>JASAUF010000395.1:600000-1007500 GCA_030180095.1 Magnolia changhungtana | reverse complement strand
CTCATCTGAGTCTGCATACCCATACAACTTAACTTTGGAATATCACTGGGGTCTAGAGCACTCCAAAACAAATTGTTGCCCCATCACGCCCAACAAGGTGAGTGGAAGAGACCTCACTATCTGCCTACCAACATCGGGCTCGGCTCATCGATAGCGGACCCATTCCTCGAGCTGGTCAGACTCAGCCTAGCTTTGCCCTCTCCTCTCGGGTGAGTAAGGCCACACCCCTTCCAACCGACCATGACACAGTGGAAAGCATGACCTCCTAGTATTCGACACTCGATGCTCATGCATCCACTCGGTATAGACTTTCGAGCAACCTCTTGGTACCATAGGGGTTTAGAAAATTTCACCCAAGGATATCTATAACACCCCATATAGAACAAGATTTTTGATGTTCAATCCTACCAACCACGATATGCCTGTGGAGGCTAAGGCCCTGATGTTGCTAGGGTGTACAGTATACATGTCACATAATGCGAGATGCATAAATCATGTAATCTAGTCATACAATAAACATGCGCGTACTACATGCTCATGTGGGCAACTCCCCTTACCAGGGAGTCCCATAACAATCTGCCTAATGGCATGTGCTATAATCCATCACTCATCTCATCGCAAGCATGCAGATGATGTGTATGGGCATGTATCATGATGCTATGTTGTCACGTACTCATAATCGGTATTGATAACCGGCACCGATAATCGACATATATAATCGGTATCGGCCTCGATAATCTGCCCAATGATTAGGGTCGACAATCGGCATCGACAATCAGCATCGATAATCGGCACCGACAATCAGTTATAAATAAGGCGGGGTCCATAGATGAATAGTCGATTAACCATAATATAAAGTTCAGCCCATGGCTGCGATTATATCAAATCTGATAGCACAGAGCCATCCGTTTATAGCAAATGGGGCCTACTTATTTGGGATAACCCACTAAGAGAACGATGAGAATGAGCTTAAAAAGGCCTAAATGAAGGTCACAATGATGACATTCAACCATCGTTGCTCATAAATGTGGACATTTAACCAACATCGCTCCCAAGGAGTGGTCCACATAGAGCCATACGTAAAGTGGGCCCATGGCCCCACACAAGAGCCTAACATACATCACCATGGGCCTCACTCATAGGCCACATATGCATCATATTGGGTCATGCCCATGGGCCTCGAATACATCACAATGGGCCTTGCCCATGGGCCTTGAATACATCATAATGGGCCTCGCCCATGGGCCTTGACGCTGGGCCTCATATATAACAAGTGGGCTGCATCATATGGGCCGCACCAGTTGGCCTTATATACATCAAGTCAGGCCCACCCTTGTGTATTTTGAGATCTGACATATTCATAAGTTAATATAGAGATAGATGAAGTGAAAACCAAATATTAGCTTGAGTGGGAACCACTGTGACTCCTGAGAAGTTTGAACGACGGATGTCACTGTGCCCCACTATTATTACAAATGGTGAGGTCCACTTGAACTTTGGATCTGACTCACTCATTTACCCCATGTCATAAAATGATCTCACAATTGGTTGGACGGTTTGGATACAACACATGCATCATGGTGGGTCCCACAGATAGACGGCATGGATGAAACAGGTGGGACCCACGGAACTTGCTGTCGTTTGTGTAGCAGCTAGTGGTGGGGTCCACATAGTTGGATGGTGTGGATTACATCCACACATGCAGCAGGTCCCGCAGACCTTGCTGTCGTCAATACAATGTAGCGTTGCTGCTATTAAAAAAAAAGAGGTAGAGGTGGGTCCCACGTAGGGCCCACCATCAAATACATTATCGACATAATATATATATATATATATTATATTAATATAACAATAACGTCCAAACCCTGGATGGCCTGGACACGTGCATACATCAAGGTGTAGCCCCCACATGTGGGGTGGGTCCCACCGTCCTATGTGAAGTGGGTCCCATGTGATGGGCCACCCTCCCATGATATAACAATATTATATTATATATTATAATAATATTATATATATTTCTTTTTTTTCGTAGCTAGATAGTACACCCCACTGTTAGTTCACACTACATTGCAACACGTCCAGCATCCAAGGACACTGGACGGACGGTGTGGATATACATTTCATCAAGGTGGGTCTCACGTTGGGGCTCACGGCTGGTGGGTTACACATGTGGATACACCACATCATCACGGTGGGTCCACGTCAGTGTAGCCCACCCATTTAGGGTTCAAGCTTATATTTATGTTTTCCCATCACATATTAAGGTAGGGCCCACATGACTTGGATAGTGTAGATCCAACACGTCCATCAAGTGGGTCCCGCGAAGGTGGACAACATGGATAAGTTATATACATCACGGGGCCATCAACAAGGGAAAAAGAGAGAGAGGGAAAGAGAGGTGAGTGATGGAGAGACCCCGGCACTATGGGCCCTCCCTTCCATGCTTTACAACATACATCAAGTGGGTCCCATTACATGTGGGCGCACCGATTTAAATCAACGGTGGAGATCCCTTATCCACCAATAGGGCAAGGTCTAGATGACCCTTAATCATACAAGAGAATTAAAGATCATGATGGGGTCCATGAAGAATGGCCCCATCATGGAATGATCATGAATCATGATGGGCCATCGGCCACACCTAGGGTCCATAGTGGGATCCATACCATCAATCGGTAAGCCCCACTTGGCCCCTCATCAGAAATACAAAAATCTAAGCCTATGGAACACCCATCGTTGATCTTCTTGGTCCGATGGAAAGGTAGTCTCCTTGGCTTCAATCTCAATGAAAGATGATGAAGAATGAAGGGTTGAGATGGGAGATGAGAGGGTTAGGAAGTGGGCCACACACAAAACTCTCTCATGGAGGTTGGAAGGGCTTGAATGTGGGATTCTTAGGTTGCTTGGAAATGTGTTTGAGAAATGAGAGAGAGTGGATTGTAAGGAGAGAGAGGGATGGGTGATGGGTTTAGTGAGTGATGGGTGTGTAAGAGATTTGTTGACTTTTGGGATAGTTTGTGTAAGAAGGGTATGGGTTGTGTAAAGGATTGTTGACTTATGAGGTTGCTTGGGGATGAGGTGTGAGGTGATGTGTACTTGACATGTACTTGACCCTTAATGGGATTGATTGATTGATTGATGTGATATTTAGGTAAAGATTCTCATGAATTTTGTAACGCACAACATTTTCTTTGAACTGAACGCGAGCTCACATCTCTTGGCTAGGGTATCACCTCGGCCTGCGAGATGGGGCATCGGAACCGCAGCGACGGCACGATCGCTAGGGTATAAGTCTTAGGTTGAGTCGACTCGAACTGATGGTGTGTGACTCAGGATCGTGCATAAATGTCGGTTATAGGTCGTAGGTTGCCCTAATTCAATAGGGAGGATCACGAAAATCTACAGAATGGTACGGACTAAGCTACGATGTAAGTGCTATAGTTGATAACTTCACTATATTGTCAAATTTGAGGTGCCAAAAGACATTGTATGCATCTTGTATGTGAAGAACAAAGCTCTACAAATGGTATGGCAAGTCAAGACAAAAGTCTCACAAGATCAGCTTCGATAGACAAGCAATGTTCACAAGTCAAGACTCGAGAATGTGAGAATGTTCGACTTTCAAGACTCAAGATTTCAAGATACTTTCAAGTTCAAGCTACATCAAGATCTCAAATTTCATTATGCTCAAGGTCATTCTGCTAAGTTTCAATTTCCTTACTTCACTATTGAGGTATAACTGACCTTAAGTTGACCTTTAGAGTAGGCCATTTTGGATACATAATCCATATGTTTTATATAAGTGAGTTTGGTTTGTTCTAAGACTAGTCCTAGACTTTGTTCGACTAGTCCTAGCACTGCATCGACCAGTCTTAGAATCTCCTGGACCAGCCGTAAGTTTGTTGCAAAATTCAGAAATTTTCTGTTAAGCTTCGACTAGTCCTAGGGACTCTTCAACTAGTCGTATGTACAGTGTCGACTGATCCTTCGACCAGTCGTAGACCTACAACTCAAAGTTCAGCGATGAAATTCGACTTGGTTCGACTAGTCATGAGAAACCTTCGACCAATCGAAGGTATCCTTCAACCAGTCGTAGACTAACTACGACCAATCGTGAGACTGCCTTATCTTATCGCGCTCGAATTTTCAAATATCAGTTGGTCCTACAACCAATCGTCGACTTAAGACCAGTCGAAGACGTGATTTGCTCACCTATAAATAGAGCACAAATCTCAGAATAAAATAAGAAATTCAAGCTAATTTAATTCAGCCTTCTGAGAAATTCATTTGTGCTCCATTTAAGCTAAGTGTGCATATTTAGTATTTTCTTTTTTTAGCTTTTTAAATTAATTTTATTTCTTGTATTCCAATCTGATCTAAAAAGAGTAAGTGTTGTTTTCCTTTTCTGGAATTAAAATCAATTAAAGCTAGCCCATGTGTTTTAAGTTAAAATCTATTAGAACTTAGAACCATTATATAGTGAGTATTGGACATTGAACTTTGACATTCAAATCTCTACTCTGACTTGGTTCTTCCGGGCTGCTACATCAAAGAAGAAAAACAGGTATTTTACATTTTATAATTTGCTGTATTTTGGTTTTATTTGAGGTTAAGCTAGAAAAATCTCAAAGTTGTTGGTTATCTGAGGAGAGCCAGAAAAATCAGAAGTGAGGGTTTTTGAATTGTGTAATCCCTTTAAAAAAGACACAATTGTGAAGGTTTTGGGTGAACCTATGAAAACCTATTTGATAGTGAACACTAATATCCCTTGTGTGAGGATATTAGGAGTGGAGTAGCATTCTGTGTGGCTGTTGTTGAACAATTGGTGTACACACAGGCAAACCACTATAAATCTTTGTGTTGTGTGAATGTGTGCTTCATTTTCCTATCTTTGATTATTCAGTTGTGGAATGTATGTCGATGTGAATGTTGTAATCATTTTATTTCATTTTCCTATCTTTGATTATTCAGTTGTGGAATGTATGTGGATGTGAATGTTGTATGTGGATGTGAATGTTGTAATAGTTTAGACTTATATTTCCGTAATATATCTCTAGCTATTCCTTTGTTTGTTTGAGCTTCAGTTTCTCTTCTTGTTCTAGTAAGGTTGCCTTGCCATTTTTATGATGCATGGTTGTCTTTAGAACAATCAATATTTGAGATTGCTTTTTATTCCTCAGTATAGTTTGAATATATTTATTCCTCTTTGGTTTGAGTTCTTGATACAAAGACCTTTCTAGAAATAAGGTTGTCCTACCATAAACTTTGGTTTTTGGTGTAAGGTTGTCCTTAGAATAACTTTTGTATTAACCTCTCAATACTTGTTTATTGAGGTTGCATTTCATTTCAGCATTGTGAATTGATTTATTTTATTTGGCTATCTCTTTATTAAATTATGCTGTAATTATATTTTAAATTTGGCAGTCCTATTCATCCCCCCCCCCCCCTCTAGGACATATAGCTTGGCCTTTTCAAGTGGTATCAAATCCTAATAACTCGCTTTTATTTGTTATTCTTGGATTTATTTCCTGAGCTAACGATCTAAGCTATATATAAGATGTCAAATTTTAATTGCCTTTCAGTCACTAAGCCTCCACCCTTTGATGGCTCAAATTATGCCTATTGGAAAGCTAAGATCAGGATTTTTCTCAAATCAATAGATGAGAATGTGTGGCTTACCACAGTGACTGAATGGAACCCACCTGCCACTGATGTAACGCCCTGAAATTCGGGGGTCGAGTATGAACTCAACTCCCGAGTTCCAACGCATCACTTATGCAACATACACAATGATGGTTAAATGTTGTCTGAGTTAGCGCAACAAACATGAATGAGATTATACCAAAACAGTAATTCATACTCCAGTTCAATTGTATAAAGGCAAGCGGAAGACTGAAATTTTATATTCAAAATATGTAAAGTATCAAAATTTTGTGAACTTCGAGTATGAGTACTAACTGAGTACCAATATACACGTATTGTTTCTAAGTCAAAAATCAAAATACAATCCTCAAAGAGGCCCCAGAATCCCGCGATGCAAATGGGCCTAAGCATAGCCGTCGAGTACCGCATAAAGGAGAACTCCTCCTGATCCTCCTCGGTCGAGCTCCGGCTCCCGAACAGAGGCGCCATCTACACTGCGACAGAGTCCGGTGGGTGTTGCAAACACCGTCCCGTAACGTGGGAGTGAGTAGCTAACTCAAGGGGAACATTAAAGCATAGGTTAACATGTTATCAAATCAATCAAGCAAGAATGATAACGCAAGACAAATCAAACATTTCTAATTACTCTTGTTAAGTGCAAAATGATATGACATGATGTCAGTATGCCCTTGCCAAACCACCCTCAAGCGACATCATCTTACGTTCGCGAATGCTAACTCCCTCAAGCGCTTACATCTACAAAGCACATGCGGTGCGATGATGCTCATGATTACTAAGTTTTTATTAATCCATTTCAACCAAAGAAGATTGGGAAACTAAGGTACCTCCCTTGTATCATTCCCAAACATGATCCATTCTAGGGTCATCAATCCTAGCTAATCTCATACGATATTATGGTTTGAGAAGCGTAGTGAAGGCATCGCAAAGGGCTCATCACCCGTCACGCGATACAGATCTCACCATATGCGGCTCAATTGTCCGTCGTCACTCGAGTACATATCTCACCATACCTGGCTCAATCACTAGCCGTCACCAAGTACAGTGTCTCACCGTACTCGCTCAACTCATACTCTAGTTACTGTGGAAAGACTCGTCGCCAATCACGTACACTTGGAGTACACTCGAAGATACTACGGAGGACTCGTCGCCGTCAAGACGAGCACAATGTGTCTCACCATACTCGGCTCTCGCCGTAAGTATCGACAAACTAATATAGTGTCCCATACCACCATAATCGGCTCACGAGTTTGGTTGCGCAATGGTCACTACGGGGAGGCACATGACCCCGGCGTAGGCCGACAAATTTCAACCACGGTGTCCCATACCACCATGCCCGGCTCATGCGTCTTAGCGGATCGAGGTACCATGGTTAACGGATCGCCACCGGTAAGTTTGGTACCCTAGGTTCAAGCAAGAGCGACCAAACATGGTGAACATACATATACACATATCGGTTTACTTGACGAGCGACGACTAGCTCGAGTGCACCACAAGTTGAGCGATATGGAGCGCAAAAGCACTCCGTGTGGCCAACCACTATCGCCAACCGAAGTACGACTCGGGTTCGCCAGAAACGTCCATCATGGCGATATGAATCTCGACCACAACCGCAAGTCTGGTACCGAATGTTTGGACTATAGGCATAGTCCCAAACTCAATCAGCTTGTAAAGCATGAAGTAAAGCATGAGGTAAAGCATGTATTATAAAGCATGAAGTAAAGCATGTTATAAGGCATGTTGTAAAAGCATATTGTAAAGCATGTTATAAAGCACTATACACATAGGGATACAAATACTTAGAGTTCATAGGTGAGTGGTTAGAGTGAACAACCACATGGAGAGTGTCATATGTGACTCTAAGGTAGCGGAGAATCCCATCTCAAAGACCTAACTAAGGTTCTAACACTTAAGCACTTACACTCACAAGTGATTTCACCAACACTTGGAATACAATATTTTAACATACATGACGTATGCTAGAGAAATGTATACTAGGATTGTCCCTTTACCAAACTAGTATTTTATACATATACATCATATTCATACAAAGAATTAAACATGGCAATCACATCAGCAACTTTTATACGTATAGGGTACTTCCACGTATACCCAATTTCGACATACATAGTGTTTACAAAGGAACATAGATTTCGGCGATTCCTTTCGCCAAGCTAGTATTTTAATCATGTATTGTATAATCATACATTAAATAAATATGTCAAACATTATTCCAAAAGAACTACGATACGGTATTTCTACAATACGTAATTTCAACATACGGCGCATTTACAAGTAAACATATATTTTGGCGATTCCTTTCGCCAAACTAGTATTTTATTCATATGTTATATAATTATACATTAAATAAACATGTCAAGCATTTATCCAAAAAAATACGTATACGGTATTCCTACGTATACCTAGAATATGTGAAATTCCATATTTCACACCGCTAATCAAAACAGAAACTGAAAAGCACTTTGTACATGTGCAATTGCAAGCGATCATGAATCTACCATTATCCGACATTGAAAGCGTTGAAAACCTTAACTTATACACTTAAAGTCCTCACCTTTGCCTTTGGAAACGAACGAATCAAATAAGGGTAATGGAACTTCCGTCTACGGGCGATTTCTAGCCTAAAGAGCGGAATCGGTTAGTCGGTATACATCCTACATCGATCCCACCTCAAATCAGACCTAGGGTTAGGTTTTCTTACCTTCAAATGAGACGGAAAACGCCGGAAAAATGCCTAGAATAAAGCGGTGTAGGCCGTGTAGCAAGCCAAAGCAGGAGGATGAAGATCGGCAACAATCTCCAAGACTTTCTCTCTCTTTTCTCTCTCTCCCTCTAGGGTTTTCTTCAAAATTCATATGGCTATGAGAGGGGCTGTTCTAAGCTCCTTTTATAGCCACAAACATTACGAATTTAGACTTAGGTTCATGGGGTACTGCTTATATAGGATATTCGCCGCTTTTCCAGCTCAAAAGGGAAGTTCTGGTAGCCCTCCTTGAACCAAACGTCAGACTTAAGATCACCATCGATGGATCTACGTGGGATTACGTTTTTGACTCATTCGGATACGCAGATCGCATGTGGCGGACCACTTTCAGTTCGACGGTCAGTGGGCCACGATCAGGAATTCCAAATACATGTAAATGTTCCTGAAATTTTTCTTAATCCGAGAGTGTAATTTGGTCTGATTCTGACGGTCGGGTTGCTTATCACGACGCGTCAACGAACGATGCCGATCACTATTCCGTATATTTATTTTGGCATATGAATAGTGTTTTTCACACTACCTCGCTTCGATTCGAAACGAATGGCCGTGAAACATCTGATAAGGCCGATTTTTGAGATGATTGTTAAGCCCGTGGGCGGTCCTAGTTCCTTAGCTTCGTTAATCGGAATCCCGATGTGCGATCTAAACCTAATACGAAGTTTCGTTTCATTCCCAAGAGCAGACGGAAATGAGTTTGGTTCTAAACTTTAGGGTAACCTAAGCACAATGATTCTCAAGCAATTTTTGGGTCTTGCGGATCGTATTTAAAGCGATCCTAACGGATTTCATAACTAATTGAGTTTAGTACTTAGTTAACTTTGTTAAATTTCTAAAGGATTTAATCCTACGTGATTTCTGGTCGAGGTGGTACTCAACCCAATGTACGGAAATTTTCATGTCGTTACAATCTACCCCCTTAAACAAAAAATTTCGTCCTCGAAATTTATACCTGTTCGTACTCCTCGAGAATCTGAGGGTAGTTCTTCCTGACCTCGGCCTCAGTCTCCCAGGTAGCTTCCTCCTCAGAATGATGTGTCCAAAGCACCTTCACAAGTGGGATGACCTTGCTACGCAAGCACTGCTCCTTCCTGTCAAGGATGCGCGTCGGGCGCAACTCATATGTAGCATCCTCGCTCAACTGTACCTGCTCCCATCTGATGATATGCGAAGGATCAGGAACGTACTTCTTCATCATAGATACATGAAATACGTTATGTACAGAAGCAAGTGGTGTAGGCAAGGCGAGACGATACACCACATCACCCACTCGATCCAGTATCTGAAATTGACCGATGAACCTCGGTGTGAGCTTCCCCTTCTTCCCAAACCGAAGGACTCCCTTCAAAGGGGAAACCCGAAGGAACACATGATCACCGACCTCGAACTCCAGCGGTCGCCGCCTCGTATCGGCGTAACTCTTCTGCCTGCTCTGCGCTGTGAGTAATCGACGCCTAATAATGTCTACCTTCTCTGTAGTCGCCTGTACCAACTCTGGGCCAATCAGACTACGCTCTCCAACCTCTGCCCAACAGTGCGGTACCCTACAAGGTCGACCATATAGAGCCTCATATGGCACCATGCCAATAGTCGCCTGGAAGCTGTTGTTGTAGGCGAACTCTGCGTACGGAAGACAGTCATCCCAACTGTCCTTGAAGTCTAACACACATGCTCGCAACATATCCTCCAGAATCTGATTCACCCGCTCTGTCTGCCCATCCGTCTGAGGATGAAACGCTGTACTGAACTTCAACTTCACACCCATCGCCTCCTGGATACGAGTCCAGAAGATGGATGTGAAACGCGTGTCTCTGTCCGACACGATCTCTAAAGGAACCCCGTGCGGTGCGACGATCTCCCGATATACGCCCAGCCAGCTCTGCTGCCGCAGAGTTCGTAACTCGATAGGGAGGAAATGGGCCGATTTGGTCAACCGGTCCACAATCACCCAAATGGAATCGTGCCCCTTCCTCGTCTTCGGCAACCCCGATATGAAGTCCATGAGATGAAGTCCCACTTCCACTCCGCTATAGGCATGGGTCAAGCGCCCAGAGGTCGGCGATGTTCGCCTTGACCCGCCGGCACGTCGACATCGAGACACATACTCAAAGAATGTGGGCCTTCATGTTATCCCACCAATACGTCCGTCTCATATCCCGGTACATCTTCGTGCTCCCAGATGCATCGCAAACTTCGAGTTATGGGCACTCGAGAAGCTCGCGTCTCAAGTCGCACATCCGGAACACATAGGCGGCCACGAACCGTAAACCCCATCGATCCAACTCTCCACTCGAGTCCACGGCGTCGCTAGCCTCGCTCTCGGCTCGACACCCGTATGTCGCCCTCCCGGGCCTCAACAATCCCGTCGTCAATAAGTGGTCGCACCCGAACGTGCGCAACACACTCAAATGGCTCCTCGACAGTGAGTCTCTCGCCGAAGTCCCGCACAAACTCTACCATATCCCACTCGGCTATCATCGGCGGTGCCGCAAATGCACCGCCTTCTTGCGGCTCAACGCGTCCGCCACAAGGTTCGCCTTGCCAGATGGTAGAAACCTCGAACTTGAAGTCCTTCAAGGTCTCCATCCATCGTACGCCGTCTCATATTCAAATCTCACAAGGCGTGAATATGTATTTAAGGCTCTTGTGGTCGCAGAAAAGCTCGAACTCCTCACCGTAGAGGTAATGTCTCCGTAGAGCTTCAATGCAAAGATGACAACCGCCAACTCCAGTGTCATGTGTAGGGTAATTCTCCTTGTGCTTCCTTAATTGTCTCGAGGCATACGATATCACCCTATCTTTCTCGCATCAACACACAACCCAAACCAACGCGAGACGCGTCGGGATACACCGTGTATTTCACCCCTTGCTCGACAATACTAGCACAGGGGCGGACGTCAACTTGTCCTTCACTCCTTAAAGCCGCCTCCGCCTTCTCATTCCAGCGAACTTCAGTCCTTCCGAGTCACCGAGACAATGGCTCGCGATCTTCGAGAAATCCCGAATGAAACGTCTCGTAGTACCCCAAATGTGCCAAGGAAACTCCTCACCTCAAGAACCGATTCGTGCCGCCAATCCCGAACCGCAGCCTACCTTAGCAAGGGTCCATCTGCTATCCCATCCTTGGACACTACATGTCCCAGAACTTGACTTCCTCCCGCCGAAGTCGCACTTCTTGTATTGCGCAAACAACCGGTTCTTCTTCAAGTGTATCCAATACCGCCGCAAGTGCTCCTCGTGCTCCTCCCGACTCGTGGAGTATATCAAGATGTCATCGATGAAGACGATGACGAATCGGTAGAGGAAGGGCCGAAATACCCGGTTCATCGATCCATGAACACGGGCCGGTGCGTTCGTCGACCGAACGACATCACCAAGAACTCGTAGTGCCCAAAGCACGTCCCGAAGGCCGTCTCTTTCACGTCCTCCTCTCTCTCTCACGCGCAACGTGGTGGTACCCTCGACTGAAGGTCAATCTTCGAGAAATACTTCGCCCCCCTCAACTGATCGAACAGATCGTCAATCCTGGGCAAAGGATACTTGTTCTTCACCGTGACCTGGTTCAACCTACGGTAATTAATACACAACCGTAGCGACCCGTCCTTCTTCTTCACGAACAACACAGGTGCTCCCCAAGGAGACACACTAGGTCGAATAAAACCTCTCTCTACAAGTACGTCAATCTGTGTCCGCAGCTCCTCCATCTCACATGGAGGCATACGATAAGTAGGCAACGAGATGGGTGTCGCACCAGGCGTAAGGTCAATCGTGAAATCAATCTCACGCCGAGGAGGTAAACCAGGGATAGTCTCAAACACGCCTGCAAAGTCTCGAACCACTGGTGTACTATCTACTGTCGGACCATCAATCGGCACAAGCAAAGCAAAGATAACAATCAACTCGACAGGCCAACTGACCTGCACCGGGAACGTGAAAGCTGCACCGTCGTCCATAGGCCGTCACGATCCGAGTATCGCACCTACCTCCGCCCTCATCCCGGTGAGCCAATCCATGCCAAGGATAACGTCGTAGTGCCATAGCGGAGCAACAATGAGGTCGACGAGCACCGTGTCGTTGCCCCCAAACTACCGAGCAACCCTCGCATAATCGTGTGACATCCGAATGTGTCCCAGAGTCCGTAGTGAGTCTCATTCCCTTAGTGGGAATCGTATGCAAAGATAGGCGTTTCACCGCCCCACAAGAAATAATAGAGGTAGTGGACCCAAAGTGTCCACCAATAAAGAGACGGAGTGTCGTGAATAAAAGCCGTACCCTCGAAAGCCGTTGAGCTGAAACCGACGTCTCGGTGCCTCACCCACAAGAGTATGAACGCGAGCCTGTCGCAGTCGACGGCTCGGGCCCAGGAGCCAAGGGTCGCCGTGGCGGCCCGAAGGACGGTCAGCACGGAGGTCGGAATGAAGGATGTGCAAGAACGGTGCTCAGAAGCGGCGGAGCCGATATGGCCTCGTGGATAAGGGCGACGACCAATCTCGTGGTGGCGCAAAGCCGCTAGCCCTCATGCGCGAGAAGCGCCTCGGCAGGTGTCCAGGGTTTCCCACAAAATGTGCGTGTCACCAACGGGCGTCTCATAGGAATAGTCGGCGCCGCGGCCCTGGGGGAGAATCGCCCAGGCCTCTTGCCTAAAATAGGCCCGCTCCAGAATCCCGTCGCGGTCTCACAACCATAGTACCACGTGATCCGGCCAAACGGTCCACATCCCGCTTCGGCGGCCGTCATAGACATGTGGACCAACGCCGCATATGTAGGAATACCGTGGCAAGATATCCTCGACCGACTCCGGCGCAAACCCAAGGAGAAACGACGCATCCGCATCTCGCTCATCCACCAAGATAGTTGGGACAAAGCGGCCCAACTCGTGAAGCGGTGCTCGTACTCCGTGATCGTCATGCCTCCCCGCGCCCGAGGCGCAAAACTCTTCCTCCCGCTCATGCCGATAAGTCCGGGTAGTACTTCTCGTGGAACCGAGACTCGAAAGCCTCCCAGTCCACACGAAGTCTACTCGCGACAGCAGCGCAAAGACGCCGTCCCACCATAAACCGGCCTCCTCTCAAACATGAAGGAAGCCGCCGACCGCTCCGCCTCCGAATGCTGAAGCATCCGTAGCATCTTGGAGATGCGGCCTAACTGTAACTCCGCCTCCTCGGGTCCGTGAGAACCCATAAATGAGGGAGGCCTCAAGCGCCGGAATCGCCGAGTAGACCGCGTGTACCGACCTCTCCAAGAGGAGGTGCACGGATGGGGGCGGAGGCACATCCTCAACCCGAGCAGGGAGGCCCGCAATGCTCATCGGGATGTGTAGATGTCGTAGGTGGAGTCGCACTACCACCACGGACAAGGCCTCGCCGATAGTGGCCATAAGTCGGCCGGGTGCCGCCGCTCCGTCAGACCGTCGCTGGTCGATGCATCATCATCATCACCGCTCAAACCTATCGATCGACGGTGCGGCACCGAGAGTCATGCTCGCGTAAGAAGACGGCCGATACGTCGCTCGCGACCGGGGCGTATAAGGTGGTCGTCCACCGATGGACCAGCAGGAGGCCGATCGATCCCAATCCACGGTCCGCAGACCACTACTACTACCGAAGGAGTCCGGTCCATAGAGCCGGTCCGAAGGAGATGTGCAGTACTCACGCGATATCTTGTCGCGGCATGCCCTATACAACACAGTGGTACAAAGATTTGTGAGATACAAAGATAATACACTCCATAAAGCACTTAAGCATTCCACACATCATCAAACAAAAGAGGCTATATGCTTTTCATTTACTCAAAATTGTCATAATACATGACTACGAGTTTACATGAATCATGACGGAAATCACATTATAGCCAATACATCCACACATCAAACACCTAAACATGCTACTACCTAATACAACATCCGTACGAAAACACAAACCGCCTATCGCGGTAACCAAAGCAAACACAACATACAACAACATGGATGACTACATCCGAAGTAGGCGGTGGAGGAGGAGCATTCTTATCTCGCACAAAGACAGATGGCCTTCAACGTACGGACATCTTCTTGAAATTCTTCTTCATGTAGGCTTCATTCTCTTCAAGTTTGGTTCGAACTTGACCAATTCAGCCCGAACTTGTCCAACCTCTTCTTGCCGCAGGCGGCTTGCCTCTCCTCAAGACGGCCCAATCGCGCATCAAATACATCTCGATCCACACCCTGCCCCGAGTCGCAGGGGTGAACTCTCCTCCGTGTCCCGAGCCTCGTGTTCTTCCTCCCGTATGTCATCACCGCGCTCCTCATCACTCTCACCGAGGTCAACACTCTCCTCACCGGCGCGCTATCCGACTCATCTCCGTACTCGTTGAGTCGGGCTTGCCGCCGTTGGGGGCCGATCTTCATATTCCCGAGTGTGGCTTCACTTATGATTCGACCGGTGCAAGATCCTCCATATTCAATCAGAGCCTACATCACGAGCCATCCCGCGGATCGGTCGGCCAAATGGGAGCGAAAGATCGTTCTCTGCGAGTAACGAACAACATTAACTATCCGGGATAGGATGAAT
Source organism: Magnolia changhungtana (assembly GCA_030180095.1). Classification (NCBI taxonomy): domain Eukaryota; kingdom Viridiplantae; phylum Streptophyta; class Magnoliopsida; order Magnoliales; family Magnoliaceae; genus Magnolia; species Magnolia changhungtana. The sequence continues at coordinate 992,509 of JASAUF010000395.1, read as the reverse complement.
GTGGGCAGGCATATGTTGTCCCAACGTCCCATCTTGTACGAAAGTCCACCATCACCCTAGTACATTCCGTGCGGTTACCCCACCATGGGTATACATTGTATGTGAAGATGTGATGGAGCAAATGGAAGTCTTCGGACATCTTTGTCACCGCAATACAATTTCCTCGCTTCCAAGTAACCCGGCGACCACAGAGAAATCGCGTGCGGCGATCCCTTTCCCGCGCACTCCTAGAGAAGTCATCACTAGGATGCACTTGACCAAGCAGAATCTTCGTGATTCGAACCACCTCATCTACAGTGATTGTGCGCCTTATGCCCCTCACAGAGACAGTAAACTGAAGAGGCTCTAGTGATGAGTCCACGATGTGAGCGTAGAAAGCGCGAACCGTGTTCTCACATGCGGGAGACTCGCCTTCAAAAATATAATTCCACCCGATATCCACCAAGTGGTCCATCATCGGGTGTAGCCCGAACATCCTTTCATCCACATGAGCTTCAAACACAACCTTACGGCCCGCGAAACGCCCATATTCCATGCCTATGGGATTAGCATTCCTGGCGGGGTGGTCAGGATCCAAGTCTCGCTTCGACCTAAACTCCCGCACGGTGCTTGTGCCGGCCCCAACATCGGATCTTCTTCAGGTTTGGGCTGGTGGCGTCTACTTGGGCCGGCGTCATCGGCCGCGGTTTTCCTCTTTCCCATGAAAGATAGGATGGAGGAAATGGAGAAAATGGTGGCCACCACACCAAGGAGGGCCATGAAAAATTTCCAAAATGGGAAATAAAGGGCTGACCTCTTTTATCTTCCACAATCAACAACCCAATAGGTGTGGAAGAAGCTCAAGAGGTAAAAAATGAAGAAGGAACAAAAGAAAGTGGAATGGGTTAGGAGATTACCCGATTTTTGAGCTCCAAGGAGGGTTATGAGAGCTCCAACTCGTGAAAATGGGGAAAGGGAGAGACTAGGGCTGTTATGGGAGGTAGGGGTGTGTGAGTTATGGAAGGAAGTGGAAGGATTGAAGGTTTAGAGGGATGGGTTTCCAGCAAAAATCGGAATGGGGGTGAAGGTGTTGAAAAAGGGGAAATGGGAGAAAAGGGAGCTCCAGCCCCTTAAAACCTAATCAAATGCCAAAATGGCACGTGCCATGGGGTAGAGGGGGTCAGGCCGACCGACCCCACGTTTGAAAACCCACCGGAAAACCAACCGGACCGCGGTCCGCCGCCGGTGCCGCGGTGGCGCCGCGGTCGGGCTTGGCCGGAACCGCGCCGCCGCGGTCTGACCTTGTTTGCCACGCTCCCAGGGTGCCAAATGCACCCTGTTTTGGTCTGGACTCTTAACGGATTTGTCGTGGGGGCCCACGAACTCATTTCGCCCCGAACCAGTGAGTTCCTGAGAACTTTCGACCCAATCTGATTTTTTTTTTTAGATTTTTAACAACTAATATTTGGTGGATTGTGACCTGGACACGTCAATAGACAGTCTAGGAGTGACTTGGGATCCATAAGGGTGGTCGGGATCGAGTACGCACTCGATCAAACTGTCCGTGTGCAGCGAACTTCACCGAACGGCAAAATCGGGAGACCCTAAGACTGTTGCTATATTTTTATGTACCCTCCTAAGTTGTGACACGTCAGCGTACGTAGTGGGGACATAACTCAGGTCCGGTTTAATCAAAATCATGCTCTGATACCAACTTGTAACGCCCTGAAATTCGGGGGTCGAGTATGAACTCAACTCCCGAGTTCCAACGCATCACTTATGCAACATACACAATGATGGTTAAATGTTGTCTGAGTTAGCGCAACAAACATGAATGAGATTATACCAAAATAGTAATTCATACTCCAGTTCAATTGTATAAAGGCAAGCAGAAGACTGAAATTTTATATTCAAAATATGTAAAGTATCAAAATTTTGTGAACTTCGTGAGTATGAGTACTAACTGAGTACCAATATACACGTATTGTTTCTAAGTCAAAAATCAAAATACAATCCTCAAAGAGGCCCCAGTAAATCCGCGATGCACTGGCTAAGCATAGCCGAGTCGTCTTACCGCATAAAGGAGAACTCCTCCCGATCCTCCTCGAAGTCGAGCTCCGGCCTCCCGAACGTGAGGCGCCATCTACACTGCGACAGAGTCCGGTGGGTGTTGCAAACACCGTCCCGTAACGTGGGAGTGAGTAGCTAACTCAAGGGAACATTAAAGCATAGGTTAACATGTTATCAAATCAATCAAGCAAGAATGATAACGCAAGACAAATCAAACATTTCTAATTACTCTTGTTAAGTGCAAAAATGATATGACATGATGTCAGTATGCCCTTACCAAACCACCCTCAAGCGACATCATCTTACGTTCACGAATGCTAACTCCCTCAAGGCGCCACATCTACAAAGCACATGCGGTGCGATGATGCTCATGATTACCAAGTTTTTATTAATCCATTTCAACCAAAGCGGTATTGGGAAACTAAGGTACCTCCCTTGTATCATTCCCAAACATGATCCATTCTAGGGTCGTCAATCCTAGCTAATCTCATACGATATTATGGTTTGAGAAGCGTAGTGAAGGCATCGCAAAGGGCTCACACCCGTCAGGCGCGGATACGATCTCACCGTATGCGGCTCAATTGTCGGCCGTCACCAAGTACATATCTCACCATACTGCTCAATCACTAGGCCGTCACTCAAGTACGTCTCTCACCATACTCGGCTCAACTCATACTCTAGTTACTGTGAAAGACTCGTCGCCAATCACGTACACTTGGAGTACACTCGAAGATACTACGGAGGACTCGTCGCCCGTCAAAGACGAGCACGGTGTCTCACCATACTCGGCTCTCGCCGTAGTATCGACAAATTTCGAATATAGTGTCCCATACCACCATAATCGGCTCACGAGTTTGGTTGCGCAATGGTCACTACGGAAGGCACATGACCCCGGCCGTAGGCCGACAACTCGACCACGGTGTCCCATACCACCATGCCCGGCTCATGCGTCTTAGCGGATCGAGGTACCATGGTTAACGGGATCGCCATCGGTAAGTTTGGTACCCTAGGTTCAAGCAATAGCGACCAAACATGGTGAACATACATATACACATATCGGTTTACTTGACGAGCCTGACTAGCTCGAGCGCACCACAAGTTGAGCGATATGGAGCGCAAAAGCACTCCGTGTGGCCAACCACTATTGCCAACCGAAGTACGACTCGGGTTCGCCAGACACGTCCATCGTGGCGATATGAATCTCGGCCACAACCGCAAGTCTGGTACAATGTTTGGACTATAGGCATAGTCCCAAACTCAATCAGTTGTAAAGCATGAAGTAAAGCATGAGGTAAAGCATGTATTATAAAGCATGAAGTAAAGCATGTTATAAGGCATGTTGTGAAGCATATTGTAAAGCATGTTATAAAGCACTATACACATAGGGATACAAATACTTAGAGTTCATAGGTGAGTGGTTAGAGTGAACAACCACATGGAGAGTGTCATATGTGACTCTAAGGTAGCGGAGAATCCCATCTCAGCACCTAACTAAGGTTCTAACACTTAAGCACTTACACTCACAAGTGATTTCACCAACACTTGGAATACAATATTTTAACATACATGACGTATGCTAGAGAAATGTATACTAGGATTGTCCCTTTACCAAACTAGTATTTTATACATATACATCATATTCATACAGCAATTAAACATGGCAATCACATCAGCAACTTTTATACGTATAGGGTACTTCCACGTATACCCAATTTCGACATACATAGTGTTTACAAAGGAACATAGATTTCGGCGATTCCTTTCGCCAAGCTAGTATTTTAATCATGTATTGTATAATCATACATTAAATAAATATGTCAAACATTATTCCAAAAGAACTACGTATACGGTATTTCTACAATACGTAATTTCAACATACGGCGCATTTACAAGTAAACATATATTTTGGCGATTCCTTTCGCCAAACTAGTATTTTATTCATATGTTATATAATTATACATTAAATAAACATGTCAAGCATTTATCCAAAAAAATTACGTATACGGTATTCCTACGTATACCTAGAATATGTGAAATTCCATATTTCACACCGCTAATCAAAACAGGAAATGGAAAGCACTTTGTACATGTGCAATTGCAAGCAGATCATGAATCTACTATTATCTGACATTGAAAGCGTTGAAAACCTTAACTTATACACTTAAAGTCCTCACCTTTGCCTTTGGAAACGGAACGAATCAGCAAGGGTAATGGAACTTCCGTCTACGGGCGATTTCTAGCCTAAAGAACGGAATCGGTTAGTCGGTATACATCCTACATCGATCCCACCTCAAATCAGACCTAGGGTTAGGTTTTCTTACCTTCAAATGAGACGAAAAACGCTGGGAAAATGCCTAGAATAAGGCGGTGTAGGCCGTGTAGCAAGCCAAAGCAGGAGGATGAAGATCGACAACAATCTCCAAGACTTTCTCTCTCTTTTCTCTCTCTCCCTCTAGGGTTTTCTTCAAAATTCGTATGGCTGTGAGAGGGGCTGTTCTAAGCTCCTTTTATAGCCACAAACATTACGAATTTAGACTTAGGTTCATGGGGTACTGCTTATATAGGATATTCGCCGCTTGTCCATCTCAAAAGGGAAGTTCTGGTAGCCCTCCTTAAACCAAACGTCAGACTTAAGCTCACCATCGATGGATCTACGTGGGATTACGTTTTTGACTCATTCGGATACGCAGATCGCATGTGGCGGACCACTTTCACCGACGGTCGGTGGGCCACGATCGTAAATTCCAAGTACATGTAAATGTTCCTGAAATTTTTCTTAATCCGAGGGTGTAATTTGGTCTGATTCTGACGGTCAGGTTGCTTAATACTGACGCGTCAACGAACGATGCCCGATCACTATTCCAGATATTTATTTTGGCATATGAATAGTGTTTTCACACTACCTCGCTCCGATTCGAAACGAATGGCCGTGGAACATCGGATAAGGCCGATTTTTGAGATGATTGTTAAGCCCAAGGGGCGGTCCTAGTTCCTTAGCCGGGTTAATCGAATCCCGATGTGCGATCTAGACCTAATACTGAAGTTTCGTTTCATTCCCAAGAGCAGACGGAAATGAGTTTGGTTCTAAACTTTAGGGTAACCTAGCGTCAATGATTCTCAATTTTTGGGTCCAGCAGATCGTATTTAAAGCGATCCTAATGGATTTCATAGCTAATTGAGTTTAGTACTTAGTTAACTTTGTTAAATTTCTAAAGGATTTAATCCTACGTGATTTCTGGTCGAGGTGGTACTCGACCCAATGTACGGAAATTTTCAGGTCGTTACAACTGAAGTGATTGGTATCGATGGTTCAAAATCAATGAGAGTAACACCATTTTACTCATGGACCACTCTTTAGAAAAGTGAGAGTAGTGCCAATGCAATTACTTGCGCAGTATCACCGGATGAGTTCCAAAGAATCATATCTTGTGATACTGCAAAGCAAGCTTGGGATATATTAGAAATGACACATGTGGGTACTTTAATTGTCAAAAAAATCTAAAGTCCAACTCCTCACAACCAAATTTGAAGAAATTCATATGGAGGAAAATGAAATGTTTATGGACTTCTACACTAGATTAAATAACATTGTAAACTCTATGTAGGGTCTTGGCGATAAAATCCCAGAAAGTAAAGTGTGTGCAAAGATACTACGCTCATTACCTGAACGGTTTAACTCTAAAGTAACCGCGATCTAGGAACTTCGTGATACGGACAATATGAGGGTAGAAGAGTTGGTTAGTTCTTTACAAACCTATAAATTAAATTTTAAAGCTCCTAAAGGTATATCTATTGCACTTAAGTCTTCCAAATGTGTTTCTCAAGAAAATATGAATAGTGATCATGATAATGAAGAAGACCTTCAAGATGCTTATAATGCCCTATACAAGGAAAGTTGTAAAATTGGTGTAAAACTAAAACTTCAAAAAGAAAGGTTTTCAGGGCTTAGAGAAAGATTTGAGTCTCTTCTTTTAGAAAAATCTCATCTTTCAGATTGTTTTGAAAAATGTAAATGTGATCTAGATTTCAAAACCACCCTTATTGAAAATCTGAAATCTGAAAATAATAAACTTAAACTTGAAGTCTCTTACCTTTTGAGTTTAAATGATACATGGAGGTATGCCCAAGGTGATACTAAATTAGAAAAACTTTTAACTGGATCAAGAAAATGTGGCGACCGATCCGATTTGGGCTAAAATAAAAATATTCCTCCTAAACAGAAGAATATTCCTCCCAAATTTGTAAAAGGAGAATCTTCTAACTCAAAAGAGAAAAGTTCAAGTCAAAAGCTTTCTAAAACTTTTCAATCTTTTAAAACCAGAGGTAACCATATCAATTACAAAAATTAAAACCAAAACCCTTTAGCTGAAAAAATAGTTGATTTACTTAAGGAGATCTTAAAATCTAACTCAGTGGGTCACTCGTACAAAAATTACAAATACAAGAAGACCAACTACACCCCCAAACCCAAAACAGTAATGAAATGGGTTCCTAAAGTTACTTGCTTGGTTGCCCACACTGCTTTCAAAGCTACAAGCCATTCAAAGTGGTACTTAGATAGTGGATGCTCAAGGCATATGACTGGCGATAAAGGTTTATTCACTGATCTCAAAGACATGGCTGATGGTTCAGTCACATTTGGTGATGAAAGCAACTGCAAGATTATAGGCCAAGGTACGATTCAACTTCATAACCTTCCTTTGTTTAAAAATGCTTTATATGTTGAAGGCTTAAAACATAACTTTCTTAGCATATCTTAAATATGCGATAATAACCATAGTGTGAGATTTTCTAATCAAAGTTGTGAGATTCTAAATAACAAGGGTTCGGTAATATTAATTGGACGTAGAACGTCTGAAAACTGTAAGAAAATCTAGCTCAACTAGTCAATCTTGTTACATGGTCCATACAGACGAGACTGATTTGTGGCATAAACAACCTGGACATGTACACTACCAAATTTTATATAGGTTGAGCAAATGGGAACTTATAAGAGGTCTACCCAAACTTTAAAAATTAGATAAAATATGTGGTGAATGCCAGATTGGCAAACAAACAAGAAACTCACACAAAAATGTGAACTCCAATGCCACATTAAGACCACTCGAGCTTCTCCATATGGATCTGATAGGACCTACCAGGATGGAGAGTCGAGGTGGTAAAAGATATATCTTAGTAATTGTAGATGATTCTACTAGATATACATGGGTGGTCTTCTTAAGGGACAAATCTGAAACCCTTGAAGAATGAAGAAAAGTTCTCAAAAGGATTCAAACTGAAAAGGGTTCTCAAATCAGTAAAATTCGTAGTGATCATGGATATGAATTTGAGAATAGCAGTTTTGAGAAGTTCTGTAGTGACCAGGGAATATTACATGATTTCTCAACCCCTAAAACTCCACAACAAAATGGTATAGTTGAAAGAAAAAACAGAATACTTCAAGAAATAGCTAATGTCATGTTGAATAGCATGAAGCTCTCTAAGAATCTTTGGGCAGAAGCTGTTAATACAGCTTGTTATATCAATAACCAAGTTTACACTTGTAAAGGTAATAATAAAACGGCTTATGAAATGTAGTTTGATAAAAAGCCTACTGTCAAATACTTTCGAGTTTTTAGCAGCAAGTGTTATATTTTACTAGATCGTGAAAATCTAGGAAAGTTTGATACGAAGAGTGATGAAGGGATATTTTTAGGATATTTTTTAAACAGTCGAGCTTATAGGGTTCTGAACAAAAGGACCGGTGTGATTTAAGAGTCCATTAATGTGGTCATTGATGATCGCTTATATACACCAGTCTCAAGTTCAGATAATGATAAAGTTCTTGTAATTGATAAACCTGATACTTCATCTAATCAGAATAATTTTGAATTTAGGGCTGTGAAAGATCATCCAACTACACAGATTCTTGGAAACCCTTTCGCTGGTGTTCATAACCATAAACAACTTGAGGATATATGATTTTTGTATATTTTACGTCCCAGATAGAACCATCTAACGTAAAAGAAGCTTTTACTGATGAAAACTGGATAGTTGCTATGCAAGAAGAACTTAATCAATTTATTCGAAATTATGTCTGGTATCTTGTTCCTAGACCTAAAGATAAACATATTATCGGAACAAAGTGGATTTTTAAAAATAAGTCTGACGAGCTTGAAAATATTATTCGAAATAAGGCAAGATTAGTTGTTCAAGGATACACTCAAATTGAAGGCATTGATTATGATGAAACATTTTCCCTAGTTGCTTGTCTTGAATCAATCAGACTTTTTATATCCATTGCATGCTTTAGAAAGTTTAAAATTTTTCAAATGGATGTAAAGAGTGCTTTTTTAAATAGCGATTTACATGAAGAAGTATATGTTGAACAACCTACAGGGTTTGAAGACCCTAAGCTTACTAATCATGTATATCGTCTTAAAAAAGCTCTCTATGGTCTAAAACAAGATCCCAGAGCATGGTATGAGAAATTGACTAAGGTTTACTTAGTCATAACTTTCAAATGGTAAGTGTTGATAAAACATTATTTGTTAAGAAGCATAACGAGGATATCTTAATGGTTCAAATCTATGTTGATGATATTATTTATGGATCTACCTGTACTAACTGACTATTGAGTTTGCAGATTTGATGAAATCTTAGTTTGAAATGAGCATGGTTGGGGAATTGAATTATTTCCTTAGGTTACAAGTAAAACAACGACCTGATGGAATGTTCATCTCTCAATCTAAATATGCTATGAATTTGATTAAGAGATTTGGATTTGAGAATGGTAGGAATTTTGATACTCCTATGAGTACAACCTTGAAACTCTCAAAAGATTCTGCAGGTAAAAATGTGGATCCAAAATTATATCGGAGTATGATTGGTAGTTTACTTAACTGCTAGTAGACCTGATATTTCTTTAAGTGTTGGTATTTGCGCTAGATATCAATCTGATCTTAAAGAATCGCATTTAATTGCTGTTAAACAAATTATGTGATATGTCGCAAGTACTGTTAATCTCAGTCTTTGGTACCTTATGAGACTAGTGTTCAATTAGCTGGGTATTCGGATGTTGACTAGGCTGGTAATCTTGATGATAGAAAATCTACCAGTGGTAGTTGTTTTTATATTGGAAACTGTTTAGTTTCTTGGCTTAGCAGGAAACAAAGTTCTATATCACTTTCAACTGCTGAAGCTGAATATATCGCAGCTGGTAATGCGTGTACACATCTTGTTTGGATGAATCATATGTTAAGTGATTATGGAATTAAACAGGATTATATGTTATTATATTGTGATAATACCAGTGCCATAAATATTTCAAAAAATCCAATTCAGCATTCTCGTACTAAGCACATTGACATTAGATTTCATTATATTCATGAATTAGTAGAAGAAAAGGTTATATCTTTGGAATATATCCCTACCGAGAATCAACATGTTGATATTTTCACTAAATCGCTTGACAAAAGCAGGTTTAACAAAATGAAATTTGATCTTGGCATGTACATTCTAAAATGATTATTTATGCCTTTTTGTATCATATTATACATATTTGCTAGGTTAAATTTCATTTTTTGTGAAAAATGCATAATATCAGATTTTTGGTGATGTTCGACCAGTCGAGGATTTCCTCGACCTGTTGTGGCACGACCGGTCGAAGATAACCCACGACCAATTGTAGATTGCGTTGATTGGCTTAATTTGGGGAAAATTTCATTTCTTCTTTATGTCAACTTTCCTCTCCGACTAGCCGACGCCCGACGAGTCAAACCCACCTTCCAAATCCTTCGAAGTTAGTGTTTCATTTGCTTATTTCTTATGGATTTGTGTCAAGTTTGCTTCTATTTTCTTCTTGAAGTTGTCTATTTCAAATTTCATTGAGATTTGGAGTTTTTTCTTCTCCAAAATCTGATTTTAGAATACCCACTTGTCAATTCTTTGCAACTATTTGTTTCCTTGAAATCTTTGTTGCAAATGGCTTCTAGAGGTAAAAAAGACAACATCACGTGGTCCATCTTCTTCCAAATCTACTCCTCTTACTAAGTGTCATCTTCGGGCCTCTGATGATGATCTGTCTTATGTTCGGGACATCAGATTGCGTAATGTTATTGTGGAACATCGAATTGATGTTAATCATATTACCTCATTTGATATCCTTCATATTCTTCAAACTGTAGGTTGGGGTAACTTATTGCATTGGGGTGGACCAGCATACCGGTCCATTGCACAGTCCATGTTCGCATGCATAAGTAATTTTTCATTGGAAAATTTAACTTTTATAATAGTTACAAGAGAATGACCATTTGACGTTGATCGTCATTTGATTTAAGCTCTTATGGATATTCCTGTGAATGATGAGGGCATTCCTATCCATAACTTATCTGAAAAATCCTTAGTCACTGAAAAACGCATGCTAACTAGAGATTTATGCAACTTGGATGCTCAATGGACACAAAGGGAATGCGTTCCCTTCAAAGTTTTTGTTACCCAAATATAGAATTCTTCACAAGATCTTTGTGTCTAACTTATATCATCGATCTGGTAATAAATTCGAATTGATGTCCTTCATGGTTCGTGTTCTTTATGTTGTTGCCAAAGGTGCACTTATTTGTTTACCATCCTTGATTTGTCACCATATTATTCAATTTCGACTCCATCCAGGTCACAGTGATATCCTTTTTGCTTATTTGATAACTGTGTTGGCTACGCATATGTTTGTCGACATGCTTGTTGAAGAAGCCCCTATCCATCATCTTATATTTAATAACTCTAACCTTAACAAGATGAAGTTGGATATGGTTCCTGGTCAAGGGGTTGGTAATGTTGTGGTGAAGCTGAACATGAGGAAGAAGCTGTTGATCTTCCTTCTGATGATATTTTTGAAGAACTTGATTCTGATTCTGCAAATGACCTTGATTATGAACCATCTATGTTTGATGCGTGTTTGCATGCTTTAGAAGAAAAGTTAGAGAATATGAATATTGCTCATGATCTTCAGTTTAAATATATGCGCAAATATCTTAGGCGCTTGAACAAGGGATTGCATAGTCTTGATCCTACCATTCCTGGTCCTTCTGCAGGATCTGATTGAGTGCTTTTTCTTTCTTGGTATGTAATAACTTTCACACTTATGTTGGTTTGTGCACTCTATGTGGTTTGATGACCTTTTAGTTATTCTTGTAATTGGTTTATGACCTTTTACTCTCTTATATATTGCCGCGTTACTCCTTCTATTGGTTATTATCCTTTCCGTTGTTACTTCCTTTGTCTTATTGTGACAAAAAGGGGGAGAATGGATGATTAATGGATAATGGATGGTTAATGGATGTATGTTATACTCAGGGGGAGTATGGGAGTATGAGTATGTGCAATATATGTTGAATTGATTTGCAGGTTCATGCTATTATGTATCTGTGTCGGTTGATATTAACTGGTGCATGATTCGTTAACCAGATATTCTGTTTTTATGAATATTCTGTTTTATGAAATATATCTTGTAAGTGTGTTTTGTCACTAATTTGACAAAGGGGGAGATTGTAAGTGCTATAGTTGATAGTTTCACTATATTGTCAAATTTGAGGTGCCAAAAGACACTGTATGTATCTTTTATGTGAAGAACAAAGCTCTACAAATGGTATGGCAAGTCAACGCAAAAGTCTCACAAGATCATCTTTGATAGACAAGCAATGTTCACAAGTCAAGACTCGAGAATGTGAGAATGTTCAACTTTCAAGACTCAAGATTTCAAGGTGCATTCAAGTTCAAGCTACATCAAGATCTCAAGTTTCATTATGCTCAAGGTCATCATGCTAAGTTTCAATGTCCTTACTTCACTATTGAGGTATGACTGACCTTAGGTTGACCTTTAAAGTAGGCCATTTTGGATACATAATCCATATGTTTTATATAAGTGAGTTTGGTCTGTTCTAAGACTAATCCTGGACTTTGTTCGACTAGTCCTAGCACTGCGTCGACCAGTCTTAGAATCTCCTGGACCAGTCGTAAGTTTGTTGCAAAATTCAGAAATTTTTTGTTAAGCTTCGACTAGTCCTGGGGTCTCTTCGGCTAGTCGTATGTACAGTGTCGACTGATCCTTCGACCAGTCGTAGATCTACGACTCAAAGTCTAGCGATGAAATTCGACTTGCTTCGACTAGTCATGAGAAACCTTCGACCAATCGTAGACTACTTATAACTAGTCGTGAGACTGCCTTATCCTATCATGCTCGAATTTTCAAATATCAGTTGGTCCTACGACCAGTCGTAGCGACTTAAGACCAGTCGAAGGCGTGATTTTCTCACCTATAAATAGAGCACGAATCTCAGAATAAAATAAAAAATTTAAGCTAATTTAATTCGGCCTTCTGAGAAATTTGTCTGTGCTCCATTTAAGCTAAGTGTGCATATTTAATATTTTCTTTCTTTAACTTTTTAAATTGATTTTGCTTCTTGTATTCCAATCTGATCTAAAAAGAGGAAGTGTTGTTTTCCTTTTCTGGAATCAAAATCAATTAAAGCTAGCCCATGTGTTTTAAGTTAAAATCTATTAGAACTTAGAACCATTATATAGTGAGTATTGGACATTGAACTTTGACATTCAAATCTTTATTCCGACTTGGTTCTTCCGGGCTGCTACATTAAAGAAGAAAAATAGGTATTTTACATTTTGTAATTTACTGTATTTTGGTTTTATTTGAGGTTAAGCCAGAAAAATCTCAAAGTTGTTGGTTATCTGAGGAGAGCCAGAAAACTCAGAAGTGAGGATTTTTGAATTGTGTAAGCCCTTTGAAAAAGGTACAATTGTGAAGGTTTTTGGTGAGCCTGTGAAAGCCTATTTGATAGTGAACGCTAATATCCCCTGTGTGAGGATATTAGGAGTGGAGTAGCATTCTGTGTGGCTGTTGTTAAACAGTTAGTGTACACACAGGTGAACCACTATAACTCTTTGTGTTGTGTGGATGTGTGCTTCATTTTTCTATCTTTGATTATTCAGTTGTGGAATGTATGTGGATGTGAATGTTGTAATCATTTTATTTCAAGCTCAGTGGGGAATGTTGTAATGGTTTAGACTTATATTTTCACAATTTATCTCTAGTTATTCCTTTGTTTGTTTGAGCTTCAGTTTCTCTTCTTGTTCTAGTAAGGTTGCCCTGCCATTTTTATGGTGCATGGTTGTCCTTAGAACAATCAATATTTGAGATTGCTTTTTATTCCTCAGTATAGTTTGAATATATTTATTCCTCTTTGGTTTGAGTTCTTGACACAAAGACCTTTCTAAAAACAAGGTTGTCCTACTATAAACTTTAGTTTTTGGTGTAAGGTTGTCCTTAGAACAACTTTTGCATCAACCTCTCAATACTTGTTTATTGAGGTTATTTTTCATTTCATCATTGTGAATTGATTTACTTTATTTGGCTATCTCTTTATTAAATTCCGCTGTAATTATATTTTAAATTTGGCATAGACCTATTCAAGACACCCCCCCCCCCCCCCCCCCCCCACTAGGACATATAGCTTGGCCTTTTCATACGGGCCTTACAGTCACTCCCTGAAATTTGGCACCCGAGTATAGAGACTCCGCTCCCGAGTTTTCAGATGTAAACTTAATAAAAAGACACGTCTATAAGTTCCCAGGTGCTTACGTAGACTGGTTAATATTTAACCATGATCAATAATCAGATTAGCTTTAAATCAGCGGCATAAAAAATTAAGTAGATGTAACTAACCGAATAAATATAGAGCTAATATCCAAAAGGTACAACTCCAAAAGTAGTGTCTGCTTAGATGAGGATTATACAAGCTACAATATATTTATCATGTGCAGGATATATAACTACCAAAAGGGAAAAAGCTAGAGTTCTACTAAGCCGCCCTCGAGCACTCCACTATTTGGTCCTATTCCTAAATCATTTGCATATATCAAATCAAAGGCATTTGACACCAATATAGTGAAAAAGTATCCCCAAGATTTTACTCGAGACATTTTACTTATAAACAGGTTCACTACCAATACATATTTATAACTGCACTATTCTTAAGCATATTATTTTCATGTACATATACTAAGCATGTTACACTCAAATCATGTTAATGAACAAACCGCCAGGCACCCGATAACGCCCATGCAAGAATGAGGGTCATTTAAACAATACTCTAGCTTGACACAATTGACCAAACACCCGATAACGGCTATGTGATGTATGCATGTTTAACCCAACCTTTATTAGTCCATTTACATACAGCCGTATTGAGGAATCTAAGATACTACAATTATATCACGAGCCAATTAAACTGGATCATGTGGCTCCTTGCGGCTTGTTCCTTAATTCAATTTAAGGTTCGTTTACGAATATCAATTTCAATAACCAATTCCAAAGGTATAGGCATAATGCCCAAGATATCAAATCAACATGGTAAGGGTCGTCACCCAAATTCAATAAGAAGATGGATATGCCATGACTTTACGTAAATACCTCGAGATGGCACAACACATGAATTGAAAGAATTACGTACACAACAATGTACACCACTAACCAAATCCAAGGATTTACACGTCGACTAAGAGGGTCACTACCACAAACACGTATGCTCACTAGTCACTATGGAGGGCTCATCACTCAGCATAAGCCGACAACTCAGACACGGTGTCCCATACAACCATGACTGGTGCATGGACTTTTAAGATCGAATTACACCAATAGCTATAATTAAGACTTCAATTCAATGAAAATTGTGGTATCCCAAATTTAACAAGGTGTTATACAACAATCCAGTACATGAATGATCAGCTCTGCATTAAACTGATGTGATTGATCACAGGAAACTCTGGTGAAATTGGTATTGGGTGTTAAAAAAACCATGTAGTTCTAACTATTGTCGGTCGTCCGTGTTCCACCTCGATTGACCTAACCAGCCTGTAATGGCTAACCCAAGGTAGGTAATCCACTTATTTAATAGTTTTCAGAGTTTAATCCATAGTAATACAAATACATAACATTATGAACATGGTTATAAGCACGAAATAGTCTAATACAACGCCATGATAAGTTAATTAGGCATACACAAACCCTTGATCCACGACTCAATTAATTCATATACTTTCAGCATAACGGTAGCATCAAGAGATTCTAATACCAAAATTCCATGTTATTTAAACATTTCATCAAGCACAGAGTTTACTTAATAGCAGTTAATTTAAATCATCATAATAGAGAAATTTTTGCATTTCACATTTCACATACAATATTGGGCCCATATTGGCCCTATTTTCATTGTGAATCATCCATTGTGTGGGGCCTCCCTTTAATGTGGATCACCCACCTTTTAAAGCCACCTTTGATGTGGGCTATCCATCGTTGGAGGATCACCTTGGATGTGAGTTGTCCATCATGCAGGGCCCACCTTTGATGTGGGCTATCCATTGTTGGGCTATCCAAAATGCACCTACTAGTGCCCATGTTTGTCAAGTTACGTGTGTGGTGAGTCAGACTGGCTGCAGAACTTGATAAGAAGATCATTTCAAGCGTCTGCCTCAACCGGATGTGTGGAAGCTCACAATAGGTAAATCATAGCCTCACATCCTATGTCCCAAAACACCAGGTGATTAAAACCCTTAAAACAAGGTAGACATCTTAGGGTTTTTGGTGGTGAGAAAACTTTTTCAAAATAGGAAAATCTCTAAGTTTTTCTCGCCCTGTCGATTCTATCGAAGCACCCTCGATATGATCGACCTGTTCTGTCGATGTCCTCGACATCTTGATGATATAATCGAAAAGAGGACCAAAACAACTAAATACTCATCTGGATGGATTTATTGATGTATCGATACATCTATCGATATCATCGATATAAGCACAAATATGTCCAGCAACTTCACAATATATCTGGACGAATTATCGATGTATCGATACTTATATCGATATCATCGATATTCAAATCTCAAGCCCATCGAGAGTGGCTCGATAAGATCGACAGGCAGATTTCCAGTGCCCCTGTTTTTTAATGAAAATTTCAAACTCCTTCGATATATCGATGACCGCCCGATATGATCTGAAATCAAATATCGATATGATCGGACGTCCATCGATGATATCGATGGTGGGCGCGCATTTCTTATAGCAGTTATTTCAGGATGTTTTTTTATTTTAACTATGATCGGGGGCCCTTCAATTTAATCGATATTCAAATATCGATGATATCGACACATGATCGATTGTGTCGAACTAAGCCATAATCTGTCCAGCAAGTTCAAAGATAAATCTGCTAGAATTATCGATGCCTCGACTCAGATCTCGATATCATTAACATTCAAATTCCGATGACCTCGACGGTTCCCCCGATCATTCTTAAAAATCTGAAATATCTCAAAGTCAAGTCTCTCTCATTTTTCATGTGTCGATGGATCGATTCTGTCATCGATGGAATCGGAGTTTGAAATCCGATGACATCGACAATGGCTTCGATTCATCGACCTATTGGCAAAGAGTTTCAAAAGCGTATGACATCGAGTCCGAGTCATCGAGCAGACCATCGATGCTATCGAGAGTATACGCTCGATGTTATCGAACCTGCTCGATGATATCGAACTCTGTCATAAATATGACCGTTTTATATCCGTTGGAACTTTTTGCCTATTTATAAAGGACTTGTCTTTTGTTGCTGTGAGATAAAGAAGAGAGAGCTTTTGAGTGTTTTAACTTATATCCTATACCCAAAGCCCTTTCTCTCAAGGGAGTTCATCCTCCAATCCACCCTTACCATTGATATCAAATAAAGTGAATTGGGGAATGAACTTTCGCATTCAAGGATCCTCCAACTACTACCTTAATGGCAAATCTTTGTGCTGGGATGCCTTAAATGCATAAGAGAGGATCTACTCTATCTTCCTTATAGGAAAATCTTTAGAGAGTAAGATCTATCTCACCCTTGACCCAACCCGAAGCCAAGCATTGGTATATCATCTTGCATTGTGGATCAAGGGAGCAGAAGACTCTTTGTCAACAAGAAGGAGGAGATCTTCGGCGTTGTGCTTAAACGGGACTCATCAACTTATCTGTAAGTATCCAGAGTCGAGAGGACACTTGTGATCATTCCTCCCTAGGTCTTGGTCCTAAGTGGTTCTCACCCTTTGAAGTCCTCAAGGAGGTCTTCGGTGGGAGTGTACGTAGTGGGTGCACAGGGTGGACCCTTGCTCTTATGTAGGGCATAAACTGTTAGGTCCTTATGTAGGTCTTGGTCCTAAGTGGTTCTCACCCTTTGAAGTCCTCAAGGAGGCCTTCGGTGGGAGTGTACGTAGTGGGTGCACAGGGTGGACCCTTGCTCTTGTGTAGGGCATAAACTGTTAGGTCCTTATGTAGGTCATTGACCTGTGTGGTCTAAAATCCGGGTGCGTTGTGTGGACCCTTGCTCTATAGAGAGCATAAACATCTGGTTAGGAGTGAACCAGCAAAACTCTGGGTTCGAGGTGAACCGCGTAAAACCTCTATAAAGGTTAAAGGTGAACTTGATTTAAAACCTTAGGTTTGAGGTGAACCCTAAGAAACCTCCTTAGTGAAATCCGGTACACTCAAGGGTTGAGTGCGACAGCCGGGAGTGGAGTAGACAAGTAGTCAAACCACTATAAAAATGACTGTGTTTGAGATGATTCTTGTCTTTCAGTTATGTGATTTCCTAGCATGCCTTTATATCTGATTATCAGAGATCACACCTTATACACACACACACACAGTCATATCCTTCAGAATCTTGTTTGCTACTTGTTTATCTTACAAATAGGTTGTGATTGAATCCTCTACAAAGCTTGGAAGCCAGTAAAGTTAATTTGAGTAATCCTGAGAATTGCATACATAATAGGATTAGAGTGATAGGATTTTTAAATAACTCATAGACAAGATCACAAATGAAGAATGCTTGCAAGACATGTCATGAATGAAGTCTACAAGAATAGAAGACTCCAAGTTTGCTTCTATCAAGTTCAAGATTAGAAGACTTCATCAAGACAGGTCAAGAATGTACTAAGCTCGAGAAAGACCATCAACTCGACTCAAGCTTCTACTTCAAGATCATCGAGAATCTGAGACCTTCAAGACTTCAATGTCCATCTCACTCAAGGTTTGTTTGACCTTAGATTGACCTTAAGTTGGTCTAGATGATAGGTCATTCTGGATACATAATTCGAATATTTTAATTTACTTGGTGTGACTGTTCTAAGACCAGTCCTAGAAATCTTAAGACCAGTCTTAGGTTTCTCAGGACCAGTCCTAGGTTGTTACTGATTTTTAGATTTTCCTGGTTGTCCTTCGACCAGTCCTGGAATTTCTTCGACTAGTCCTGAGAAGTCCTACGACTCATCCTTCGACCAGTCATAGTTCTACGACTCGAACTCCAGCGACTTATCTCGAGTACCAAGACCAGTCGTAGGTGTCTCACGACCAGTCGTGGGTGGTCCATGACCGGTCGTAGACTACCTAAGACCAGTCGTGAGTATAGCAAATCTAATCCCACGGAAATCTTTCAAAATCTTTGACGCTACGACTAGTCCTAGGATTCTAAGACCAGTCGAAGATGGGATTTTTGAGGCTATAAATAGTGCACGAATTTCAGAGTTTATTCATTCAATTTCATTCCATTCAAGCGATTTAAGGCTATACTCTAAGATAAGTAGTGATTATTTTTAAGCTATTGTGAATATGTAATATTCCTTTTGTTAGCATTTTTCTATTGTGATTTTGATCCATATTCCAATCTTATTTAGAAAAGAGGAATTTGTGATATTCCTTCTTCAGGGATCAAAATCAAATAGACCTTGCTTTTCTTGATTTAATCTAAAATCAATTAGACTTAGAACCATTCTTTATGTGAGTATTGGACATTGAACGACGTATCATTCATCTACTCCGATTGGTTCTCTTGGGCTACTTCAAAAGGAGATCCAGGTATTTTACTTTGTAATTTACTTTCTCTGGTTTTGTTTGAGATTTGCCAGAAAAATCTCATTGTTTTGGTTATCTGAGGAGAGCCAGAAAACTCAGATGTGGGGGTTTTTGGATTGTGTAAGCCTGAGATAAAAAGACACAATTGTGAAGGTTTTGGGTGAACCTGTGAAAACCTATTTTGATAGTGCATGCTAATATCCCTGTGTGAGGATATTAGGAGTGGAGTAGCATTCTGTGTGGCTATTGGCTAACAGTTGGTGAACACACAGGCAAACCACTATATATCGTTGTGTTGTGGATGTGCTTGATTTCTTTATTCATTTATTCATTTATTATTGTGGATTGCTTTTGTGGATGAATGTTGTAATTTTCATTTCAAGCAAGTGTGGTTGAATGGTGTAATAACTTAGGATTTATTTCTTTAAGTTATTCTTGATTTATTTTCCATATCATTTGTGTTTTCTAGATCGTTCTAGAAATAAGGTTGTCCTAAGCCATTGGTTTTTGGTGTAAGGTTGTCCTTAGAACTGATTTAGTATCATTCTCATATTTCATATGCTTTGAGATTGTTATTATTTCAACATTGTTATTTATGTCTTTTATTATTCCGCTGTTTTAAGTTTTATTTGGCATTGCCCTATTCACCCCCCTCTAGGGCATATAACTTGGCCCTTTCATGTGGTATCAGAGCCTAATAGCTCGTGCTTATTGCTTATTTATTGGATTTATTTCTTGAGCTAACGATCTAAGCTATATTAAGATGTCAAATTTTGAAAGCCTATCTGTCACTAGGCCACCACCCTTTAATAGCACAAACTATGCCTATTGGAAAGCAAGGATGAGAATCTTTCTCAAATCCATGGATGAAAGTGTGTGGTGGCCCGCAGTGAGCGAATGGAAACTACCTATCAACTTTGAAGTAAGCGATGAAGATGGTTCAAAATCAATGAAAGTAATATCTTATGCTCTTTGGACCACACTTGAAAAAGTGAGAGTAATGCCAATGCAAAAGCACTAAATACAATTACTTGTGCATTATCACCAGATGAATTCAAAAGAATCATCTCGTGTGAAAATGCTAAACAAGCATGGGATCTTTTAGAAATGACACACGAGGGTACATCAATTGTCAAGAAATCTAAAGTCCAACTCCTCACAACTAAATTTGAAGAAATTCGTATGGAGGAGAATGAAATGTTTATGGACTTCTACACTAGATTGAATGACATTGTAAACTCAATGTGGGGTCTTGGTGATAGAATCCCGAGAAAGTAAAGTATGTGCAAAGATACTACGCTCACTTCTGAGCGGTTCAATTCAAAAGTAACCGCGATTCAGGAACTTCGTGATACGGATAACATGAGGGTTGAGGAACTAGTTGGTTCTTTATAGACCTACGAATTGAACTTTAAAGCTCCAAAGGAAAATCAATTGCTCTCAAGTCATCTAAAAATATTCCACAAGAGAGCACTTGGACTTTGAAAATTAGAAGATGATATGGCACTTTTTGTAAAAAGGTTTTATAAAATTTTGAAAAATAAGAAGAAAGGAGATTTTCAAAAATCAAACGATAAGAGACAATCTAAACCTAGAGCTCGAAGAACTTTGAAAGATAGTCAATGTTACAACTGTCAAGAGTATGGGCACTTAGCTAACAAATGTCCCAAAAAGGACAAATCAAAAGGAAGAGTATGTTGGCTACTTGGGATGAATCATCTGATTCGGAATCCTCTTAAAATCGAAGATTAAAAACAGTCGGGAGATGATGTTAAAGCCCTTATGACTCTAGCCAAAGTCACTTTTTCAGATTATGATGAAGCAACTAGCGAAGAGAATCTGAATAGTGATTGTGACAATGAAGATGATCTTCAGGATGCATACAATGCCCTTTATAAGGAGAGTTGTAAAATTACTGTCAAGCTTAAATTACAAAAGGAAAAATTTTCTAAACTTAAAGAAGATTATGAGTCTCTTGTTTTAGAAAAATCTCATATTTTCGATTTTTTTGAAAAGACCAAATGTGATTTAAAAATCAAAACCTCCCAAGTTGATGATTTGAAAACCGAGAACGAGAAACTCAAAAATGAAGTAGCTTCTCTTTTGAGTTTAAAAGACACTTGGAGATATGCCCAAGGTGATCCTAAATTGGAAAAATTATTATCCGGATCGAGAAAATATGGCGATAGATCCGGGTTGGGCTATGATAAGAATACTTCTCCTAAACAAAAGAATACTGCTCCTAAGTTCGTGAAAGGAGAGTCTTCGAGCTCAAAAGTAAAGTATACTTATCGAGGATTTTCAAAAAATTCAAGGACCTTTCAAAAATCTAAAAATAGCCATGCCAACTTCAATCTTCAAAACCAAAATCCTTTGGTTGAAAGGATTATTGATCTTCTCAAGGAGCTATTAAAATTTAACTCTATAGGTCATTCATATAACAATAGACAGAAAAAGTTCAACTACACTCCTAAACCCAAAACAGTACTGAAATGGGTTCCTAAAGTTGACTGCTTGGTTGCCCACACTGCTTTCAAAGCTACAAGCCATTCAAAGTGGTACCTTGACAGTGGATGCTCCAGACATATGACAGGTGACAAAGCTTTATTCATCGATCTTGAAGACAGGACTGATGGGTCAGTCACTTTTGGTGATGGAAGCAATTGCAAAATCATTGGCCAAGGTACGGTTCAGCTTTATAACCTTCCTTTATTTAAAAATGTATTATATGTTGAGGGCTTGAAACACAACCTACTGAGTATATCTCAGATATGCGACAACAATCATAATGTAAAGTTTTCTAATCAAGGTTGTGAGATTGTTAATAAAGAAGGTTCTGTTATATTAACTGGTCGCAGAACATCTAAAAACTGCTACATCGTTAGTAATGCAAGTTCATCTACCTAATCGTGTTACATGGTCCATACTGATGAGACTGAATTATGGCATAAACGCCTTGGACATGTACACTACCGGAACTTATTTAGATTGAGCAAAAGAGAACTTATAAGAGGTCTACCTAAATTACAAAAAGTAGACAAAATATGTGGTGAATGCCGGTTGGGCAAACAAATTAGGAGCTCTCACAAGAAAGTGAACTCCAATACCACATCTAGACCTCTCGAGCTTCTCCACATGGATCTCATTGGACCAACTAGAACGGAGAGTCGAGGTGGCAAAAAATACATCTCGGTTATCGTAGATGACTTTACTAGATTCACTTGGGTATCGTTCTTAAAAGATAAATCTGAAACCCTAGATGAGGAAAAGAAGATCATCAAACGAATCCAAAATGAAAAAGGTTCTCAAGTTTATAAGATCCATAGTGATCATGGTTCTGAATTCGAAAATAGCAGTTTTGAGAAATTCTGTAGCGATCAGGGAATATCACATGAATTCTCTGCGCCCAAAACTCCTTAACAAAATGGTATAGTTGAGAGAAAAAATAGAGTGCTTCAGGATATGGCTAATGTCATGTTAAATAGTATGAAGCTCTCCAAAAATCTTTGGGCCGAAGCAATTAATACTGCCTGCTACATTATTAATCGTGTTTATACTAGTAAATCTGAAAATAAGACTTCTGATGAGTTATGGTTCGAAAAGAAACCTACTGTCAAATACTTTCGAATTTTTGGCAGTAAGTGTTACATTTTACGAGATCGTGAAAATTTGGGAAATTTTGATACGAAGAGTGATGAAGGTATTTTTCTTGGATATTCTTTAAACAGTCGAGCCTATAGGGTTCTAAATAAAAGAACAGGTGTGATTCAAGAGTTCATCAATGTGGTCATTGATGATCATTTAAATACACTTGCTCCGAGTTCAGATGATGATGAAATTCTTATAATCGAAAATCAAGATACCTCTTCATCTCAATCTAAACCTAGGACTGTCAAAGATCATCCAACTAATCAAATCCTTGGAAACCCTCTCACTGGAGTTCGTACATGCAAACAACTTGAAAACATATGCAATTATGTTTGTTTTACATCTCAAATAGAACCGGTCAATGTAAAAGAAGCTCTTTCTGACGAAAATTGGATAGTAGCTATGTAGGATGAACTTAATCAATTTGTTCGTAATGATGTCTGACATCTTGTTCCTAGACATAAAGATAAACACATTATTGGAACAAAATGGATCTTTAAAAATAAGTCTGATGAACTTGGAAATGTTATACGAAACAAGGCTAGACTGGTTGTACAAGGGTATACTCAGATTGAAGGTATCGATTACGATGAAACCTTTACTCCAGTCGCTCGCCTTGAATCTATCAGAATTTTTATTTCCATCGCTTGCTTTAGAAAGTTTAAAATTTATCAGATGGATGTAAAGAGTGCCTTCTTAAATGGCGATTTATATGAAGAAGTTTATGTAAAACAACCCTCAGGGTTTGAAGACCCCAAGCTTTCTGATCATGTATTTCATCTCAAAAAGGCTCTCTATGGTCTGAAACAAGCGCCCAGGGTATGGTATGAAAAATTGACTAAATTCTTACTTAGTCATAGTTTTCAAGTGGAAAGTGTCGATAAGACATTATTTGTTAAGAAACATAATAATGAGATTTTAATGGTTCAGATCTATGTAGACGATATTATTTATGGATCAACCTGTTCTAACATGTCTATTGAGTTTGCAAAGTTGATGAAATCAAGATTCGAAATAAGCATGGTTGGTGAACTAAATAACTTTCTAGGGTTACAAGTAAAACAACAACCCGATGAAATCTTCATTTCTCAAACCAAGTATGCTACAAACTTGGTTAAAAGGTTTGGATTTGAAAATGGTAAAAAATTTGATACTCCTATGAGTACAACCTTGAGACTCTCAAAAGACTCTACATGTAAAGATGTAGATCCTAAGCTATATCGTAGTATGATTGGTAGTTTATTATACCTAACTGCTAGTAGACCTGATATCGCTTTTAGCATTGGTATTTGTGCGAGATATCAGTCTAAACCTAAAGATTCACATCTTATTGCTATCAAACGGATTATTAGATATGTCGCAAGTACAACTAATTTGGGTCTTTGGTATCCTTTTGATACTAATGTTAAATTAGCTGGGTATTCTGATGCTGATTGGGCTGGTAATATTGATGATAGAAAATCAACCAGTGGTGGTTGTTTTTACATTGAAAATTGTTTGGTTTCTTGGTTTAGCAAGAAACAAAGTTCAATATCGCTTTCCACTTCTTGAAATTTGAGTATATCGCGTGCCAGGATATGCATGTACACAACTCGTATGGATGAAACGCATGTTAAGCGATTATGAAATTAATCAAGATTCAATGATCTTACATTGTGATAATTCCAGTGCTATCAATATTTCCAAAAATCCAATTCAGCATTCACGTACTAAGCATATTGACATTAGGTATCATTACATTCGTGAATTAGTTGAAGAAACTCTTTGAAATATATTCCAACTAATGTCCAACTTGCTAATATATTTACTAAACCGCTCGACAAAAGCAGGTTTACTAAAATGAAATTTGATCTTGGTATGTGCATTTTAAATTGAATATACTTGTCTGCATGTATCATAGTGTACTATATTTTAAATTTTTATGTGAATAAATTTCAATTTCTGCATAAAAATATTTATTTTTGTCGATGCTCGACCGACCTTTGCCATACACGACTGGTCCTGACTCGACCGGTCGTGGACTGTACTTGACCGGTCGTAGAGATCGTGAGCATCATATAATTTGGGGAAAATCACTTTGTTCTTCATTTCCTCTTCTTCCTTCGACGAGTCGTGGCTCGAGCAGTCTTAAGAGTTCGTGATTTTCTTCAAGATAAGTCATTTTTCTTCATTTTTATTGAAGATTTATGCTTTCTATGCTTTGATTTGTTTATTCCATAAGCTAGATCTTGTCTTTTGTTGATTGCTTAGGGTTTCCTCTCTAAAAATCTGATCTAGAGAAACCCACTACTTCTAGTGTTCTTTGTGCTTGGTCCTTGGTAAATCTTGTTGAAAATGGATGTTAGAGGGAAAAAGAAAACATCCCGTGGTCCATCTTCATCTAGATCTACATCTATAACAAGACGGCACCTTCGGTCACCCGAAGATGATCCCAATGATGTACGGGAGTTATGTAACCGTAAAGTTATCGTTGAGCGTCCTGTAAGTCTCAGTCACATTGAACAATTTGAGATTACACCTCTCCTTGAATCTGTTGGCTGGACTAATATTTTGTTTTGGGGTGGGCCTGCATACCAGTCCATTGCACAATCTATGGTTGCATGTATCTCTGATTTTTCCCTTGATAATTTAACGTTCTCAATTGCTACTAGAGAAGGGAAATTTTTGATAGATCGACATTTGATATCAGGTATTATGGATATACCTGTCAAAGATGAAGGTATTCCAATTCATACATTATATGACAAACCATCAGAATCGGAAAAACAAATGTTGACAAGAGATTTATGCAATATGGAAGTGCATTGGACGCACAAAGGAAATTTGATCCCTTCAAAATTTTTATTACCCAGATGCAGAGTTTTACACCAGATCTTCACTTCAAATGTGTATCCTCGGTCAGGCAATAAAACCGAGTTAACTGCCTTCATGGCTCGGGTATTGCACTCTGTTGTGTCCGGCATGGTTGTCTGTTTACCTTCTTTGATATGTCATTTTATCATTCAGTTTCGTCTTCATCCGGGTCATAGTGATATTCCATTTGGTTATCTTATGACTTGTTTAGCCACAAATATGCTCGTTGCTTTACCTGAGAATGAGGCGCCAATTCATCATCTTTTATTCAATAATACTAATTTAAATAAGATGAAGTTGAATTTGCTTCCTGGTCAATTCTATGAAGGTGGTGGTGAAGGTCTTTGGCTGGAAATGAAGGGGAAGTCACTTGATCTTCCTCCACGGTGATATAAATATGGATGATATATTTGAAGACATTGAAACTAACTCCCAAAATGATTCTGATTACGATCCATCTTCTGGTTATGATGCACGTCTAAGTACATTAGAGGAGAAGGTTGATAACCTGAGTGTAGCCCATGATATGCAATTTAAATATATGCGAAAATATCTTCGTCGCATTAATAGGGGTTTACATCAGATTGATCCAACCATCCCTGCTCCTTCATCCGGATCTGATTAGGTGGATTTTTATTTTTTTTGGTTTGAATATGATGGTTTCTGTATTATTATTATGTTTGGTGACTTTGGTTGTATGGTTTGGATTGATGACATTGAAGTGTTGTACTAATTTGTTAATTAAATCTTGACTCTTCATATGGTGTTCTCTTCTCTCCTTTGGCCTTCCCTTGTCATTTTGTGACAAAAAGGGGGAGTAGTATAGAAGGGAGAATGGGAGAATAGTATGGAAAGGGGGAGAATGGGAGAAAGGAAGAAAGTGATTACTTGAAAATGGTTTATTGTTTCTACTCACTTAGGGGGAGTAGAGTATTTCTTTTTCTCACTCTGATGGCTCATGATTCTTTCTTCATTTTACTCTTATATTTATAAATGTGTTTTGTCACAAATTTGACAAAGGGGGAGATTGTTAGTGTTATGATTTCATATCCCTTTGGTTGTCAAATTTTGTAGTGCCAAAACCTATATGTCTTGTACTTCTTGTGTTTCTTGTTTGTGACTACACACTGCTTCAAGACAAGATCATGAATGAAGAATGTTTTCAAGACAAGATCATAAATGAAGAATGCTTGCAAGACATGTCATGAACGAAGTCTATAAGAATAGAAGACTCCAAGTTTGCTTCTATCAAGTTCAAGATTAGAAGACTTCATCAAGACAAGTCAAGAATGTACCAAGCTCGAGAAAGACCATCAACTCGACTCAAGCTTCTACTTCAATATCATCTGAGAATACAGACCTTCAAGACTTCAATGTCCATCTCACTCAAGGTTTGTTTGACCTTAGATTGACCTTAGGTTGGTCTAGATGATAGGTCATTCTGGATACATAATCTGAATATTTTAATTTACTTGGTGTGACTGTTCTAAGACCAGTCCTAGAAATCTTAAGACCAGTCTTAGGTTTCTCAGGACCAGTCCTAGGTTGTTACAAATTTTTGAATTTTTCTAGTTGTCCTTCGACCAGTCCTGGACTTTCTTCGACCATTCCTGAGAAGTCCTATGACTCATCCTTCGACCAGTCGTAGTTCTACGACTCGAACTCCAGCGACTTATCTCGAGTACTAAGACCAGTCGTAGGTGTCTCACGACCAGTCGTAGGTGGTCCACGACTGGTCGTAGACTACCAAAGACCAGTCGTGAGTATAGTAAATCTAATCCCACGGAAATCTTTCAAAATCTTTGACATTACGACCAATCCTAGGATTCTAAGACTAGTCGAAGATGGGATTTTTGAGGCTATAAATAGTGCACGAATTTCAAAGTTTATTCATTCAATTCCATTCCATTCAAGCGATTTAAGGCTATACTCTAAGATAAGTAGTGATTATTTTTTAAGCTATTGTGCATATTTAATATTCCTTTTGTTAGCATTTTTCTATTGTGATTTTAATCCATATTCCAATCTTATTTAGAAAAGAGGAATTTGTGATATTCCTTCTTCAGGGATCAAAATCAAATAGACCTTGCTCTTCTTGATTTAATCTAAAATTAATTAGACTTAGAACCATTCTTTATGTGAGTATTGGACATTGAACGACGTATCATTCATCTACTCCGATTGGTTCTACTGGGCTACTTCAAAAGGAGATCCAGGTATTTTACTTTGTAATTTACTTTCTCTGGTTTTGTTTGAGATTTTTCAGAAAAATCTCATTGTTTCTAGTTATCTGAGAAGAGCCAAAAACTCAGTTGTGGGGGTTTTTGGATTGTGTAAGCCTGAGATAAAAAGACACAATTGTGAAGGTTTTGGGTGAACCTGTGAAAACCTATTTTGATAGTGCATGCTAATATCCCCTGTGTGAGGATATTAGGATTGAAGTAGCATTCTGTGTGGCTGTTGGCTAACAGTTGGTTAACACACAGGCGAACCACTATATATCGTTGTGTTGTGGATGTGCTTGATTTCTTTATTCATTTATTCATTTATTATTGTGGATTGCTTTTGTGGATGAATATTGTAATTTTCATTTCAAGCGAGTGTGGTTGAATGGTGTAATAACTTAGGATTTATTTCTTTAAGTTATTCTTGATTTATTTTCCATATCATTTGTGTTTTCTAAATCGTTCTAGAAATAAGGTTGTCCTACCATAAGCCATTGGTTTTTGGTGTAAGGTTGTCCTTAGAACTGATTTAGTATCATTCTCATATTTCATATGCTTTAAGATTGTTATTATTTCAGCATTGTTATTTATGTCTTTTATTATTCCGCTGTTTTAAGTTTTATTTGGCATTGCCCTATTCACCCCCCTCTAGGGCATATAGCTTGGCCCTTTCACTATTCACCCCCCTCTAGGACATATTGACATATTCTAACTTCCACTCAAGCGATCTTCACCGCTATTTCAATTGGTTTCAGAGTGGGTCTCTCTTTAAGGGCTTCACCGCCTAGAGAGTGATCTTGACTGAAGTTGGGAATATGGCCAAAGGAGAGGGCTCATCGGTCACTAGACCTCCAGTATTTGATGGATCAAATTATGCATACTGGAAGGATAATGTTTCGACAAGGAAACAAAATGTATTTAGTTTAGGGAAACTATCTTATTCAAACATAACAATGGAACATTATAAAGACAATCATCACACTTTATTGGTTCTGAATTCATTTTACATCCTCTCTATATCCCTTGATTCTAAGATACATCTCTCAAGATTGAAGACTTATTCTAAATGCAATTGTTATGATTTAATATAAATTTCAGCAGCACTTCAGCGCTATTTCAGTCATCTCCCAATACTTGGGAGGAATTACTGAATTGATTAAGTAATCTTCTTGAAGATAGAAATTTCGGCAGCACTCCGTTAGCTTCTTTAGTCATCTCCCAATACTTAGGAGGAATGTTGAATTAATCAACTGATCTCTCCTTTCAAAGAAGATTTAAAGACTCAGCAAAACTCCTGCACCAAGCAAGTTGAGTGACTTTTGCACTACCCGCGCAACTGATAATGTGGTTGCGCGGTTCGCGCAACTGATATTGCTCCTTGCGCGGTCCGCGCAACTGATATTGCTCCTTGCGCGGTCCGCGCAACTGATCGTTGCCTCTCCATTCTACCTTCAGTTGTTCTGCTTCAGTTTCCAAAATCTTTCAATCCCCAAATGAGAAGGAGAGCGGGGTATTTATAGGCCCCTCACACGTGTCAGCTGTCTTTGTTGATTGCGCGACCCCCACAACTGCCTTCATGATTGCGCGATCCGCACAACTGTCATCCTTATTCCGCGACCCGCGTAACTGTCGCCCTTGTTCAGCGACCTGCACAACCGTTGTCTCAGCTATGGGACTTGCGCAATTGAATCAATTGGTTGCGTGAACCGCGCAACTGACTTCTCAGTTACGTGATCCGCGCAACTTCTCTTCCTCCAGTATTTTTCTGAATGTCCATCTTTTTACTTCATGATCATCATCATTTTTAATGCCCCAACAGATAGGATGCACTACTTTCTGAGATCTTTGGATCATGATGTTTAGGATATTATTGAAAGCGGATACGTGCCACCAACTGAACAAATTATACTTGATAATGGCACAACAATCACAAAGCCCAAACCCAAGGAAAAGTGGACAACATTCGATAAAGAAAGGCAAACATCTGAAGCCAAGGCTATGAATGTTATCTACTGTGTCGTGTCTCATGATATATTTAATCAGATAAGTATGTGTGGGACATCAAAAGAAGCATGGGATCTACTGGAAACAACCCATGAAGGCACAAGTACTATGAAGAGGTCTAAACTGTAACTCTTGACTTCACAGTTCAAAAGTCTCAGAATGGAGGAGCATGAGACATTTATGGAGTTCTTTACAAAATTAAATATCATTTGTAACTCCATGGGTGGATTGGGAGAGAAGGTTCCAATTCCTAAAATTTGCAGGAAATTTCTAAGATCATTGCCGGAACGCTTCAATCCCAAAGTAATAACAATTGAGGAGTGTAGGAATATTGATGAAATGAAAGTAGAAGAACTTGTAGGTTCCCTACAAACTTTTGAACTATACTTCACACAACCCCAAAAATCTAAAAACACTGTCCTAAAAACTTCTAAGAAAACAATTCATGAGGACAGTGGGAGTGAAAAGGAAGATGAAGATGAGGAAGTGGCTTTACTGGCACAAAGATTCAGAAGATTCTTTCAAAAGAATCGCGGCCGTCCCTTTAGAGGTAAAAAGACGGATAACAAAC
Source organism: Magnolia changhungtana (assembly GCA_030180095.1). Taxonomy (NCBI): domain Eukaryota; kingdom Viridiplantae; phylum Streptophyta; class Magnoliopsida; order Magnoliales; family Magnoliaceae; genus Magnolia; species Magnolia changhungtana. The sequence continues at coordinate 962,241 of JASAUF010000395.1, read as the reverse complement.
CCTCTGCAGGCAAATTTGGTAAAAAGACCAAAGAACCATAATGCTACGCCTGTCAAGGGTATGGACACTTATCTACCGAATGTCTAAACAGAAAAACCAAAGGGAAAGTAATGGCCGCCACATGGGATGATACAGATGAGTCAAACTCAAAATCCAGTGACTTAGAGAACGACGGAGATCAGAAATCTTTGAAAATACTTATGATCTCCACTGCTTCGATCATTCCCACTGAATCTGAGAACGAGAAAGAACAGCAAGCCACAAAATCATTTCCGTCTGACAATGAGGAATCTGACACTGAAAATGAAGAAGAAGAAAAAGATAAGTTGCAAGATTCTTACAATCAACTCTATACTCATAGCATCAACATTCTTAAAAAACTTGGAATCTCGAAAAACAAGAAGGTACTTCTACAAAAAGATCTGGATAAAACATTGGAGATCAATTCTCATCTAATCATTGATCTACAACAATATTATGCAGAAAATGACAAGTTGGAAAGAATCAACCTATTCTTAAAAACTGAATCATCTAAGCTTACCAAACAAATCGAATCATTAAAAGATGAGAATAGGCATCTCAAGAATGAGAATCACACACTCCGCTATGACTTAGAAAAATCAAGAAAATTTGTTGAAATAAACTATAAATTCTCTCAGAGTGGTGAAAAGCTTGAGAGGATATTAGGGATAGGAAGACCTGGAAAGGACAAAAGTGGCCTAGGGTATGAGAAAACTAAGAAGAAAACAGGAAATGCAGCACCAGAAACTAAATCATCGGCTGCTTCAGGAAGCAACGTAAGAATCTCTCCAGTATGTCATTTATGTGGTGATACGGGTCATTATGAGGTTGAATGCCTAACATCTAGACGAACTTCACATAACTCTGGACAAAATCACATTGGAAAATTCGAACCAATCAGAGAAACACAGAATGTTAAGAGTCCATCTAGGGAAAACACTCATCTATCACCACCTAAGATGCAAGACATGAGAAAGAAGTTTATTTCAAAATGGATAGAAAAAAAAAAAAAACAAGATTGTCTTATGACTAATCTTCACATACCCTGAAAATTCCAAAGTGTGGAAGGACAAGTCCAAGTCATGCATTTGACCTGGATACTTACTGAAATGATGCAAATTTTGAGTAGTACATCTGAGGTTCTTGACCTCAAACTTTTGTATATGAACATGCATATGTTTGTAATTTTGGTGTGTACAAAAATTGTACATAATTTTTGAAAAGTATACTACTGATTTATAGAAATTCTAAAAGTATGCTTGCCAGATTGGTTGTGTGCTGAATTTAAAAAAAAAAAAATCCATCTTCGATATGAGAGTCAATTGTTCACTTGTGAATGTCGATTACATCGAGTGAGAATCGATATCATCGACGACTCTCCGGGTAGCTGAAACGTCATGATGGTTGTTCTTCCCTAGAACTTGATATTAAGAATCAAAACTTGGAAACTAAGAACATGATCAAAGGGATAGGTAGTCGCTGCTTGGTAAGAATCAGTAATCAAGAAGAAGTGCCTCATCGGGCGCTCTCAGTCTTGGAGATTTCATCTTTCCAAAATGAAAAAAGACAAAGGATTGTTCCATCCACAATGTACATCAACTGAAAAGAAGAAAGGTAAGCATGATGCAACTGCCTCTTCTCCTTCATTCAACTTAAATCTTGTGGCGGAACGAATGGTTCACAGAAAGAGTATCGAGCCCTTTAGGATCATCGATCTTTTGAAACAAATTGGATGGGAAAATGTTGTGAACATTGGAGGAACTTTTCAACATAATCTGGTACATCAGTTTCTAAGTTTGATTTACAATGTTGAAAATGATCCCCCAGTTATCTCTGCCATGGTCATGAATCGGGTTGAATACATCACACCAAATCGGGTAAGTAGGATGATTAACATGCAAATGACTAGAATAACTGTATCTAATCGAAATATGAATGGTCTAGGTGTGTGGGGGGAAGTTACTCGAGCATTGTGTAATGGTGTCACAATTTCCAGGAATGCCAAAAATGTTCTTCATGTCAAGCATCTTGATCCTACCTATAGGATTCTTCACAGCATTTTTAGCACTAACGTCTATCCCTGTGAAGTCTCCAGCAACAAGCTCTCGCCATACATCCTTAACATTCTGTACGATATTCATCCAGGAATTCCAATCTTCCTACCCACTATGATCGTACAACAACTGATCCGTGTGTCTACAGAAGCGTCCATCACTATACTACCATTTTCAGGTCTTCTATCTAAGCTTTCACGTCAATTCGGACTGCCATCATCTCATGATCTACCTTATCCATGTGCGTGGTTCAATTATGAAGACATACGTATCCTAAACATCTACAAAAATGTGTTTTGTGATGGTAGAACCGGTTCACTTCCTGGCAGTAGCAATTTCGTACACAATTACGACTCTGTTGAAGTCATTCCAAACATTCTTGTACGAGACAGTGTACGAGATCTTCTAGAGGGACAAGCTCACATTGTAAAGCGACTCGATGACTGTGAAGCCTATCTTTCCGAAGTTCGACAACGACTGGTGGCCCTGCAACGTGCAGCAAAACAAGTTCTTAAGCGGCTACCCACTCCATAAGCTTACTCAGGATAAACATCCATCACATCCCTGAAGTTCTTCTGCAACGCTCCAGACCTAAATACCTTTTAAATGCCTGTGATCATATTTATACATGTGTTGATAGTTGAATGGCTGAGTATTTGTTTTTGGTTACTATTGTGTGGAGCAGTATATATATTTTTGGAGAGGACTGAACATTTTTTTTTTGGAATTTACTGCTATCTGAGGCAATTTTGGTCTTTTATGGCTGCACAAAACTCATATCTTTTACTGCCATATGTGTGTTAATGTTCCCCTAGTTTGTCTGATGGAATGCATATAATGTGTTTAATGCTTAATTGATCTACTGTTATCACTGCTTTCCTTAAACTAATATGCATATACTTGTTCTGACCACAGATGACTTCTTATAATATTTTGATCATTACTCATCTGTATCTTGTATGCATGGTTCTCCCATAAAATTCATTCTTCAGTCAATATCACTTACTGTACCTTTGCCAATGACTGATAAAAATGGGGAGAATAGTTCAAAACACCCTAAGCGGAAAATTGTGTATCTATCTATGTTTATGCAGGTGTTAGGGGGAGCAGCTGCAAGAAAGGGAGAGTTTTTGAACTAAGGGGGAGCGGATACTTCTAGAATGTGTACATAGGTTAGAAAAATTGTAAATTTGTGTAAATGCATGTGCACACAATTTAGGGTGTATCAAGAAGTGTTTTAGGGTGTTTTGGGTATTTTGTCACGTAATTGACAAAGGGGGAGATTGAATGTGCACCTATTAGTGCCCTTGTTTGTCAAATTACGTGGGTGGTGAGTCAGACTGGCTACAGAACTTGATAGGAAGATCATTTCAAGCGTCTGCCTCAACCGGATGTGTGGAAGCTCGCAATAGGTAAATCATAGCCTCACATCCCATGTCCCAAAACACCAGGTGATTAAAACCCTTAAAACAAGGTAAACATCTTAGGGTTTTTGGTGGTGAGAAAACTTTTTCAAAATAGAAAAATCTCTAAGTTTTTCTCGCCTCATCGATTCTATCGAAGCACCCTCGATATGATCGACCTGTTCTGTCGATGTCCTCGATACCTTAACGATATTATCGAAAACAGGACCAAAAGTGTCCAGCAACTAAATACTCATCTAGATGGATTTATTGATGTATCGATACATCTATCGATATCATCGATATAAGCACAAATATGTCCAGCAACTTCACAATATATCTGGATGAATTATCGATGTATCGATACTTATATCTATATCATTGATATTCAAATCTCAACCCCATCGGGAGTGGCTCGATAAGATCGATAAGCAGATTTCCGGCGCCCCTATTTTTTAATGAAAATTTCAAACTCCTTCGATATATCGATGACCGTCCGATATGATCTGAAATCAAATATCGATATGATCGGACGTCCATCGATGATATCGATGGTGGGCGCGCATTTCTTACAGTAGTTATTTCAGGATATTTTTTTAACTATGATCGAGGGCCCTTCAATTTAATCGATATTCAAATATCGATGATATCAACACATGATCGATTACATCGAACTAAGCCATAATCTGTCTAGCAAGTTCAAAGATAAATCTGCTGGAATTATCGATGCCTTGACTCAGATCTCGATATCATCGACATTCAAATTCCAATGACCTCAACAGTTCCCCCGATCATTCTTAAAAACCTGAAATATCTCAAAGTCAAGTCTCTCTCATTTTTCACGTGTCGATGGATCGATTCTGTCATCGATGAAATCAAAGTTCAAAATCTGATGACATCGACAATGGCTTCGATTCATCGACCTATTGGCAAAGAGTTTCAAAAGCGTATGACATCGAGTCCGAGTCATCGAGCAGACCATCAATGCTATCGAGAGTATACGCTTGATGTTATCGAACCTACTCGATGATTTCGAACTCTATCATAAATATGATCATTTTATATCCGTTGGAACTTTTTGCCTATTTATAGAGGACTTGTCTTTTGTTGCTGTGAGAGAAAGAAGAGAGAGGTTTTGAGTATTTCAACTTATATCCTATACCCAAAGCCTTTTCTCTCAAGGGAGTTCATCCTCCAATCTGCCCTTACCATTGATATCAAATAGAGTGGATTAGGGAATGAACTTCCGCATTTAAGGATCCTCCAGCTACTACCTTAATGACAAATCTTTGTGTTGGGATGCCTTGAATGCATAAGAGATGATCTACTCTATCTTCCTTATAGGAAAATCTTTAGAGAGTAGGATTCTCTCTCACTCTTGACCCAACCCGAAGCCAAACATTGGTATATCATCTTGCATTGTGGATCAAGAGAGCAGAAGACTCTTCGTCAACAAGGAGGAGATCTTCGGTGTTGTGCTTAAACGGGACTCATCAACTTATCTATAAGTATCCAGAGTCGAGAGGAACTTATGATCATTCCTTCCTAGGTCTTGGTCCTAAGTGGTTCTCACCCTTTAAAGTCCTCAAGGAGGCCTCCGGTGGGAGTGTATGTAGTGGGTGCACAGGGTGGACCCTTGCTCTTGTGTGGGCATAAACTGTTAGGTCCTTGTATAGGTCCTTGACCTGTGTGGTCTAAAATCCGGGTGCGTTGTGTGGACCCTTGCTCTATAGAGAGCATAAACATCTGGTTAGGAGTGAACCAGCAAAACTCTAGGTTTGAGGTGAACCGCGTAAAACCTCTGTAAAGGTTGAAGGTGAACCTGATTTAAAACCTCAGGTTTAAGGTAAACCCTGGGAAACCTCCTTAGTGAAATCCGATACACTCAAGGGTTGAGTGCGACAGCCGGGAGTGGAGTAGACAAGTAGTCGAACCACTATAAAAATGACTGTGTTTGAGATGATTCTTGTCTTTCAGTTATGTAATTTCCTAGCATGCCTTTATATCTGATTATCAGAGATCACACCTTATACACACACACACGGTCATATCCTTCACAATCTTGTCTGCTACTTGTTTATCTTACAAATAGGTTGTGATTGGATCCTCTACAAGGCTTGGAAGCCAGTAGAGTTAATTTGAGTAATCCTGAGAATTACATACATAATAGGATTAGAGTGATAGGATTTTTAAATAACTCATAAATCTTTAAAAAGTCCTATTCACCCCCCTCTAGGACATATTGACATATTCCAACTTCTACTCAAGTGATCTTCACCGCTATTTCAGTTAAAAAATATTTGGATTATTTCCTCATTAAGATATGTCATTTCCTTATTAGATTAGATTTAGATTATTTTTATTTCTATTTAGTTGTAAATCTATATAGATCTCCTATAAGATCTTTCCAATTTCTCCTAGTCTTTATATATTCATATTTCCCTATTAATGAAATTCATTCAAGAATTCTTTACAATGTATTCTCTTTGGGCTTTCTACATGGTATCAGAGCACCTGATCTAGAGCCTTTAATTCGTATACACGTTGCACCACCATTATCTACTTAAAATTTCAGCTATTTGCCAACCTAAAACCCTTCCACGAACACTCCGTGCCCAACTCTCTTTCCACCACACCTCATCCACCATCTTCCCAACAACCAATCCTCCGGTGGAACCTCCTTTCAGCACCGATTCTCCCCTAACGCAACAACAAATAGCCACTACATACCCGGTGTCTATCTAACCACAACATCATGAATCGCAACCGCAAGTAGTCTATGCTCTGACACTATGAATCGCAGGAGCAGGCAGTCGCTTCCTTATTCAGCACCATCCTAAACCACTCCATCATCGAATTCAACGCCTGCCCTTTTTGACCAGCGTATGTGCCTTCGCCTTTGTTAACCAGTGTCTTTATGCCCCATTGATGCTAGTTTTTGCATTCCTGCACCATTGTTGTTGCGGTTTTATTAAAAATATCTTTGCACCATTGGTTTCACCCATTTTCATCCGTTTTTTAAACACTAACCCTCGCTGCCCCTCTTCTTCGAATTTGACAGCCCCTGTTCGGTTACACCTTCTCCAACTACAACACTCCACCATCGCTACCACCATTATAATCAAAACGCTATCTTCTCCGGCCACTGTTTATAGATCATAGGTATGAGCCTTGATCAATCATATCTACTGTACACCTTCAACAATATAGCTTCTTTGAATCAAGCATTTTGACAAAATGCATTTTTTCTTTTGTGTCGGGTGTGTTTGACCGAAGTACGGAGACTTTGATCCCGAGTTCCCTAGTGTGAACTTAATAAAAATACATGTGAATGAGTTCTCACGTGCCTAAACAGAGTAGTTAATATTCAACCATAACAAATAATCAGAGTATCTTTAAATCAACGACATCAAAAATTAAATAGATGTAACTAAACCTAGAAATATAGGACTAATATTCAAAAGGTATAACTCAAAAAGAAGTGTCTGCCCAGATAAGGATTATACAAGCCACAATATATTCATCATCTACATGATATACAATTACCAAAAGGAAAGAAACTAGAGTTATACTGCGTCGTCCCAAGTACACCACCATCCGGTCCTATTCCTAAATCATCTGCATATGTTAAATGAAAGGTGTCAGGCGCAACATAATGAAGAAGTATCCCTAAGATTTTACTCGGGACATTTTAGTAATAAGGAGGTTCACTACCAATAAATATTCATAAGTATATTATTCTTAAGCATATTACCTTCACTCACATATACTAAGCATGTTACAATCAAATCATGTTAATGAAAGCACAACATAGCCGTCAATTTTTAAAATTTGCTTTATTAAATGCATATATGTTATGATATGCAAAACATGTCTTGGGTATATGATAAGGGGTAGTTTGAACAATGCTTTGGCTAGGAATAATCGGCCAGGTACTCGACAATGCCCATGCAAGAATGAGGGTTGTTCGAATAGTATTTTGGCTTGGAACAATTGGCCAAGCACCCGATAATGCACATGCAAGAATGAGGGTCATTTGAATAATACTCTGGATCGAAACAATTGGCCAAGCACTCGATAACGCCTATGTGATGTATGCATATTTAACTCAGCCTTTATTAGTCCATTTACATACAACCATATTGGGGAAGCTAGGATACAAACCACGAGTCAATTAAACCGGATCATGTGGCTCCTTACGACTCATTCCTTAATTCAATTTAGGGTACATCTACCAATATCAATTTAAATAACCAATTCCAAAGGTATAGTCATAATGCTCAAGATATCAAATTAACATGGTAAAGGTTGTCACCCAAATTCAATAAGAAGATGGATATGCCATATCTTTATGTGAACATCTTGGGACGACATAACATATGAATTGGAAGAATTACGTACATGACAATGTACACCACTAACGAAATCTAAGGATTTACACGTCGACCAAGATAGTCACTACCACGAGCACATATGCTCACTAGTCACTATAGGGAGTTCGTCACCTTACACAGGCTAACAACTCACATACGGTGTCGCATACCACCATGACTAGCCGCAAGGAGCCCAGTTATAATAAAAATATACTAACAGTTATAATTGAGACTTTAATTCAATGAAAATTATGGTATCCCAGATTCAAGAAGGTGTTATATAACAATCCGATACATGAATGATCAGCGCTGCATTAAACCGATCAAAACTCCTGTGAAACCAGCATTGGGTGTAAAACAACCCATGTAGTTCCAACTATTGTCGGTCATCCATGTTCCACCTCGATCAACCTAACCAGCCTGTAATGGCCAACCCAAGGTAGGTAGTCCACTTACCCAATAATTTTAAGAGTTTAATCCAATGCAATACAAATACATTATATTATAAACATGATTATAAGCACAAAGCAATCGAATACAACACCATGATAAGCTAGTTTGGCATATGCACAAACACAAGATCCACAACTCAATATAATTCATACAATTTCAGTATAATGGTAACATAGATAGATTCTAATACCAGGATTTCATGTTATTTGAATATTTCATGAACTACGTTATCTACTCAATAACATTTAAAATTAAAATTATGATAATAGAGATATTTTAGCATCTCACATACAACAACTTTCAATTATCTAAAATGCCAGGAAGAAACTTAGGGGTAAATCTTTACCTAAGAGCCAAAAGTCCTTGACTCGGATACGGTCTGAGCATTGGAAATTTAGGAAAAATACTTCAAACATAAATTAAAGTTCAAACCTATCATTAATGACTTGAATTTAATCCAAATTAAACATTAAACAATAGATTTGGGCCTACCTAACTTGATTAGAATGATTCCTCAACTTAATTCAACAAATCGGGGCCTAGAATCGTCATACCACCGAAACTCGAATGGGGCCACGCTCAATTATGGCTCCCACGTAACAAGAGACCACCCTAATCGACAATCAAGACCCAACAAACCCTAACATTAAGGTTTTTGAAAAATAGAGGAATAAAAAAGGTTTTCTAACCCTAATAACTTCAAGACAAAAGGAAGTTGGGAAAAATCCCCCAAACAAGGTTAGAGACCTCTCACCTAGAGAAAGAAAGATGGATTCATTTGGAAATCGATGTGAATCAAGACACACAATCCCTAAACATGAGAGTAAGCACCCAATAGGTAGTGATTTGCTTCTCAAACACAATCTCTCTTCATCTCCCCTCCAATATTTTCCTCAATCTCCCTCGCTCCCTCCCTCTCTCTCTCTCTCTCTCTCTCTCTCTCTCAAATTAAGGTTAGGTGGCTTTGAATGAGGGAAGAACCAATAAAAGGGCTTATGGATTTTGAAAAAGAGGAGTAGAATTGGAAGAATTTTAAGAGATTTGGGGTTTTTAGGAGGGTAGGGATTGTTTGGGGAAGAGAAGATGTTTTAAGGGGAGGAATGAAATGGGCAAATGAAGCCCTAAGGGCTATTTAAAGCCCCCCACCCCCTCGTATGCACTACCCAAGTCAGGCTCGGTCAACTAATTTTCCACTCGATTAGCAGAGATCGCTGCTCTATGACTCGGTTAACTGAGTTTCCACTCAGTTAGCTGAGCCTCTCCGCCTTGTTTCAGCCAAAGTCTTCACAGCAGCACTCAGCTGACCGAGTCCCCCCTAGACTAGAATCACTGGAAAATGTGATTTTTAGACTTTCACTTCAAAACTTTCCTTCATTGGGCTCTAGTCGACCTATTTAAGCTGTTTTAGAATGAACTTTTGTAGACTCAGGCATTGCGTACATGACAATCCCAACCAAGGCGGTTCTTGTGTTTGCTCTTTTCATTCGGACTAAATCTGCGTACGAGTGTTACCGAGGTTGGAGCTCTCAGATTTAGGTTCTATGTACAGTTGCCTAATTTTTCGATCTCTAAAACGTGTGAATGCACGTACAGACATGCACTTTAATTTTTTTTTTTTATTTAAAACAAGGGTAACGCCCGATGACATCTAATATCCGAGTTGGTGAAAATCTAGGGCGTTACTCATATATATTGGACTTCCTTACCCGTTGTCATTATGGCGAGACTTATTTTTGTTTCTAGAGCCACCAAAAGAGCAACAACTGAACTCTAAGTCATCGGAAGTGTGTACCCACCAAAAGAGTAATGGGATCCTGATCACTCAAAGTGCTATTAGATTATTTATCAGTTGTCTGGAATTCTATTGGTTCATATCTCAAAATTCGTAAAAATTTCCTGCTCTCTTGAAACTAGTTGTCGTTTTATCGCCACTCGTAATTCGTCACCCCATGATCGCCCCACATTACAGTTACAGTTTTCTTTTATGTTTGAATAAATGTTCATCATACTTTTTAAACTTAAGTTGCTCCTTTCAGAGTGTATTGAGTTTGATAGGAATGTTAAAGTATATTAGGATTATTTCTTTACTAGGACATGTCATTTCCTTTTTAAATTAGATTTAGATTAATTCCATTTTTATTAAGTTATAAATCCGTAAAGATCTCTTACAACATCTTTCATATCTCTCATTTTCTCTATATATTCATGTTTTTCTATTAACGAAATTCATTTAAGAGTTCTTTATAATGTAGTTTTTTCGATTTTCTATAATAAGTAAAAAATAATAATCTACTTATGAGAGTGCCACCATACAGGGCTTAATCCTTCTTATTGGATTTGTGTCCTTAATATCATGGGCCCTAGTAAAAATTAAAGAATGATTATAGTATTGAAAGAATGTTAGTCGAGCATCATATCTACTATGGCCCTAGTAAAAAATGTAAAATAATTATAATATTGAAAAAATGTTAGTTAAGCATCATATTTACTATGCTCGACTACTTTATTGTAGCATGGCTATTGAGGCATAAAAAATGGTGATGAAGAAATGATTGAAGCAAGAGAAGATTAAGAGATAGAAAGAAAATTAGAAAAGAAGAAGAATGAAGTAACTTGAGGGTGGTTTGCGCGGGACCGTGCAACCAATGTCCATTGGGCGGGACCGCGCAGCAGAAATATCAATTGCGCGGGTTCGCACAATGGAATTCAGGACTGATTCTTTGTAAAAAGGTCCAAGGCATTGAAAGGTGGGTCCCATGGCTCTAAAATCGAGGTCCCACACGTGCGAGGGCCTATAAATACCCCCTCCCCTCCTTCATTTGGACGGATTGAAGATTTCAGAGAGGAAGCAGAGCAAAGAAGGAAGATTGAAGGTAGGAGACCAAGTTTTGGTCAGTTGCACTGGTCCACCCAAATGATATCCGTTGCGCAGGTCCACACAACCAGACTGCTCTGCAGTCTATAAAGATAAAGGGCCGTTATACTGTCGAAATGGTTAAAGTCTTCAAGTTCCTTCTGATCAAGTCTAAAGGACAATAATCAGCAGAAGAGCATATTCCTCCTAAGTCCTAGGAGATGACTGAAATCACTGACGAAATGCTGCTAAATTTTATATTTAACTATGACAATTAAACTCATAATAATTCCTTTATTCTAAATAATCTATCTTAGAATCAATGAATACTAGAAGGATGTAAATGAACTCAGTATCAATAAAGTGTGGTGATCATTTCAAATACTCTTTCTCTATTATGTTTAGATAAGATAATCCCCCAAATCCACGCATTTGTTTTCTTGTTGAAACAAAATGGTGACTCCGTTGGGGATATTTTATCTTATTTAAACATTAACATTGAGGTAGTTATGGAACTTTCATCACAAGTTTAGCATCTTGTTGATGCCAAAATGGCAACTCTCAGTGGGAACATCCTCCCCTTCATCTCTAAGATAGATTATTTGGTTCTTCAAATACTAACTTTGGTTATGTTTCAAGATTGAAGATTTCTGAATCCAACTACGAATTACGTCCAATGGCAACTTCTGTAAGTAAAGTGAGTTTCCGTTTCAATCCGATCTGATTCGCGATAGAATACACACTGAAGTAGCTCAAGAAGATGAGGGAGGATGGAGGATAGTAACATCCAAAAGTTAGAAAGTTTGATCTGCTTCCGCAAGAAGCATCATCTTACCAGGTATTAGGTCGATTATGCGAAGTGTCGTGAGACATAGTCCTGCTTCGGTCATATAATCATCTTATTCGAGAAAAACAAAAAGGCCTGTCACTCCAGAAGGTCTTCCAATACATCAACTATAACCGTAAAGACATCTTCCACAGAATCATTGCAAGTTCAAAAAAATAAAGGGAAGGCAACCGTAACCTGCAAATGTTCACTCACAACACCTCCTGCAAAAGAGTTCAAGCAAACTCATGCATTAATAATGCTACAATTTGAGTCAGCTAGTCCTTCGAAGCAACAATACTCTCGTTTCATATTAAATGATGGTTCATCCTCTTCAACGGCGTCAGCAGCGTGACACTTGTTTTCTCCCTCAATATCAAGACAATTGAAATATAAAGAAACAAACAATTGAAATTAATAGAAAGCCCGTCGATAGATATTAATCAACCTTATCAGTTTTTGCTAGATGAACGTGCGGCTGAAGAAGTCCCTAAAATTCTGACAGCGACTGTTGTGACCAACATTGAACCGCAAGAAGAAAGGCCACAACCATAATCAGTTAGATTTCAAGAACTGATGCCTAATATTAGTCAGAATATAATGCAGGAAGAAATCAGACGGATGGTCATTAAAGTCATTCATTTAGAACAGAAGCAAGGTCAGAATGTCAGAATCAAAATTTTCAATATCAGACACCATATCCTCTTGAATAGAAGAGATGCCATTTCCCGCTAATTTCAAACACCCGGACTTTCAGAAATTCAATGGGAATGGATCACCAGAAGAGCATATGATGCATTTCATAGCAAAGATGGGAAATTTCTCTAGAATTCCTCAATATTGTCTGCGATTATTCGGATCTTCTCTGACAAGAAGAACTTTCTGATGGTATTCGGGTTTAATCCCAGGATCTATTCATACTTGGGAACAAATACACGATGCTTTTTTGTCAAACTTTTTCTCTTTGGACCGAGAAGTTAGTTTGACCGAACTGGCCTCTATTCGCCAAGAAGAAAATGAATCAATTGAAGAATTCATCAGTCGATGGAAGGGCTTGGCAGCATCATGTCAACATCCTCTTTGGGAATCAAAACAAGTAGAACTATGTTTAAAAAGTGTGAGACTAGAACTGGCATGCCACCTGATTAATAAAGATTGGAGAACTTTTCGTAATTTTACTACGAAGGCTTATGCCCTTGAAAAGATAATGGGAAGAGTGTCTGCTTTTCAGTCAAAATTAGTCCACTTAACTCAGAAAGAAGAAACTAAAGAAGATTATCAGAATGTTGAAAGAGATAGCGATGAAGAAAATAGAAATGGTCGTGCGGTTATCTTGACATATAAAAGGTCCAGGCAAAATAAAGACCATATGAAATATGTATTCTCAAGAAAAGATATACTTCCTATGCGAAATCAAATGTTGGCTATGAAGCGTATCAAATTTCCTCAACTAAGACACAGTGAAGAAATCGAAAATACAGGAGGAATGGATTATTGCCATTATCATTGTAAATTTGGACATCATACAGAAAATGATAATTCCATCAGGAAAAAGCTACAGACGATGATCGATAAGGGAGAAATTGCTATGGAAAGAGCATGACATAAAGAGAAAAATGGAGAAAAATGACAGAAACTCGTGAAAGAAAATTCTGAGGACATCCACGTTAAAGACGATAACATACTTCGTACGGTAAACCGTTAGTAATTGACAAGATTGAGTTGTAATGGCCTAAATACTCAAATGAAAAGAAGCGAGTGAGGAAAAAGATGTAAAGCCACGATAAAAAGCATATTCGTTGCAGATATACATTGCAATACCTGCCAGTTCAGGAAATGACCGCTATTTTGATTTCGAAAGGTATTGGTATGATACTTCCAAAATCAAAAGAGGGTAAGACAAGTAAGTAAAAAAACTATGAAATGTATTTCTCAATATGGAATGTATTTCTTTTGTATATGAATAAAATGCAGGCTTTCAAGCATATCAAGTCATCACCAAATGTAAAGCGCCAATGACAATCGTCAAATGAAAAGCATCAATGATTATCGCTACAATTAGTAACTATCGTCGTTGTCATCATTGCTGATACAAAATTATCTTATCTCACCTTATTGAAATTGTTACCATCGCCAAGCTGATACACTATCCTAACTATAAGCATTGTTAGAACATATCAGCAATGGCGATGTATTAATTATTGATTCACCATTCATGACAGTGAAATAAGCAGTGGAATAAGCCTATATGGCCAACCACACAAATCTTATGACAGTGATAGCAAATGATCATTTAAGGCTGCCTAGTCAAGCCTATATGGCCAACTACGCATAAGATGTACAAAGCTTCAACGATTTAAACAACCCAAAATTAGATATAAACTATCTTACTCCTCGAGCTATAACGTCTCAGAAAAATCTGTACAAAGACCCGAGTACCACCTCAGGCAGAAATCACTCAGGACCAAATCCTTTAGAAATTAGGCGAGAATTAACTAATGCTAAACTCGATTACCTATGAAATCAGCACTAATCACTTTAAATATGAACTGCAAGACCTAAAACAAGTAGAATCATTAACGCTACATTACCATGAAACTTAGGACCAATCTCTAAACCTGGTTGCTTTTGGGAGCACCTTAAAACTTCGTATCGGACCTAGACCGCGCGTTGAAAGTCCAATGACCACGAAACTATATACTTATGACCACCTTACTAGGCTTGACAACCATCTCGGAAAACAAATCCAGATAGTATCCAGAAACCCGCAACTTGAGCTCGAAGAAAAGTGTGTGAGAAACTCGAATACTTTTAGAAATTGAACTCAGATTTAAGTGATTTGAGTCGTTCACTTGCAGCCAAATCTAAGGTTTCAGACCGTTAGAATCCGGCCCAAATACACCCTCGGATCAGGGAAATTTCCCAACATAGGTCCATGTACCCGTGGCCCTGATCGAGCGACGATGACCGTTGAACTGAAACTGGTCCGCCACGGTCGATCTATAAATTTGATCGGACCGAAAACTTAAGTCGACCTAGATCCAATGTTAGGGAGCTAGAGTCCGACCGCACGCAGAAAGGGGGCCACTAGAAGTGCTCCGTTGGACTGAAACAGCCATCTTTTAGCTATAACCTACGTATACCGTGGCCCTGGGGCCATTCCCATCACTTCTGGGCCTATATAAGGGCCTTAAACTCTCTCTCTCTCTCTCTCATTCCATACAAATTTGGAAAACCCTAAGAGAGAGAAGAGAGAAAAGAGAAGGAAAGAGAGAAAAAGTGAGAGAGAGAGTTAGCACTTGTTCCTGGGATTCAATCCCATCACTCCACGGGCTGAATCAGCCTTTCTAAATCACTATCCTAGCAATTTCAACTCCGTTCTTGGGTAAGAAATCCTAACCCTAATTTGTTTTAGAGTTTCAAATAATTTAAGTGATGAAATAGCTAACCTATTTCATGCTATAGGCGGTCGTCGTGCCGTAGACAAAGACTCGGTATACAAACTGAGTTCGATACTTATTTATCGGCGAAAGGTGCAGACTATAAACGTTTAGGTTATGGTTTTTAAGGCTTTCAACGTCAACTAATGATTTATAACTGATTTAGGTGCCATTTCACATGCTAAATGCGATGTTTCCTTTGCTTTACAGATATATATATATGAATTATGTTGAATATATTGTATGTCATGTGTTCTTTGAAATGTTTGAATAAGTTTAAAATTTGGATTCATGCTTGACATGATTATCCATCTTGGATATAGGGTTGTTGTATGTGCGACAACCCCTTGGCGAAAGGATTTGCCCTAGTACCTATTATGGCCAACATACAGTATATATGTTATGGTGTGTAATTTAAGTGTTTGTTGAAATGACTGAATGAATATGGATTTATGATTTGTGCCTGCCATATGTATTGGATGTAAGAACATGATTGATGTGTATTAGACAACTCCTCGGTAAAAGGAATTACCCTATTATGTGTTGAAATCATCATACGTCACGTATGTCGGTTATGTGTAGTCTAAGTGTTTGACAAAATGCTTGAATGAGTTGTTGGTAGATGAACTGTAGTTAATAAGGTTGTTGAGATAGGATTCTCAACCACCTTAGCTATGTACCTAAATCTTTCAAGTAGCTGTAAATCTATATGATGCGTCTTGAGTAGAATATGTATATGAAAAATGGCATGTTATATGTGTTTCATTATATTTTCAAATGCTAACCATGATTGTAATGGTTTTTAAGTGTTGTATGATTACCACATGTACATATTTCTTACATCAGAGTGTGTTTGGGACTATGGTATAGTCTAGGCAATCGATAACAGGTCCTGACTAGGTGGCTGAGATTATTTTCACCACACGGGACGTGTTCAATGGATCCGAGTCGTACTTTGGTTGTCGGCAGTGGTTAGGCCACACGGAGTGCTTACGCACTTTATGTCGATCAACTCGAGGTGCGCTCATACTAGTCGAGCTCATCAAGTAACCCGATTGGCCTTATGTATGTTCACCATGTATGGATGCTACTACTTGAACCTAAGGCACCAAACTCACCAGTGAACATTGTTAACCTTGGTACCTCGATCCACTAAGACTCATGAGCCGGACATGGTGGTATAGGACACCGTGGTCAAGCTTTTGGCCTACGCTAGGGCGACAAGCCTCCCTGTAGTGACCAGTGAGCAACACCACCTCGTGAGCCGAATACGGTGGTATGAGACACTGTATTCGAGCTGTCGGCCTACACTGATCAGGTGACGAGCCCTTTGTAGTGACCTCAAGCATACTTTGAGACTGCGTTGAGGTGACAAGCCTTTCCATAGTAACTAGAGTATAAACTAGACACTGATCAGGTGACGAGCCCTTTGTAGTGACCTAGAACCACAACATCGTATGAGATTTACTAGGACTGACGACTCTAGAATGGATCATTGTTTGGGAATTGATATAAGAGAGGTACCTTAGCTTCTCAGTCCTGTTGTATGAATATGCTTAATAAAGAACTTGACTAATCACGCACATGCACCGCATTGCAAGTGCCTTTGGCGTTGGAGTTGAGCACAGCGGGAGTGTTGTATGCCATGATCGTGAGATGTTGTCGTAAGAGGGAGTGCAGGCGAGGGCATACATCATTATCGCATATCATCCTTGCATTAACCAAAGTACTTAGGAATGAGTGTTGTACTGCTTTATCATTACTGCTTGACTGAATTGATAACATGTTAACCTTTGCTTTATAACTCTACTGAGTTGATCACTCACACCCACGTTCTGGGATGGTGCTTTAAACACCAACCAGACCCTATTGTAGTTGCAGATGATGGCAATGCTTACGAAGTGGAGCAGGACTTTGATGATGATAAGGAGGTGTTCTCCTACTTGCACTTATCAGGCGGGTCTACATAGACCATGTTCTGATCGATGGGGTTACAGGGATGCTGATTAGACGCCATTACACTTGTCATTTTACACTTTTGTAATACCCATGTATATTCATTTTGTTCAGTTTTTTTAGTATACATGTATATATTTGACTTGGTGACATGTTCACACTCTAGAGACTTACAACAGTTTATATATCTTATATATCTATCACAGCCTTCTGCTTGCGTAATTTAACTATCTCTAAAGTATGATATGCTGATTTGGTATAATCTCATTCATGTTTAAGGTACTAATACAGACAACATTTAATCATCATTATCTATGTTGCATAAGTGATGTGTTGGAACTCGCGAGTTGGGCTCCTGCTCGACCCCCAATTTTCAGGGCATTACAAGTTGGTATCAGAGCATGATTTGGATTAAAATGGACCTAGGTTATGGTCACACGATACACGCTGACATACTTTGACTTAGGAGGGGGCGAGAAAACATAGAAATGATCATACGATTCCCAGTTTCACAGCCAAGTGAAACTGACCATTGAAATCGATGCCCGTACGCATTCGTGATCATGCGCAGGGACCCCAGATCTTTTCTAGACCGTTAATCAATGGGTATTGACCAAAATTCTACCCATTCCACATCCAAACAACCCAAAAGCGTAAAAATTTGTGAAATGGGACCTAAAATGACTCAAATGGAGTTGGGGACCCAAATGACGCAATCGGGGGAACCAAAGTGGACCCCGCACCCCTACGGCACCCCGGGGACTATCCTATGTCATGTGCAGAATAAGGGTACACCCCCACCATCGCCTGATTCAGACGACTAGTCACTCTCGTAGTCATCTTTTAGTTTGCTCTGTTGTTGTTTTCTTATTTCTATGTATAGCCTTGATAGGCTTAGTAATGTGGTAGAATGATTTGTAGTTTTTAGCATATGGAATCCTGCTTAGAATAGCTCACATACGTTTCCCGTCATGATTCATGTAAAACTATATCTCATGTAGTGTGACAAATTTTGTTAAATGAAATGCATGTGACATTTTTCATTATGGACTGTGTAGAATGCTTGAAGAATTACATGTTATATGCAAAATCTCATGGGTTGCACCCTATGTTGTATATAGGGAATGCCAGCTAAGAGCACATGGAGCTCGGCACGCCTTTCACTATGCAAATCATTTGACGGGGCACCTCCCCTAAGCGATATCCATACAGACCCCAGCCTGGGTTCGATTTATAAGACCATGCCAGATTCTCAGTAGGCCACTGGCCCCACCACTGGGTCGACACCTGTGACACCGCCTGTGGCACCACCTGTACCACTGGCTACACCATTGGTTCCTAAGCAAAACCGTGTGTCTACCTCGACGCCTCACATACCACAGTCCGCTCCACCTCCTGATATGCTGGAGCAAATGATGTTGTTGATGCAGGAGCAACAGATACAGTAATAGCATAAGCAGCAGCAATTTCTGGCTACCATTGCGGGGGTCTTTGCCCAGAGTATGGGTGTGGCTCCACCTGCACCACCCATGCACCCTGCTGGGAACGCGAGTGCCAGCGGCACCTTCGAGCAATTCCAGTGCTTGCAGCCTACTACTTTCATGGGTACTCACCGACCCGAGGAGGCCAAGTATTGGCTTGATCGCATCTCTAAGATGCTAAGACCGTTGCACTGCACTGAGGCAGAGCAGGTGAAGTTGGTCACCTTGATGTTCGAGAAGGAGGCCAGTTTGTGGTGGGATAGTGTCCTGTGGACTATTGTTGTTGGGTACGTGTGGACGTGGGAGGCCTTTGAGACGCGCTTCTACGGGAAGTATTTCCCTCTCACGTACCGTCATGAGAAGGAGGGAGAGTTCCTTCGCCTCCGTCAGGGAGGGATAACAGTGGCCGAGTATGAGAACAGATTTACGAAGCTGGCTAGGTACGCTCCGTTGATCCTAGCTGATGAGCCGATGAAGATGCGATGATTTTATGAGGGTTTATGACCCGAGATCCACTCGAAGATGTGTTGCGCTAACATACCCAGCTATGTTGAGCTAGTGGGCATGTCTTTGCAAGCTGAGCAGGAGGGGGACAGGCAGTCCAGTATGCGAGCACCCATAGGCCAGAGGCCCCGACCGGATATGTCGAGCTGACATTCCTCAGTAAGAGGCCATGTGTGAATTCGCTTCCTAGACTCACAGCTACACCAGCCCCGACGAGACGACCTGATATATGGTGCACTTACTACCAGAGATCAGGCCATGTTGACACGTACTGTTTCACCAGGATAAGGGATAATGGCTTTACGCCCCCTCAGAGGATTAACCATTAGATACCACCACCTCTCTCGACTCCACCCCTATGGTCAGTACCAGCACATCCATCTTTTCGGCTGCCTGCACCTCACTTCAGGCTGCCTCAACGACCTATGGCACCACAGCCAAACCGTTCTCAGTAGGCTCGGGTGCACTCACTCGCAACTGAGGCATTTGAGACAGCACCTATGGCTTTCGAAGTCACAGTTCACGTCCAAGGTACTCCAGTCTTTTTATTGGTGGACACTGGGTCCACTATCTCCATAGTATCATGCACTGCAGTCAAGCGACTAGGGTTGAAAACTAGTCCTATGGTTGGGCTGAGACTCCTTACTACCACAGGGACTTTCTCAGACTCCACCAAGATATGTCGGGGTTTTTCGATAGACCTAGGGAGCAGAGTAATGTTTATTGACTTGATGGTCGCTCCATTATGTCACTATGATGTCATTCTCGGTATGGATTGGCTCATGGAGATGAGGGCAGAGATCGATTGTGATGCTAGGGTGGTGATGGCCCACGGACCTGAGGGCACGACCTTCACATTCCTAGTGCAGGTCAGTTGGTACTATCGCATCAGTTGTTACGCTACATTGCTAAAGCATGTTGATGGTCTGACATTGGGGGACATGCCAGTAGTTTGGGATTTTGAGGATGTATTCAGAAAGATACCTGGGTTGCCTCCTCAGAGCGAGATCGACTTTACTATCGATTTAGTGCCTGGCGGGACACCCATTTCACTGCCGACGTATCACATGCCTCCGTGTGAAATGGAGGAACTAAGGAAACAGATCGATGATCTATTAGAGGCAGTCTTCATACGACCTAGTGTGTCTCCATGGGGAGCACTTGTGTTGTTTGTGAAGAAGAAGGATGGGTCACTGCGATTGTGTATTGATTATCGAAGGTTGAACTAAGTAACGGTAAAGAACAAGTATCCTTTGCCCAGGATAGATGATTTGTTCGATTAGTTGAAGGGGGCATAGTATTTCACGAAGATCGATTTACAGTCAGGATATCACCAGTTGCGCGTCAGGGATGAGGACATGCAGAAGACAGCTTTCAGGACCAGTTTTGGGCACTTTGAGTTCCACGTTATGTCGTTCGGCCTTACGAACGCACCGGCCTTGTTCATGGACTTGATGAACAGGGTGTTTCGGCCGTTTCTTTTTCGATTTATCATCGTTTTTATTGACGACATCCTGATATACTCTAAGAGTCAGGAAGATCACAAGGAGCACCTGCGAGCAGTCTTCGATACTCTTAAGAAGAACCAGTTGTTTGCACAGTACAAGAAGTGTGAATTATGGAAAGAAGAAGTTAAGTTCCTGGGGCATGTGGTGTCTAAGGAAGGAATAGCTGTGGACCTTGCTAAGGTAGCTACAGTTCAGAACTAGGAGCAGCATGGTTCAGTTACCGAGGTGAGGAGTTTCCTTGATCTGACAGGTTACTATCGACGTTTCATTCAGGATTTTTCCAAGATAGCCAAACCGTTGTCTCAACTGACTCGAAAAGATCTCAAGTTTGCCTAGACTAAGAAAGCTAAAGCAGCTTTTCAGGAACTGAAGGATAAGTTGACGTCCTCCCCTGTGCTAGTATTGTCAGAGTAAGGGGTCAAGTATACGATTTACACTGACGTGTCTCGTGTTGGTTTGGGATGTTTCCTTTGCCGAAGGACAGAGTGATCACTTACACATCACGATAGCTGAGGAAACATGAGGAAAACTACCTTACACACGACCTCGAATTAGCGGCTGTCATATTTGCACTGAAGCTCTGGAGACATTACCTCTACGGGGAGGAGTTTGAGCTCTTTTGCGACTATAAGAGCCTTAGGTACATATTCACGTAGTGAGACCTGAATATGAGACAACAGCGATGGATGGAAACCTTAAAGGACTTCAAGTTCGAGGTCTCCTACCATCCTGACAAGGCCAACCTTGTGGCAGATGCGTTGAGCCACAAGAAGACGATAGCATTGCAGCTCCGCTGATGATAGCAAAGTAGGATATGGTAGAGTTTGTGCGGGACTTTGAGCAGAAACTTACGGTAGAGGAGCCGTTTGAGAGCATCACACATATTCGTGTCCGGCCACTTATTGATGATGGGATCATCACGGCTCAGAAAGACGACGAGCTATTCGAGAAGATGAGAGAGCAAGTCAGTGACAGTGAGGACTCGGAATGGAAGTTGGTACAGATGGGGGTTTACATTATCGTGGCTGCCTATGCATCCCAGATCTTCCTGATTTGAGGAAGGAAGTTCTCGAGGCTGTTCACAATTCGAGGATGGCAATGCATCCTGGCAGTACGAAGGTTAACTCGTATTGGAGGTTAACTCATATGAATGCTAGCTCGTACGAAGGCTGCTCACAATTCGAGGATGGCAACCTCTAGTGTAGTTGAAGTCATGATTGTTGTGTATACCTTTTCCTTGGGCATGATAATGTATTTATAAGTTTGTTAGGCAGCTTGCGTATTTAAGTAGATATGTGATATACGCTAGAGGACTCATATTGGAGTTGGAATCTATTCTCCAGTATTGATTTGATTATGCCTCGATTGGCGTGATCTTTGGTTATAAATTTGTTGGGTAATCCTACCGTATTTGGCACAAGATTCACTCTAGATATTTCCATCCCGAGCTCGAAGTCGATATCCAAGGTTGGGGTCGGTTTCCGAGGTCGAAGTCTGTCGATGAACCTTTATCTCAGAGCGAGGTTAACTGATTCAACTCAATGAGTTTCCTTACTTAGCTCAACTTCCCTCGCTGTAAACACTTCGACAGTTTAGGGAGTCTACTATGATGGTTCTCTGCCACATATCTCATACATTAGGTTCCCATAACAAGAATCATAAGCAATCCATGATTGTCTCTAACAAATAGATGGATCACATTGTCGATTAAACATATTTTTGTGTTAATGATCATAGTTTGTCCACATTAAAGACCATTGATTGAATGGTTAATATTTGTCAAATTAGTGTGAATGATTACTTATGAAATGTACATTGGACCTAGTGAGCAGTCTAGATTAAGGGATCGGATAGCCCAATGGCTCATTTGAATCATAAGTTACTTCACATAAGCTACTTATACCTCAAGCAACCTACCTTAGTTTCCACTTACTCAGTATATTAGTAAACAACCTACTTAACAACCAAAAATGGAAAAATAGGTTTAGTTTCCAACATTACAAAAGTACTTATCCCTTGAGTTTCTTTGGTACATGTTTAACGTCAATTGTTCATCATGTTAGACTAACCTTTGATATGAACTGTTCATTATATTGGGCCCATATTTGCCCTATTTTCATTGTGAATCGTCCATTGTGTGGGGCCTCCCTTTAATGTGGATCACCCACCTTTTAAAGCCACCTTTGACATGGGCTATCCATCGTTGGAGGATCACCTACGATGTGAGTTGTCCATCGTACAAGGCCCACCTTTGATGTGGGCTATCCATTATTAGAGGATCACCTTAGATGTGAGTTGTCCATCGTGCGGGGCCCACCTTTAATATGGACCTCCATCATGCAAGGCCCAACTTCAAAGTGGGCCATCTATTTGCATGGCTTACCTTAGATGTGGGCCATTCATCATTATAGGCCCTTTGATGCAGACAACACATTATGTGGGCCCCACCTTGATGTGGGTCATCCATCCTGTAGGCCCACCATTAATGTTAATTGTCCATCATGTGGGGCCTACCTTCAATGTCCTCCGCCTGTTATATGAGCCCACCTTTGATGTAGACCACTATCATGTGGGTCATACCTTAGACATGGGCTATCCATCATGTGGGGCTATGTGGAGGGAGAGGAGAAAAGTAAAAAGTTAAAAGAACAATTTTTTTGGTTAGTTATAAACGAACTTTAAAATGTTAAGTTACTTTTGAAAAAGCATTAACCAAACTAACTTAAAATAGTAACCTTTCCGTGGTTGTAAGTGTTAAAATATATTTGGATTATTTCCTCATTAAGATATGTCATTTCCTTATTAGATTAGATTTAGATTATTTTTATTTCTATTTAATTGTAAATCTATATAGATCTCCTATAAGATCTTTCTGATTTCTCCTATTCTTTATATATTCATATTTCCCTATTAATGAAATTCATTCAAGAATTCTTTACAATGTATTCTCTTTGGGTTTTCTACATGGTATCAGAGCACCTGATCTAAAGCCTTTAATTCGTATACACGTTGCACCACTATTATCTACTTAAAATTTCAGCTATTTGCCAACCTAAAACCAATCCTCCAGTGGAACCTCCTTTCAACACTGATTCTCCCCTAACGCAACCACAAATAGTCACTACATACCCGGAGTCTATCTAACCACAACATCATAAATCGCAGCCGCAAGTAGTTTATGCTCTGGCACTGTGAATCGCAGCAAGAGGCAGTCGCTGCCTTATTCAGCACCAACCTGCACCACTCCATCATCGAATTCAACGCCTGCCCTTTTTGACCAGTGTATGTGCCTTCGCCTTTGTTGACCAGTGTCTTTACGTCCCGTTGATGCTAGTTTTTGCATTCCTGCACCATTGTTGTTGCAGTTTTATTAAGAGTATCTTTGCATCATTGGCTTCACCCATTTTCATCCATTTTTTAAACACTAACCCTCGCCGCCCCTCTTCTTCGAATTCGACAGCCCCTGTTCGGTTACACCTTCTCCAACTACAACACTCCACCATCGCTACCACCATTATAATCAAAACGCTATCTTCTTCAACCATTGTTTATGGATCATAGGTATGAGCCTTGATCAATCATATCTACTGTACACCTTCAACAATATAGCTTCTTTGAATTAAGCATTTTGACCAAATGTATTTTTTCTTTTGTGTCGGGTGTGTTTGACCGAAGTACGGAGACTTTGATCCCGAGTTCCCTAGTGTGAACTTAATAAAAATACACGTGAATGAGTTCCCACGTGCCTACACAAAGCGGTTAATATTCAACCATAACCAATAATCAGAGTATCTTTAAATCAACGACATCAAAAATTAAGCAGATGTAACTAAACCTATAAATAAAGGGCTAATATTCAAAAGGTATAACTCAAAAAGTAGTGTCTACCCAGATCAGGATTATACAAGCCACAATATATTCATCATCTACATGATATACAATTACCAAAAGGAAAGAAACTAGAGTTATACTGGGCCGCCCCCAAGCACACCACCATCCGGTCCTATTCCTAAATCAGCTGCATATGTTAAATGAAAGGTGTCAGGCACAACATAGTGAAGAAGTATCCCTAAGATTTTACTCGGGACATTTTAGTAATAAGCAGGTTCACTACCAATAAATATTCATAAGTATATTATTCTTAAGCATATTACCTTCACTCACATATACTAAGCATGTTACAATCAAATCATGTTAATGAAAGCACAACATAGCCGCCAATTTTTAAAATCTGCTTTATTAAATGCATATATGTTATGATATGCAAAACCTGTCTTGGGTATACGATAAGGGGTAGTTTGAGCAATACTTTGGCTAGGAATAATCGGCCAGATACTCGACAATGCCCATGCAAGAATGAGGGTTGTTCGAATAGTATTTTGGCTTGGAACAATTGGCCAAGTACCCGATAACGCACATGCAAGAAAGAGGGTTATTCGAATAATACTCTGGATCGAAACAATTGGCCAGGCACTCGATAACGCCTATGTGATGTATGCATATTTAACTCAGCCTTTATTAGTCCATTTACATACAACCAAATTGGGGAAGCTAGGATACAAATCACGAGTCAATCAAACCGGATCATGTGGCTCCTTGCGGCTTGTTCTTTAATCCAATTTAGGGTACATCTACCAATATCAATTTAAATAACCAATTCCAAAGGTATAGTCATAATGCTCAAGATATCAAATTAACATAGTAAAGGTTGTCACCTAAATTCAATAAGAAGATGGATATGCCATATCTTTATGTGAACATCTTGAGACGACATAACATATGAATTGGAAGAATTATGTACATGACAATGTACACCACTAACTAAATCTAAGGATTTATATGTCGACCAAGATAGTCACTACCATGAGCACATATGCTCACTAGTCACTATAGGGAGCTCGTCACCTTGCACAGGCTAACAACTCACATACGGTGTCCCATACCACCATGACTGGCCCTTGAGGCTTTTATAATAAAAATATACTAACAGTTATAATTGAGACTTTAATTCAATGAAAATTATGGTATCCCAGATTCAACAAGGTGTTATACAATAATCCGATGCATGAATGATCACCTCTGCATTAAACCGATCAAAACTCCTGTGAAACCCATATTGGGTGTAAAACAACCCATGTAGTTCCAACTATTGTCGGTCATCCATGTTCCACCTCGATTAACCTAACCAGCCTATAATGGCCAACCTTGGGTAGGTAGTCCACTTACCCAATAATTTTAAGAGTTTAATCCAATGCAATACAAATACATTATATTATAAACATGATAATAATCACAAAACAATTGAATACAACACCATGATAAGTTAGTTTGGCATATGCACAAACACTTGATCCACAACTCAATATAATTCATACAATTTCAGTATAATGGTAACATAAAGAGATTCTAATACTAGGATTCCATGTTATTTGAACATTTCATGAACTACGTTATCTACTTAATAACATTTAAAATTAAAATTATGATAATAGAGATATTTTAGCATCTCACATACAAAAACTTTCAATTATCTAAAATGCCAGGAAGAAACTTAGGGGTAAATCTTTACCTAAGAGTTAAGTCCTTGACTCGGATGCGGTCTGAGAATTGGAAATTTAGGAAAAATACTTCAAACATAAATTAAAGTTCAAACCTATCATAATGACTTGGATTTAATCCAAATTAAACATTAAATAATAGATTTGGGCCTACCTAACTTGATTAGAATGATTCCTCAACTTAATTCAACAAATCGGGGCCTGGAATCGGCATACCACTGAAACTCGAATGGAGCCATGCTCAATTATGGCTACCGCGGAACAAGGGACCACCCTAATTGACAATCAAGACCCCACAAACCCTACCATTAAGGTTTTTGAAAAATAGAGGAATAAAAAAGGTTTTCTAACCCTAATAACTTCAAGATAAAAGGAAGTTGGGAAAAATCCCCCAAACAAGGTTAGAGACCTCTCACCTAGAGAAAGAAAGATGGATTCATTTGGAAATCGATGTGAATCAAGACACATAACCCCCAAATGTGAGAGGAAGCACCCAATAGGTAGTGATTTGCTTCTCAAACACAATCTCTCTTCATCTCCCCTCCAATATTTTCCTCCATCTCCCTCCCTCCCTCCCTCTCTCTCTCTCAAATTAGGGTTGGAGTGACTTTGAATGAGGGAAGAACGAATAAAAGGGCTTATGGATTTTGAAAAAGAGGAGTAGAATCTGAAGAATTTTGAGAGATTTGGGGTTTTTAGGAGGGTAAGGTTTATTTAGGGAAGAGGAGATGTTTTTAGGGGAGGAATGAAATGGGCAAATGAAGCCCTGAGGGCTATTTAAAGCCCCCCACCCCCTCGTATGCACTACCCAAGTCGGGCTCGGTCAACTAATTTTCCACTCGGTTAGCAGAGACTCGCTGCCCTATGACTCAGTTAATTGAGTTTCCACTCAGTTAGTTGAGCCTATCTGCCTTGTTTTAGCCAAAGTCTTCACAGCAGCACTCAGCTGACCGAGTTCCCCCTAGACTAGAATGACTAGAAAACGTGATTTTTAGACTTTCACTTCAAAACTTTCCTTCATTGGGCTCTAGTCGACCTATTTAAGTTGTTTTAGAATGAACTTTTGTAGACTCAAGCATTGCGTACATGACAATCCCAACCAAGGCGATTCTAGTGTTCGCTCTTTTCATTCGGACTAAATCTGCGCACGAGTGCTACTAAGGTTGGAGCTCTCAGATTTAGGTTCTATGTACAGTTGCCTAATTTTTTGATCTCTAACACGTGCGAACGCACGTACGGACATGCACTTTAATTAGAAAAAACTAAGGGTAACGCCCGATGACATCTAATATCTGAGTTGGTGAAAATCTAGGGCGTTACACATATTGTAACGACTCATAAATTTCCGTACAATAGCTCGAGTACCACCTCGACCAGAAATCATTTAGGATTAAATCCTTTAGAAATTTGACAAAGTTAACTAAGTGTTAAACTAAATTAGCCATGAAATCCATTTGGATCGCTTTAAATACGATCTACAAGACCCAAAACTTGTAGAATCCTTGACGTTAGGTTACCCTAAAATCTAGGATAAAACTCATTACCCGACTGCTCTCAGGAACACCTTGAAACTCCGTATCAGGTTTGGACCGCACATCGGGACTCCGAATAACACGAGGTTAAGGACTTAGGACCGCCTCGCTGGGCTTGACAACCATCTCAGAAATCAGCCCCAGATAGTGTTCCACGGCTGTTCGCTTGAGTCCGGAGCGAAGGAGGGTGAAAACACAAAATCCCTTTACAAAATAAATATCTGGAATAGTGATCTGAGACTTGAAACTTGCGGTCAATTTATAAGAAATCAGACCGTCAAAATCTGACCCAAATACACCCTCGGATCAGGAAAAATTTCAGGAACATTTACATGTACTTGGAATTTCGGATCAAGGCCCACTGACCGCTGAACTGAAACTGGTCCACCACGCGTGATCTGAGAATCCGACTGAGACAAAAACATAACTCCACGTAGATCCAAGGTTAGTGAGCTTAAGTCTGACTTTTGGTTTAAGGAGGGCCGCCAGAAACCCTCTTTTGAGCTGATTTAAAGCCGATTTGGATATAACCCAAGTATACCTTGAACTTAAGTCTATTTCAGAGACTTTTTAGGCTATATAAGGACCTTAGAGCACTCTCTCTCACAGCCATACGAATTTGGGAAAAGCCCTAAGTAAGAAGAGAGAAAAGGAGAGAGAAAGCTAGAGAGTTGTGGGAGAATCTCCCTCCTACTGTTTCCAATCACCACACGGGCTGCACCACCCCATTTCTTCTCACTTTCCCATCGATACCGACTCTGTTTTAAGGTAAGAAACCCTAACTCTAGATCTATTTTGGGGTGTGATAGTTATAGGTTATGAAATAGTTAACCGGTTTCACTCTTTAGGCTATAAAACTGCCGAATACGGAAGCGTAACAAACCTAGCTGATTCATTACAATTCCAAGGAGTAAGGTGAGGACTTTAGGTGTATAGGTTATGGTTTTCAATGCTTTTAATGTCAGATAATGATAGATTCATGATCTGCATGCAATTGCACATATACAAAGTGCTTTCCATTTTCTGTTTCGATTAAAGTTGTAGAATATGGAATTTTACATATTCTAGGTATTCGTAGAAAATACCGTATACATATATTTTTTAGAAATGTGTTTGACATGATTATTTATTGTATGGATATACGATAGATAGATAAAATACTTATTTGGCAAAAGGATTCGCTTAAATACATGTTTTACTAATATACACTATGTATGTAGAAATACTGTATTGTAAAAGTACCGTATACATGTATATTTTAGAGATGTGTTTGCCATGATTAATTGTTGTATAAATATATTATGTGTACATAAAATACTTGCTTGACGAAAGGATTCGCCCTAATACATGTTTGTTAACATACACTATATATGTTGAAATAGTGCATGTAAGTGTTTGTGGAAATGCTTGAGTGAATAAGTGTTGGGATGTTGATGCTTTAGGAGGATGTTGAGATGGGATTCTCAACTACCTTAGAGACATGTATTCCTACTTATGCAGTATATGTGTTTGTATTCCTCCATGAGGTTGTTTACTTAAACTGCTTACTTGTGCAGTATATGTGTTTGTATTCGTACTTATGTAGTGCTTTACAACATGCTTTATATCATGCTTTGTAACATGCCTTATAACATGCCTACTAGCATGCTTGAATTACTTTGTTTATCATGCTTTACTCTACATGTTATGGATGAGAATTAATTGAGTTTGGGACTATGTCTATAGTCCAGACAATCGGTACCAGATTTGAGATCGTGGTTGAGTTTCATGTCGCCACGTAAGATGTGTTTGACGAACCCGAGTCGAATGTCAGTTGGCGATAGTGGTTAGGCCACGCGAAGTGCTTATGCACTTCATGTCGTCTAATCGATTGTGCGCTCGAGCTAGTCAGGCTCGTCACATAACCCGATATGTCTAATGTATGTTCACCATGTTTGGTCGCTACTGCCTGAACATATGGTACCAAACTTACCAGTAAAATCCCTTTTAACCATGGTACCTCGATCCGCTAAGACTCATGAGCCGGGCATGGTGGTATGGGACACCGTGGTCGAGCTGTTAGCCTACGCTGGGGCCACGTGTCTTCCCGTAGTGACCAATGAGCAACTAGACTCGTGAGCCAATTATGGTGGTATGGGACACTATATTCGTGCTGTCGGCCTACATTGATAAGGTGATGGGAGAGTGGTGCAACGTATACGAGCAACAGCCCTGGCAGCCCTTTGTAGTGACTTCGAGCATACTCTGAAATCGCGGTGATCTTTAGAGTTTGTCGCGGTATATAGAGTATGAACTAGGCCTGTTTCTGTATAGTGATGAATCATTTATGAGGTGATAGGGGAGTGGTGTAACCTTTGTGCGTAACAGCCCTGGCAGCCTTTGCAGTGACCTAGAAAACACACCATCGTCTGATATTAACTAGGACTGACAACCCTAGAATGGATCATGTTTGAGAATGATACAAGGGAGGTACCTTAGTTTCCCAATCCTGCTGTTTGAAATGGACTAACTAAAAACTCGGTAATCATGCTCATCATGCATTGCATGTGCCTGGAAGATGTGGAGCACTGAGGGATGAAAGCATGCTGCGAACGTGAGATGGTGTACCACGAGGGAGGGTGTGGTGAGGGCATCCATCATACCTTCATCCATACTTGCATTAATAAGAGTAGTTAGGAGTGTTTGATTTTACTGCTTGACTGTATTGATAATATGTTAACCTATGCTTTATGGTTCCACTGAGTTAGCTACTCACTCCAACGTTACAGGACGGTGTTGCGGACACCAACCAGACTATGTCTCAGGTTTAGGTGAGCCGACGATTCAGGAGGCGGAGCCTGATTACGATGAGGACCAGGAGAAGTTCTCCTATATGCAGTACTCTGGCGGCTTCGACTAGGCTGCTAAGATCGACGGGTTTTGCAGGGATTGTTGCTTAGTTTAATTTTTGACATTATGTTCGTAAAACAAACATATGTATATGGTGACTCAGATGGGTTCATACTCTGGAGAATGAAATGATTTTGTTTCTTTACATACATGTATATACAGTTCAGTCTTCCGCTTGCCTTTATACAAATGATCTGGAGTATGAATTACTATTTTGGTATAATCTCACTCATGTTTATTGCTCTAACACAGACAACATTTAATTAGCATTATTTATGTTGCATAAGTGATGCGTTGGAACTCAGGAGTTGAGTTATACTCGACCCCCGATTTTTAGGGTGTTACACATATATATTGGACTTCCTTACCTATTGTCATTATGGCGAGACTTATTTTTGTTCCTAGAGCCACCAAAAGAGCAACAACTAAACTCTAAGTCATCGGAAGTGTGTATCCACCGAAAGAGTAATGGGATCCTGATCACTCAAAGTACTATTAGATTATTTGTCAGTTGTCTGGAATTCTATTGGTTCATATCTCAAAATTCGTAATAATTGCCTGCTCTCTTGAATCTAGTTGTCATTTTATAATGTAGTTTTTCTGGTTTTCTACAATAAGTAAAAAATAATAATCTACTTATGAGAGTGTCACCATACCGGGCTTAATCCTTCTTATTGGATTTGTGTCCTTAATATCGTGGGCCCTAGTAAAAAATACAGAATGATTATAGTATTGAAAGAATGTTAGTCGAGCATCATATCTACTATGGCCCTAGTAAAAAATGTAAAATGATTATAGTATTGAGAAAATGTTAGTTAAGCATCATATTTACTATGCTCGACTACTTTATTGTAGCATGGCAGTTGAGGCATAAAAAATGGTGATAAAGAAAGGATTGAAGCAAGAGAAGATTAAGAGATAGAAAGAAAATCAGAAAAGAAGAAGAATGAAGTAACTTGAGGGTGGTTTGCACGAGACCATGCAACCAATGTCCATTGCGCTGGATCGCACAATGGAATTCAGGACTGATTCTTTGTGAAAAGGTCCAAAGCATTGAAAGGTGGGTCCCATGGCACCAAAATCGAGGTCCCACACGTGCGAGGGCCTATAAATACCCCATCCCCTCCTTCATTTGGATGGATTGAAGATTTCGGAGAGGAAGTAAGAAAATGAGCAAGATTGAAGGTAGGAGAGGAAGTTACAGTCGGTTGCGCGGGTCCGCACAACCGATATCCATTGCACGGGTCCACGCAATCAGACTGCTCTGCAGACTGTAAAGATAAAGGGCCGTTATGCTATCGAAATGATTGAAGTCTTCAAGTTCCTTCTGATCAAGTCTAAAGGAGAATAATCAGCAGAAGATCATATTCCTCCTAAGTCCTAGCAGATGACTGAAATCACTGACGAAATGCTGCCAAATTTTATATTTGACTATGACAGTTGAACTCATAATAATTCTTTTATTCTAAATAATCTATCTTAGAATCAATAAATACTAGAAGGATGTAAATGAACTCAGTATCAATAAAGTGTGATGATCATTTCAAATACTCTTTCTCTATTATGTTTAGATAAGATAATCCCCCAAATCTACGCATTTGATTTCTTGTTGAAATAAAATGGCGACTCTGCTGGAGATATTTTATCTTATTTAAACATTAACATTGAGGTAGTTATGGAACTTTCATCACAAGTTTGGCGTCTTGCTGACGCCAAAATGGAAATTCTCAGTGGGAACATCCTCCCCTTCATCTTTAAGATAGATTATTTGGTTCTTCAAATACTAACTTTGGTTGTGTTTCAAGATTGAAGATTTCTGAATCCAACTACGAATTATGTCAAATGGCAACTTCTGTAAGCAAAGTGAGTTTCCGTTTCAATCCGACTGGATTCACGATAGAATACACACCGAAGTAGCTCAAGAAGATGAGGGAGGATGGAGGATAGTAACATCCAAAAGTTGAAAAGTTCAATCTGCTTCCGCAAGAAGCATCATCTCGTCAAGTACTAGGTCGATTATGCGAAGTGTCGTGAGACACAGTCCTACTTCGGTCATACAATCATCTCATTCAGAAAAAACAAAAAGGCCTGTCACTCCAGAAGGTCTTCCGATACTGTCAACTATAACCGTAAAGACATTTTCCATAGAATCATTGCAAGTTCAGAAAAATAAAGGGAAGGCGACCGTAACCAGCAAATGTTCACTCACAGCACCTCTTGCAAAAGAGTTCAAGCAAACTCATACATTAAGAATGCTACAATTTGAGTTAGTTAGTCTTTCAAAGTGACAGTACACTGGTTTCAAATCAAATAATGGTTCATCCTCTTCAACAGAGTCATCTGCGTGATGCTTGTTTTCTCCCTCAATATCAAGACAATTGAAATATAAAGAAACAGACAATTGAAATCAACAGAAAGCCCGTCGACAAATATTAATCAGCCTTATTAGTTTTCGCTAGATAATCGTGCAGCTGAAGAAGTCCCTAAAATTCCGACAGCGACTGTTGTGAACAACATTGAACCGCGAGAAGAAAGGCCACAACCGCAATCAGTTAGATTTCAAGAACCGATGCCTAATATTACTCAGAATATAATGCAGGAAGAAATCTGACAGATGGTCATTGAAGTCATTCATTTAGAACAAAGGCAAGGTCAGAATCAAAATTTTCAATATCAGACACCATATCCTCGTGAAATATAAGAGATGTCATTTCCCGCTAATTTCAAACACTCGAACTTTCAGAAATTCAATAGGAATGGATCACCAGAAGAGCATATGATGTATTTCATAGCAAAGATGGGAAATTTCTCTAGAATTTCTCAATATTGTCTCCGATTATTCGGATCTTCTCTGACAAGAAGAACTTTCAGATGGTATTCGGGTTTAATCCAAGGATCTATTCATACTTGGGAACAAATGCAGGATGTTTTTATGTCAAACTTTTTCTCTTCGGACCGAGAAGTTAGTTTGACTGAACTGGCCTCTATTCACCAAGAAGAAAATGAATCAGTTGAAGAATTCATCAGTCGATGGAAGGGCTTGGCAGCATCATGTCAACATCCTCTTTGGGAATCAAAACAAGTAGAACTATGTTTAAAAAGCATGAGACCAGAACTGGCATGCCACCTGTTTAGTAAAGATTGGAGAACTTTTCATAATTTTGCTACGAAGGCTTATGCTCTTGAAAAGATGATGGGAAGAGTGTCTGCTTTTAAGTCAAAATCAGCCCACATAACTTGGAAAGAAGAAACTAAAGAAGATTATCAGAATGTTGAAAGAGATAGCGATGAAGAAAATAGAAATGGTCGTGCGGCTATCTTGACATATAAAAGTTTTAGGCAAAATAAAGACCATATGAAATACGCATTCTTAAGAAAAGATATACTTCCTATTCGAAATCAATTGTTGGCTATGAAGCGTATCAAATTACCTCGACTAAGACACATCGAAGAAATCAAAAATACAGGAGGAATGGATTATTGCCATTATCACCGTAAATTTGGACATCATACAGAAAATGATAATTCCATCAGGAAAAAGCTACAGACGATGATCGATAAGGGAGAAATTGCAATGGAAAGAGCATGACATAAAGAGAAAAATGACAGAAACTCGTTAAAGAAAATTCTAGAGGCATCCACGTTAAAAGACGATAATATGCTTCATACGGTAAACCGTCAGTAATTAACAAGATCGAGTTGTCATGGCCTAAATACTCGAATGAAAAGAAGCGAGTGAGGCAAAAGATGTAAAGCCGCAATAAAAAGCATATTCGTTGTAGATATGTTTGCAATACCTGCCAGTTTAGGAAATGACTGCTATTTTGATTTCGAAAGGTATCGGTATGATACTTCCAAAATCAAAAGGGGGCACGACAGGTAAGTAAAAAAACTGTGAAATGTATTTCTCACCATGGAATGTATTTCTTTTTTATATGAATAAAATGCAGGCTTTCAAGCATATCAAGTCATCACCAAATGCAAAGCGCCAATGACAATCGCCAAATGAAAAGCGTCAATGATTATCGCTAAAATTTGTAACTATCGCTGTTGTCATCAATTGCTGATACAAAATTATCTTATCTCACCTTATTGAAATTGTTAGCATCGCCAAGCCGATACACTATCCTAACCATAAGCATTGTCATAACATATCAGCAATGGCGATGTATTAATTATTGATTCACCATTCATGACAGTGGAATAAGCCTATATGGCCAACCACATAAATCTTACGACACTGATAGCAAATTATCATTTAAGGCTACCTAGTCAAGCCTATATGGCCAACTACGCATAAGACCTACAAAGCTTCAATGATTTAAACAGCTCAAAATCGGCGGTAAACTATCTTGCTCCTTGAGCCTAGACTGAAATCGGCAGTAAACTATCTTGCTCCTTGAGCCCAGCCCGAAATCAGCGATAAATTATAATTGCTCCTTCAGTCCATCCCAAAATCGGTGGTAAACTATAATTTCTCTCTGAGCCTAGTGTTAAGTCCAGTTCAATCAAGTCTTGTCCAATTGAGTTAAGTCCAGTCATGTCAGGACAAGTTCAGTCTTGTCCAGTTAAAGTATAGTCAGTCAAAGTACACTAGCACCACTGCTCAAAAAGCATAAACTATGTATAACATTCTAAATGCTACAGATACATATTAGATATGCTCAAATATGTAATTGCCTGATGAAAATCTCAAATATTGAGTAAACAACATGCAAAAATGCATTTCTTTTGAATCAGGTTCAAATTACAGCAACAATAAATGCCTTCAAGATATTGGCAATTATCTACTCAAAAGTTCAAATCTTCGAGATCAACTATTACTCTTCAATTGCAATATATTTGTTCTGCTGACATGACCCATAAAGTCTTTATATCTTTTACTGTCGTGATGATAAAGGAATATTATCGTACAATATTCTTAAAGGCTGCAGAGAATAAATTAAGCGAAGAATTATCATTCTCTTTCGGATAATCTAAAGATTCAGATATATTCTTTGGATTCATTGAAGGAGCAGCAAAGATTATCCATCCTTCAAGGGTATCAGCAGGCTTCACTTCGAAAATATTATCTTCTGAAGAAATCTCTATGCGAAGATTGACCTGGAAAGAGGGCATGATATATTTGTCTAAAGTAATCTATGCCTTGGTCTTTCTGATAATCTCTTATACACGGTAGATAAATTCATATGCCGATATCAAAACTTCTCACTATCCTAGCAATGATATTGCGAGTCTCCAAGTATCAGATCTGATGGAGACAAAGAACAAGTGGAATCATCATTAATAATTTCTATGACCTTTGGAAAGTTATTAAATGGAAATTGAAAAGAAATCTTATCTATTTTTCAGAATAAGCAAAGATCCAAGGAAAAGTCTATGAAGAAATATTAAGGAGTACAAGCTAGAAACAACTCAGTAAAAAGACTTAGCGATTAAACCTTTGGAGATGGAAATGATATCTCTAAGAGTGTGATTTAATGAGCAAAAGATACAATGCGAAGCACGATGACAGAGCGAATATCACAATTAGCCTAAAAGAGAGAAGAAGCTTTCAATATATTTAAATAATTATCAATACTCGATGAAGCTAAATTGGAAAATTATAATATCTTGAGATACTAATTCTGACTAATTTGGCAGGAAAGACTATCATTCGAAAGCTCGGATTATGCAGATCATGAATAAAGGAAAAAGTAGAAAAAGTTGTTGCGGTAGGAGCAACATTAAAGAACAACTCTCTAGACACCGAATTGAAGGAAAGAGTAGCTAGAGTTGATTAAAGAGATTGTTGCAGCAGCAATGGTGTTGAAAGATAACTCTCTGGTCAAGATACTCAGGGACAAAGTCGTCACAGCTGTTGCAGAGATGTGTTTCAATGAAAAGAGAATTTCATCTTCTCTAGTGAAGCATCTGCTCGACACTGCTAGCAGGGATCATTCAAGTCTTTCGTTCGAGCGCAATCATTCAAGTCTTCCATTCAAACGCGATCGTTCAAGTCTTCCGTTCGAACGCAATCATTTAAGTCTTCTATTTGAACGCAATCATTCAAGTCTTTTGTTTGAGTGCAATCATTCAAGTCTTTCGTTCAAGCGTGATCGTTTAAGTCTTCCTTTCAAGAGTGATCATTCAAATCTTTCGTTCAAACGTGATCATCTAAGACTTCTGTTTGAACGTGATCATTCAAGCCTTTCATGCAAGTACGAGCATTCCAGTCTTCTGGTCAAGTATGAGCATTCCAGTCTTCTGGTCAAGTATGAGCATTCCAGTCTTCTAGTAAAAAATGATCATCTAGTTTTATATGCAAGCATGATCATCCAATCATCCTTCAGTTGCAGTTCATTCAAGTTCTTCAGGCGGAGGAAGATCGATCCTCCATTTGATTTCAGGAATCAATTAAAGAAGGATCGAGGGGGCATCTGTTGAGGTATAAAAAATGGTGATGAAGAAAGGATTGAAGTAAGAGAAGATTAAGAGATAGAAAGAAAATCAGAAAAGAAGAAGAATGAAGTAACTTGAGGGTGGTTTGCGCAGGACCGCACAGCCAATGTCTGTTGCGCGGGACCGCGCAGCCAAAATATCAGTTGTGCGGGTTCACACAACGGAATTCAGGACTGATTCTTTGTGAAAAGGTCCAAGGCATTGAAAGGTGGGTCCCATGGCACCAAAATCGAGGTCTCACACGTGCGAGGGCCTATAAATACACCCTTCTCTCTTTCATTTGGACGGATTGAAGATTGAAGGTAGGAGAGGAAGCTCCAGTCGGTTGCGCGGGTCTGCACAACCGAAATCCGTTGCGTGGGTCCCCATAACCAGACTGCTTTACAGTCTGTAAAGATAAATGGTTGTTATGCTATCGAAATGGTTGAAGTCTTCAAGTTCTTTCTGATCAAGTCTAAAGGAGAATAATCAGCAGAAGAGCATATTCCTCCTAAGTCCTAGGAGATGATTGAAATCACTGATGAAATGCTACCAAATTTTATATTTGACTATGGAAGTTGAACTCATAATAATTCCTTTATTCTAAATAATCTATCTTAGAATCAAGGAATACTAGAAGGATGTAAATGAACTCAATATCAATAAAGTCTGATGATCGTTTCAAATACTCTTTCTCTGTTATGATTAGATAAGATAATCCCCCAAATCTACGCATTTGTTTTCTTGTTGGAACAATGGCATAGGTGTGATTAATCTACGTTGTTCATTTGGTAAAG
This sequence comes from Magnolia changhungtana, assembly GCA_030180095.1. Lineage (NCBI taxonomy): Eukaryota > Viridiplantae > Streptophyta > Magnoliopsida > Magnoliales > Magnoliaceae > Magnolia > Magnolia changhungtana. Next base: position 924,172 of record JASAUF010000395.1, on the reverse strand, counting down.
TGAGTCACTCATATAAGTTGAATTTAGATGGTTAGACTTCTCATCTGGACTTATTTTCTAAGACATGTGTGATGTGCTTGATCAGTGGACCCATATTATCTTTTTATCCAGTGTACACTACCTATTAAATAGTCTAGATCTCTAACACGTGCGTTACCAATCCACCCACCAACTGTTCATGTAGTTGAGGCCCACGTGGTAGCTGTAATGCAGGCCATGAATTCTATAAAAGCCAATGCTGAAACCAAGCACAAGAGATGATCCAGATCCAAAGGCTAATGTTCTATAGAGATTACATGTGTGTTGTTGTCCACTAGGGCCCACATGTTGTGTTCTTCGATGATCAGAACCATTTATGTTATGTGCCCAATTATAAGTATCACCTTCAAAAAATTATACCGAATGGGTATTTAGGACAATGAAAAGATAATTTTCAATTGCTGACATTTAACTTAAAAATCAAAGGTCAGGATCAACATTAAAGTGTGAATACGGAATAGAACAAACCAATGGACCATCTTAGCACGTGGGCCTCAGTGGGTGGCAACATACTACGCACACAGGATTCGGAGTCGTGAGCCTCGCTACAAAGGCAATGGAATTCTTCCACCGAACTTCTAGAATGTCTACTTGGAGGAAGACTTGAATCTTGACTTGCTCTACGCCACCCGTGTTGTCAGCGGGCGCGACTTGGCTGGGACCTGGGACCAACGATGTGAGTGGCACCCTGACCGTGGGGCGCACCTACATGTTTAAGTTGTATATTTACACCGTCCATCTGTTTTACTAATTCATTTACTAATTTATTTCATAACATGAGAAAAAAATGAAGCTGATACAAATCTTTGATGGACCAAACTACAGGAAACAGTGGTGAATGACTATTAAAATTTAGAGGCTGGATCTACAACATAACTATCTAGGATAAGCTAAAAGTGCACTGAGGTTACTTTCGTCGTCTTTTGCATGAAGGAGTCACAGAGAGACAATAAAAAAAAAAGAAGCCTACTCGCATGTGTTCTTTGGAGTCTCAATCAGTCTCTGAATTGAATCTGCTACCTTTGCCCGATTCTTTTATTACAACTTTAGCCTTGAAATTGGTCGGGCCCTTAGAAGGTTGAAATGGGGCCCACCTGCATTAACTTTGTTGATCAATACCGTCCATCAATTTTTTCCATCTTCTTTATATCATTGGAAAAAAAGGTGAGGCAGATTTGAGTGGTAAGTGGGCCATATATAAAGTCTCAGTAGTGGATAGATTATGGATCATTAGATGTAATCTAAGACGGTGTGGACCACTTGATTATTTGATTGCTTCATGTTTTAGGCTCCACACGAAATTATTTGTACATTCAAATGAACGACATGAATCATCAATAAAAGAAATGGTGGGCCTATAGTGCGGGCCCACATTAATGCGTGAGTAATTACTGGTGAGACTCAATAGTTAAGTGAGACTACAACCTTACCCAAGATGGTGCAACCCTTTCAGCACGGCCTACCTTGATGTATGCATTCTATATCCACGAACTCCCATACCTTAAATAAATAAATAAAAAAGGATATTATCGTAAAAATGTAGCCGGTCTAATTATCAAGTGGACCATACCATAGGAAACAATGGTTATTGAATCTTACTACCATTAAAAACTTCTTAGTACGCACGTAAATGTTTTCTTATTGTTAATGTCCCATCCAATCTGTTGATAAGGTCACATGAGCATGGATGAAGGGAAAAAATAAATATGAACTTCATCCAAAACTTTTACGGCACATCAATGGTCAACCACTACTTTCCTACGACGTGCCTGCCTTATAATTGGATTTGCTTGAGTTTTTTGGATAATGCTCTTAAATGAGCAAAAAAAATAAAAATGGATGGACATCATAGATACATAATAAATACATCAAGGTGTGGCTCATGGTAAGGTTTGCACCGTTGTTGTTGAGTCTAGGGCTGCACCGCCTTTGGTGAGTCCATGGAGGATACAAATTGCCTACAAGTAACTCAACGCACTTAGTAAACTATGTAGGGCTCACCTTGGTTTATGTATTTTATCCACTTCGTCCATCTATTTTAGAATATAATTTTAGGGCTTCAGTTAAAAAATGGAACATATCCAAAGCTCAAGTGGACCACACCATAAGAAAGAGTTCATTGAAGGTCTACCGCTAAAATCATTATTCTAACTGTTTCCTCTGGGGTGTTCCTCTTGAGCTTTCAATATGCTTCAATTTTGGGCTACACCCATAAAATAAGCTTAAAAAATGGATGGATGGCATGGACAAATGTTCACTCCCCAAGTATAGGGTTGTGATGTAGTAATAAACTCGGTAAGATCGAGGTCGAATCCCACGAGGACTGGTTGTCACAATTCAAATCTATGATTCTTCTTAACTAATCCAATGAATAATGAACTAAACTGCTAAGCACAATTTTTACGAAAAACAATTAAGAGCAGGGAAGAAAATTCAATCAGAGAGAAAGCACTAGGACTTTCGAATCCACCCCTAACTATCCTAACCCTTGTTTTGTCTGTTGATTCACCTTGATCTAGATTGATACCACTTATATAGAGAAAGCACAATCTGTGTCCTAAATCGGGCATACAGACTGTCTAATTCCTTTGAGCAATGCCATGAATAACAGATCCCATGTCCTTGGTCGGGCACATGGAATGTACATTCATTAAAGCACCATGTTTCTTCCTCTATAGGAAACTTGTTCTTGATTAGACCCAAGCACCTGTAATAAGCATCCAAACAACATCCATCTATATACTTTGATCAAGTTCATAGATGGAGAAGTGTGGAATTTAAACCCGTCAAACCCACTTAGAGAAAAAAACAAATTAATTAAAATTCAAAGTAAATCAACCAATACAAGAGTTAATCAAATTAGGGGCTTCATCTCAGCCCTAGTTGAGAGATTAGTTACCCAAAAAATCCATAAAAAGATATTAAATAAAATTCATAAAATAAAACGCCAAACCGAACAATCTCTCTCTCTTCTTCCTTCTCTTTCTTCTCTTTCTCCTCTCTGCTCTCGATCTCAAATTCCCTAGATCTGAATGCCTTTCCCACGTCCAAAACTTCCTTTTTATAGGCTGCTGGATGGCTGGAATCGAGTGAGTCGTAGACGGACTCGAAGTGCAATTTTTCGCAGCCGTGATCGGTGGGCCCCACAGAGGTGTTTTCTGGAAAATCCACCCCGTCCATTGGATTCAGGATGAAATTTCAGTCAAGAATGGGTGGTTTTGAAGGTCCATTAACGTGGCCCACAAAAGAAATCTCAAAAAGATCAGATTTGAACGTCGCCGAGTAGCCCTTTTGTGGCCTCTGTACCGCACACGTGTACGCATGGGAGTGGAATCTCAACATGGTTTTGTAGTTCTCGTGGCCCTCTACAAGATGGACGGCTCGGATCGGCCATACGAGCGACGTACGGGGCCCACAATCCGCCGCAAAACGGACCAGCGGCGTCTGCTACGCGGACACGAAACAGGGACGCGGATCTTCCGCTGTCTGTTGTGGTGGGGTCCATTCGTGATGTCAGGTGCAGGATCTACGCCATCCAATGGATTCAGAACCAAATTTCGGTTAAGAATGCATAGTTTTTGTCTTCTTTTGATGAGGCCCGCATGATATTTCAATCTACCGTCCATTCCACTTTTGAACGGCTAGAAAAATAAACGCTGAATGTTTTGAAATTCCGTCAGCTAGGCGTTGGTAAGATGAACCTTAGAAAGCCAATGGATGGTTTGGATTGTCCGTTTGACAGTATATGGGGCCCACAACTGAGGACCGACGCACGGCCGGTGTGCGGAGCAACTGAAACAGTACTGCTTTAATTGAAAGGGATAGAGTCGGTCAGCGCTTGTGCTGACCGACTCAGCCGTCCGGTGCACGGCTCGGCTACTTGTATACGGTGTACACTCACCATAGAGTGGGGTCTACCATAATGTTTATGAGAAATCTGCACCGTCCATCCTTTTTCCCATATTATTTAACCCGTCAATACTCAGTTGAAGGCAGTTTCAGATGTCAGGTGGGCCCCCAAATTGGAGGTTAGTGCGCTGATCTATCCGTTGGCTCACTTCCCAAGATCATCAATAGCTGAAAATTAATATGCACGGTTAATTCACGGCCCCCATCATATGTATGAAGTTTCGAGTTGATCGGATGGCGGAAAATATGTGATTTTGCATTTTGCACCAATTTCAGGCCTCTTTATCGTGCTTTCCTCAGATCCCAGGCATGTATATTCTTCACCATTGGTTTTCTGGAGTTCATCCCATGCTTTGGTGATTTTGGAGCGTCAAATCCATGCCTTTAACATCAATTTCCAATTAACGCTCCTGATTTCATCCTGTAACAAAAATACAATTAAAACACTCCATTAAACCTTATCATGTACGTAAAATTAGGCAATGTTCGGGGTCTAATATGCAATATTTGACCCTGATCACAACCCCCAACTAGCATTTTGCTAGTCTCGAGCAAAACATGCGAAAAAATAATTTCAGAAATAAAAGATAATTCCTGTAAATTCAAGTGACTTGTGAACAAATAGCTGAGATGTGAAAATTCTAAGATTCATGATCGGTGTGTGGAATTTTTCTCTTGGAATCAAGCTTACAGTAAACTTCATAATCAATTTCAAAATATTAATCCATCAATTAGAGCATTCCTAAACATTGAGTTCCACGAGTGTAAAGTATAATCTCGACTTACAATCAATAAGAGATCCAATTTGTCAATTTCATGATAATTCGTGACAATCAAAACTTGAAACCAACACTTATCTCACCGATTAACTTTTCATGTTACCATCTTTTGATTTTCTTTACGAGTAGTAACGCAACTGAGGGGAATTAAATCCTCACCTATAGGGAGCAAACCTATGGCGAAAACTTGTCACTTAACTTTTTTTTTTTTTTTTTTTTTTTTCATATGTCAACTATGGAGGATCAAATCCACACCCATAGGGAGCAAACCTATGATGAAGATTTAGCCTTTTAAATCTTCTTTTTACTAAGTTAATCATTCAGTCATCGAACCAACACTTAATGTGTAAGCGAGATGTGATATGTGAAATCATGGCTCAATCAATGTTTACAACTTCTAATCATGGATTAACAATCCAAAATTGACCGTGAAATCAAGCAGATGGCTGAATCCAAGAGTCATAAATTACGAACATCACGTATCTTATAATGTTAAAATCACAACTATCCTTCAAAATCACTTTGAATTCAAAAGAAATTCCAGAAAAAATTTTAAAATTTTCACCAATTTTACTCAAGACCAAGAAAATACTGATTAGGTGACCTAATCTCCCACCCCCAACCTAAAATCTACATTGTCCTCAATGTAAAAGAAATAAACATGCAATGCACATGGGACAACGAAAATAAAAGAGGAGTGATGGAAGGATAGTACCTGGACGGAGAATGAAGAAGCTTTCTCAAAAAAAAAATTGCAACGTAAAAGCGAGTTAGCACAAGAGAGAGATCAACAGAAGTAAAAATAACAAAAAGAAAAATCAAAGAAGATCCTACCTATACCACTTTCGCAGGTGCTCTCGATTGCATTTAGCGCATGCAACAAGCCTTTAAACCCCTAGGTTACCCCTAGTGGACGAGTTGTAGTCTCGTGAGGGTTTGCAGTAATGTTACGCACAAACATTGAACTAACTAACTAGAAAAATGAAAAGAAATAAAATAAAATAAAAAAGCTGGGTTGCCTCCCAGGAGCGCCAAGTTTAACGTCTATCTTAAAACAACATAAAGGAAACTACCCTAGTCCTAAGAAAGCAGGGAAAAACTACTCAGTCATGCTGCAAGGTTCCTCTTCCCACAAGATGCGTGATAAATTTCTCAGTAGGTTTCTTAACAGGATCATCCAAAAGCCCTTTTTGCAATAGGCTTGGACGCCCTGGAGCTTGACCTTCCAAAGAAACTTATGTACCTCATCAAAAAATTTTCGTTGATTCGCCTGAGGTATCCGGAGTATATACGATTCACCTGCGACAGAAGAAGTTTCGATGTTAGTATCCCATGGTGAATCAGAGACTACACATAGATGAAAGTCTGAAAAATTCTCAGAAAGTGACGTAGTCTCAACACATTCCGAAGTAGCAGACTTCGGTTCAATTGTTAGCTCCTCCTCCCTTAATGGTAAATATTCAGGATTTGTGGAAGGAGGGGCTTCAGAGTAAGGGTCCTCTCGGTCAGTGATTACTACCGAGATATTGTTTTGTAAGGCATTCACTATGTCTCTTATCATGGGATCGTTTGAATCTGTAAAGTTTGCCAAGCAATCATCCAAAGAGGTGGGACATTCAGCTGAGGGTGACTCATTTTCTACATTAGGGCTCGTGATGATCTGCCCAAGGAATCCATCGTTTTCGAAGGTAAACGGAGATGTGCTCTCTTGCTCCAGCCCTGCACAGACAGATTGAAGATCAATATACAAAGCATTGATGTGTGGACTCTGTTCATCGATACTACTCAGAATAGGCGATGAATCATCATTATTCAACAGTTCAGATGGTAGCCTCAGCTGGGTGGTTTCAAATTCAAGAGTCATATCGAGTAGCTCGTCCATCTCCCGAATCATATCATCATGTAATTCAGAGGAGTGGTCCAAATACGTTTCACAAGAGTTAGAAGGGTCGGTTGTAAGGGGCCCGTCCTCTACCTTAAAATCAGACATGTTAGGTGAGAGGAGTGACTCATTATGACCGACCACTTCGTGTACGTCTTGATCATTGACTTGGACCAAACTTGAGATTGATTCCAAAGTGAATTGGGGTGAACATCCATGATCATCATCCCAATACACATCATTGTCTAATTCTGTGCAGTGCGCACTTGGGATGGGATCGCCTTCCTCACATTCTAAATTTGGTTGAGGTTCGAATAAACTAACCTCTACCTCATCATTGAGATCTTGTGTGTCATGTAAGGAAAGTGTGTCATCATCACTGTATTTGAAAGACACCCAAGTATCTCCATCATTCTTTTGAACAGTCATTGAGATCGACTCATCAGGGAATTGAACCGTGTGCTCATTAATGGAATCCAACTCTTCATTCCAAATTCCAGATTTCGTTAAAAGCGAGTGAGGATCACTTTCCTCGCATTGTATTTCTGGATTGGATTGTAGTTGGGATGAGCGAGCTTCCTCTATCCTTTCAATGCGCGAATTGAGTGCTTCTAATGATTTCATCAATTTCGCAACATGTTGGTTGAATAGTTCTGGATCAAAACATGAATCCTCTTGGATCGTTTCTGGTAGGATCTCAAAGGTATGGGATCCAAGAGAATGATTATTACAATATGTTGTTGGTTCATCTTCCCAGTTTTGATGGTTCCACTGGTTATAGTTATACTGATCATACATGGGAGAATATGATGGTTGATAATAATCCACATTCCCATAATTATGATCGTATACGGCCTTATTAACTGATGGAACATAATGTTCTAGTCGGTTCTCAATGTCTGTTCTCGATGGAGAGAAATCTTGAGGTATACGTTGAATTCCACAACCTTCAGGCATTTCCCAATAAAACCTATCCAACTCAGCATATGCATCTACCCACGATTCCATGGTAGAACCTTAACTCTGAGTCTAATCCTAGAAGAAAGCAAAATCCTACAGCAATGTGGAAAGTAAAGGAGAAGTGAGAAAGATGATACCAGAGTAGAAGTTCCTATGTTAAAAACCTGCAAAACAAAACAAAACAAGTTAGTTTTTAAGAATAGTAAGTCTAAGGTTAGAAAATTTCTAAAAAAATAAAACCCTAATTCTAAAAATAAAAATAAAAAAAATAAAGAAATTAGGAAGATATCACCAAATTAGAAGTTTCTATCTCAGAATCCTACAAAACAAGAAATAGGTTAGTTTCTAAAAATAAAAACTTTAACCTAAAGTTAGTAAAATCCTAAGACTATGAATTATGATAAGAGAGAATCCTAAATTCAATTTGAGACGAAATTGATCAAGCAACAGCGCTAAAAACTTGTTCACTCCCAAGTATAGGGTTGTGATGTAGTAATAAACTTCGGTAAGATCGAGGTCGAATCCCACGAGGACTGGTTGTCACAATTCAAATCTATGATTCTTCTTAACTAATCCAATGAATAATGAACTAAACTGCTAAGCACAATTTTTAAGAAAAACAATTAAGAACAGGGAAGAAAATTCAATCAGAGAGAAAGCACTAGGACTTTCGAATCCACCCCTAACTATCCTAACCCTTGTTTTGTCTGTTGATTCACCTTGATCTAGATTGATACCACTTATATAGAGAAAGCACAATCTGTGTCCTAAATCGGGCATACAGACTGTCTAATTCCTTTGAGCAATGCCATGAATAACAGATCCCATGTCCTTGGTCGGGCACATGGAATGTACATTCATTAAAGCACCATGTTTCTTCCTCTATAGGAAACTTGTTCTTGATCAGACCCAAGCACCTGTAATAAGCATAAACAACATCCATCTATATACTTTGATCAAGTTCATAGATGGAGAAGTATGGAATTTAAACCCGTCAAACCCACTTAGAGAAAAAAACAAATTAATTAAAATTCAAAGTAAATCAACCAATACAAGAGTTAATCAAATTAGGGGCTTCATCTCAGCCCTAGCTGAGAGATTAGTTACCCAAAAAATCCATAAAAAGATATTAAATAAAATTCATAAAATAAAACGCCAAACCGAACAATCTCTCTCTCTCTCTTCTTCCTTCTCTTTCTTCTCTTTCTCCTCTCCCTGGCTCTGGATCTTAAATTCCCTGGATCTGAATGCCTTTCCCACGTCCAAAACTTCCTTTTTATAGGCTTTTGGATGGTGGAATCAGTGGCAGAGTCGTAGACGGACTCGAAGTGCAATTTTTCGCAGCCGTGATCGGTGGGCCCCACAGAGGTGTTTTCTGGAAAATTCACCCCGTCCATTGGATTCAGGATGAAATTTTAGTCAAGAATGGGTGGTTTTGAAGGTCCATTAACGTGGCCCACAAAAGAAATATCAAAAAGATCAGATTTGAACGTCGCCGAGTAGCCCTTTTGTGGCCTCTGTACCGCACACGTGTGTACGCATGGGAGTGGAATCTCAACATGGTTTTGTAGTTCTCGTGGCCCTCTACAAGATGGACGGCTCGGATCGGCCATACGAGCGACGTACGGGGCCCACAATCCGCCGCAAAACGGACCAGCGGCGTCTGCTACGCGGACACGAAACAGGGACGCGGATCTTCCGCTGTCTGTTGTGGTGGGGTCCATTCGTGATGTCAGGTGCAGGATCTACGCCATCCAATGGATTCAGAACCAAATTTCGGTTAAGAATGCATAGTTTTTGTCTTCTTTTGATGAGGCCCGCATGATATTTCAATCTACCGTCCATTCCACTTTTGAACGGCTAGAAAAATAAACGCTGAATGTTTTGAAATTCCGTCAGCTAGGCGTTGGTAAGATGAACCTTAGAAAGCCAATGGATGGTTTGGATTGTCCGTTTGGACAGTATATGGGGCCCACAACTGAGGACCGACGGCTGGTGTGCGGAACGCTGGAAACGGCTGCTGCCGTTTTCGAATTTGAAAGGGATAGAGTCGGTCAGCGCTTGTCTTGTGGCTTACACCACGGCCCGGCACGCACGGCTCGGCTACTTGTATATGGTGTACACTCACCATAGAGTGGGGTCTACCATAATGTTTATGAGAAATCTGCACCGTCCATCCTTTTTCCCATATTATTTAACCCGTCAATACTCAGTTGAAGCAGTTTCAGATGTCAGGTGGGCCCCCAAATTGGAGGTTAGTGCGCTGATCTATCCGTTGGCTCACTTCCCAAGATCATCAATAGCTGAAAATTAATATGTACGGTTAATTCACGGCCCCCATCATATGTATGAAGTTTCGAGTTGATCGGATGGCGGAAAATATGTGATTTTGCATTTTGCACCAATTTCAAGCCTCTTTATCGTGCTTTCCTCAGATCCCAGGCATGTATATTCTTCACCATTGGTTTTCTGGAGTTCATCGCATGCTTTGGTGATTTTGGAGCGTCAAATCCATGCCTTTAACATCAATTTCCAATTAACGCTCCTGATTTCATCCTGTAACAAAAATACAATTAAAACACTCCATTAAACCTTATCATGTACGTAAAATTAGGCAATGTTCGGGGTCTAATATGCAATATTTGACCCTGATCAACAAACTACTGTATGCATTCATTGTAGGTTGATGGAGAACTTTGACATACATTTAAAGGAATTATAGTATAGGTCGGTGTGGATTGGTGTGTGTCGATGTGTGGTCTAATGTCTCTGGAATCTTTGTACCCTAATATAACATCTTCACAAGTGGACACACACACACTTGTTCAGTGAAAACATGAGATGTGCGTTCGAAGGGGATGCAATGCAAGTCAGAGTGGATCAGTACAATTTTAGGGATTCGATGTCTGTCGGTGTTAGTTGGTGTAGGGTTTGAGTGCTTATGGAGTCTCCGTACCCTGGGGCACAATCTTCTCAAGTGGATACACACTCACTGATAGTTCAGTGAAAGTGTTCGGTACACGTTCGAAGGGGCTACAGTGCAAGTTGGAGTAGATCGGTATGAGGATTTATTTCTTCATTGATACAAGGGTAGTCAAAGAAATAACACTTCATTGAGGCATTTCATCAAACATTCGGCGATTAGCATCAATATTAAAATAACCAAGTCACCAAGCCTATTCGATCTAAGTCAATTCGAGTTGGGGTTCAAGTTGAGTCGAGTCGAGCTCGGGCAAGTTTGAACTCGGCTTGAATTGTTTTGGAACTCCAAAAACCATCTTGACTCAGTCCGAATTCAGTTTTGAACAGAGGCGAGTTGAGTCCAGTGAACTGACCAAGCTAACTCAACTCATGTACAACTCTAAATATTTGTGTTTTCCTTCCTCCAAGTTCACATGACCTTATCAATAGGTTATTGATAGGTTGGATTGTAAATAAACATTACCATGAACTCTAGGAAGCTTTTAATGGTGAGCATTAAATGACCATTGTTTCTTGTTGTATGGTCCACTTGAGATTTGTATTGCTTCATTTTTTAGCTCATGCAATAAAATGAGTTATCAAAATAGTTGGACAGTGTATACAAATGCATACATCAATGTGGGAGCTACAGTCAAAGTACCACCCACATCTCTGGTTCATGGTCCCAGACAAGTCGTGAGGGCAACAATGGTGAGTAAATATCAGGGGAAGCTATTTAAGACGTGATAAGTGGGTAGGGGTGTTAATGGGCCGGGTTAGAGCTGGACTAAGCTCTATCTAGCCCAGTCTGCAATATGAATTTAAGTCCAAATTCAGCTGGGCCATTTATGGGCTAAAATAGTTCAGCCTAAGCCCAAGCCCGACCCCAAAAGGTCCAAGAGAGAGTAATGCCAATTGGAAAGAAGAAGATTTCTTCAATGAGATTTATGGATAGAGATTTTGGAGAGGTGAATATTTTGTATTTAAAATTTTAAAATAGAAATTAAAAAGAAAAAACAGAGAAAAGAAGGCATGAAGATGAAAACTCAAGGAGTTCTTACCAGTAGCTCTGAAAGTGCAATCTTAGCCATCTACGAGTGTTTTCCAGATCAATGATGTGGTGAGAGATGGGACTATTTGTGGCACCTTTGGGGGAACATAGATTGCCTAAGAAAACCGGGAGAGTACACGTGTGTTCGAAGCGGTTATAGTGCAAGTCAGAGTAGATTGGTGTTATCTGAGTGGGACAATCGGTGTTCGTCGGTGTGGGATTTGACTGTTTCCAGAGTCTCCGTACCATAATGCGGTATCTTCTCAAGTGTATACACACCAACTCGTAGTTCGGTGAAAGCGTTCGACCTATGTTTGAAGGAGTGCAATGCAAGTCAGAGTGGATCGACGTTGTTTTAGGGGTTCAATGTGGGTCAATGTACGTCGGTGTGGATTTCAATTGTTTCTGTACCATAATGTAACGTCTTCTCAAGTGGATATATACCCATTCGTAGTTCAGTGAAAGTGTTCAATGTACGTTTGAAGGGACTACAGTGCAACTCGGAGTGGATCGACGCTATTTTAGGGGTTCGGTGTGGGTCGGTGTTCGTTGGGGTTTGCTTATTTTTAGAATCTCCATACCCTAATGCAATGCCTTCTCAAGTGGATACGCACCCACTCATAGTTCAGTGAAAGTGTTCGACGTGCGTTCGAAGGGGATGTACTGCAACTTAGAGTGGATTGGTGCTATTTTAGGGGTTCGTGTGGGTTAGTGTGCATTGGTGTAGGGTTCGATTGTTTATGGAGTCTTCGTATCCTAATGTAATGTATTCTTAGGTGGATACACATAATCTTGTAGTTCCATGAAAACATTCGACGTGCATTTGAAGGGGATAAAGTATAAGTCAGAGTGGATCAATATTATTTTAAGGGTTTAATGTCAGTTGGCATTCACCGATGTAGGGTTTGAGTGTTTCCAGTGTCTCCGTACCTTAACGCAACATCTTCTCAAGTGGATACACATATACTCATAGTTCAGTGAAAGCGTTCAATGTGCGTTCGAAGGGGCTATAGTGCAATTCAGAGTGGATCAATGCTATTTTTAGAGTTCGGTGTTTGTCAATTTTCATCGGTGTGGTGTTTGAGTGTTTTCAGAGTCTTCGTACCTTGATGCAACATCTTCTCAAGTGGATATGCACCTACTTATAGTTTAGTGAAAGCGTTTAACAGACATTTGAAAGGGCTATAGTGTAAGTCGGAGTGGATCATTGCTATTTTAAGAGTTCGGTGTGGGTCAATGTGCATTGGTGTGGGGTTAGAGTGTTTTTAGAGTCTCCATAGCTTGATATGGTGTCTTCTCAAGTGGATATGCACCCACTTGTAGTTCAGTGAAAGCGTTTGACATTTGTTCGAAGGGGTTGCAGTACAAATTAAAGTGGATCAGTGCTATTTTAGGGGTTCAGTGTAGGTCGGTGTTCGTCGTTGTGGAGATTGATTGTTTTTAGAGTCTCCGTCCCCTGATGCAACTTATTCTCAAGTGGATATGCACCCACTCAAAGTTTGGTGAAAGCGTTCAACATGCATTTGAAAAGGCTGCAGTGCAAGTCAGAGTGGATTAGTGTTATTTTAGGGGTTTGGTAAAGGTCAGTGTGCATTGGTGTCAGGTTCAATTGTTTTTAAAGTCTCCATACCCTAATGCAACATCTTCTTAGGTAGATACACACCAATTCGTATTTTGGTGAAAGCGTTTGACGTGTGTTAGAAGGGGTTGTAGTGGATCAGTGTTATTTTGGAGCTTCGATGTGGGTCGATGTTTGTCGGTGCGGGGTTCGATTGTTTCAGGTGTCTCCATACCCTGATGTAGTGTCTCCTCAAGTGGATACACACTCACTTGTAGTTTGGTGAAAGTGTTTGACGTGCCTTCAAAGGGGCTACAGTGCAAGTCAGAGTGGATCAATGTTATTTTAGGGGTTCAGTGTGGGTCGGTGTTCTTTGGTGTGGGTCGGTATTCTTCGATGTGGGCTTCGAGTGTTTTCGGAGTCACCGTATCATGATGCGGTGTGTTCTCAAGTAGATACACACCCACTCGTAGTTCAATGAAAGTGTTTAACGTGCGTTCGAAGGGGCTACAGTGCAAGTCGAAGTGGATCAATGCTATTTTAGGGGTTCAGTGTTGGTCTATGCACATCGGTGTTGAGTTTGATTATTTCTAGAGTCTTCATACCCTGATGCAACGACTTCTCAGGTAGATAGACACCCATTTGTAATTTGGTGGAAGTATTTAATGTGCGTTCAAAGGGGTTGTAGTTCAAGTTAAAGTGGATCAGTGCTATTTTAGAGGTTCGATGTGGGTCATTGTTCATCGATGTGTGTTCGATTATTTCTGGACTCTCCGTACCTTGATGCAACGTCTTCTTAAGTGGATACAAAATCACTCGTAGTTAGATGAAAGTACTGTGAGATTTAAGTATTTTCAGAGTCTTCATATCCTAATACAACATCTTCTTCGGTGGATAGGCACCCGCTCGTAATTTGGTGAAAGCATTTGATGTGCATTCAAAGGAGCTACAGTACAAGTCGGAGTGGATCGACACTATTTTAAGGGTTCGATATGAGTCGGTGTGAGGTTTAATTGTTCTGGAGTCTCCGTACCTTGATGCAATGTCTTCTCAGGTGGATACGCACCCATTCATAGTTCAATGAAGGTGTTTGACTTGTGTTCAAAGAGGTTGGAGTGCAAGTCGAAGTGGATCGATGCTATTTTAATAGTTTGGTGTGGGTTGGTGTTCGTCGATGTGGGATTCAATTTTTTCTAGAGTCTCTATACCCTAATGCAATGTCTTCTCAAGTAGATACACATTCATTCGTAGTTCGGTGAAAGTGTTTGACATGCATTTGAAGGGGCTGCAGTGCAACTCAAAGTGGATAAGTGTTATATTAGGGGTTCGGTGTGGGTCAGTGTGCGTCGGTATGGGGTTCAATTATTTCTAGAGTTTTCGTACCCTGATGTAGCATCTCCTCAGGTGGGTACGCACTCACTTGTAGTTTGGTGAAAGTGTTTGATGTACTTTCGAAGGGGCTGCAGTGCAAGTCAGATCGACATGCATTCGATGGGGTACTTCCGCATGAACGTGTTGCATATCCGTACTGCCTATGTTTTTTCATTAGGCCATTTGAGCATGACATATCAATATATAAGCTGATTGAAATCTCCGGTGGACTACACTAATGAAAAAATGATGAACGTCTATTAAGAATATTTTTTAAGAAACAAGCTGACCTTATGATGCAATCCACTTACAATATAGATCAGCGGCTTTTTGTTGGCCTAATGCCCTAAATTGTCATGGAAGAAAAGATGAATGAGCATGATCATAAAATTGAATCACAACCAAAGCTCAATTATACCACTCTAGAAGAAATAGTCCAAAAATGATGTATACCGTTGAAACCTCCTTAGGGTCCACATTGTTGTTTATGTATCATATAACAGGTTCGTGAGTACCCACAAACATGGATGAAGGAAAAACACATATTAGATTATATATGTTTTATCCATGCTGTTCATCCATTTTTTCGTATCATTTTAAATATGGAATCAAAAAATGAGGTAGATAAAACTCTCATGTGGACTACACCATAGTAAATAATGGTAATTCAATGCTCACCATTACAAACTTCTTGAGGGTCACCAAAGTTTTAGATGAAGCTGATCTTTGTGTTTTCCCTTCATCAATGTTTTTTTTTTTTTTTTTTTTTTTTTTTTACCTAATCACTAAGTTGGATAGAAAATACTCGTTACAGTGGGCCATAGGAAAATTTTAATGATGGGCATTCAATCACCAGTATTTTCTTATGGTGTGGTCTTCTTGAAATTTGGACACGTCTCATTTTTTTTGGCTTAGACCCTAGAATGACTTGGAAAAATAGAAGGATGGCACTGATAAAACAAATACATCAATGCGGGCCCATGGAGCATTATCTAGTAGCCACCAGCTTGCTACTGGCAGCCTCGGTAGGCAATTTGGAATGGATTTTCTGCTAAAGACTTTGGGCTGGTATGCTAGGTAGGGCCATCATAATGTTGGTGAGAAATCCACCCTGTCCATCTGTTTTGGGAGCTCATTTTAGGGTATGTGATCAAAATTAAGAATGATCTAAAAGTCAAGTGGGCCGGACCATACGAAAAAGTGGGGATTCAATGACCACTTCAAAACATTTGTATGACCATAAGTATTTTTTGTGTGTTTTCACTTCATCCCAGTTGCAATGACCTTATAAACCGTTTGTAGGGCATATAAACATTAAGCTGGAGCCTAGTAAAGTTTCGGTGGTAGGCATTTCTTTCACCAAATTTCCCTCTCGTGTGGTCCACGTTAGTTTTGAATCCGCCTCATTTTTAGTTTCATGCCCTGAAATGATATCTCAAAATAGATGAACGGGTTGGATTTCTCACCAACATCACGGTAAGCCCCACCTAGCATCTGGGCAAGAACTTCCCCCGGAAGGCTTTCAGGAATCCGCATCACGTCAGTGTGATGAGGCTGATCCACTCCAACTGTTTGTGGGGCCACTTTAATCCACGATGTGCATTCATTTTTCAGATCATTATAGGACATGGACCAAAAATTATGCAGATCTATAACTCAAGTGAGCCGCAGGACTGGAAACCGTAGAAAGGGAAATGACTTCCGTTAAAACCTCCCTCGGTCCACCTTGGTGTTTATATAGAATCCATTCCATTTATAAGGCATTAAAATGAACTGAAAACACAAAATATATTAGCCTGATCCAAATATTTTCTGGCCACAAATGTTTCAATGGTGGACGTTCAATTTCACTGTTTCCTACTGTGCAGTCCACTTTAGTGTTGGATCTGCCTCATTTTTTGTCCTATGTCATATAATCTCACAAACACAACCGTGGGCTCCACATAGCTTCCGCCACCTATCTCCCCATGTAGCTTCCCGTCGAAATAAATTTCCGCCAAAACAGTTTTTGGGCAGGAATTCTTTGCTGCACGACAGTGTGTGTAAGAGTTGACAAAATGAAATTTTTAAGAATACTTTTAATTTTTACAAAGTGACAAAATTGCCCATTCAAGGAATGATGAAAGATTAGGATGTTGTCCTAGCGGGGTGGCCCATTTGAGATTTTGATTGGAATGAATTTTGGCCACTAAGAAAAACATCATTAGACATGCGTGATGGGCAGATTGGATTTTATACATGCACTAGTATGGGACCTATAGATTACAGTGTACATTTATCTTAACCTACAAGCGCACGGAGTATATCAGCCCCTAAATTTTATTCTAGGATACAAAAATTTTGAATCAAGTTGATATTTGAAGAGTTGTACACTAGTTGAGCTTGGCAAGGCATGGCTCGGCTTGGCTAGCATCCAATTCTAGCTCAAACTCAGCTCGGCGTGGTCCTTGAGCTTGATTGACCAGCTTGGATCGATTTGGTCAGCCGCTCGGGTCAGCTTGAGCCGAGTTCAAGCTTGTGTGACATTTTCTTAAATAGATAGATTCCATATTCAATCTCTCACACTTCAAATGCAAATAAGTAAGAATACTTTATATGAATTTCATCAAGCACTCAGCAAGCAGCATCAAAATCACGATACGACGGCAACTCTACAATATTAAGGGTTTTTTTTTTTTTTTGTGGGGATTTATTTCTTCAATCTTCACTCGAATGCCCATTTTTGAGAATACTCTAATATGAGGGCAGTTCAAGAAACAACACTTCGTTCAGGCATTTCATCAAGCACTCAGCGATCGGCATCAATATCAAAATAACCGAGTCACCAAGCCGATTCGATCCGAGTCGGGTCAAGCTCAGGCAAGTTTCAACTCGGCTTGAATTGTTTTGGAGCTCCAAAAATCAGCTTGACTCGATCTGAATCTAGTTTCAAACCGAGGCGAGTCGAATCCAGTAAGCTTATCGAGCTAACTTGACTCGTGTACAACTCTAAATATTTGTGTTTTCCTTCCTCCAGGTTGCATGACCTGATCAATAGGTTATCAATAGGTTGGATTGTAAATAAACATTACAATGAACTCTAGGAAGTTTTTAGTTGTGGACATTCAATGACAATTAATTCTTGTTGTATAGTCCACTTGAGATTTGTATCTGTCTCATTTTTTAACTCATGCCATAAAATGAGTTATCAAAATAGATAGACAATGTATACAAACATATATATCAAGGTGGGACCTACAGTCAGAGTACCACCTACATCTTTGGTTCCAGCTCCTAGACAAGTCGCAATGGCAATGTTGGTGAGTAAATAGCAGGGGAAGATATTAAAGATGTGATTAGTGGGTAGGGGTGTCAAGCTCTATCCAGCCCAGACTGCAATATGAATTTAAATCCAAATCCGACTGGGCTAGTTACGGGCCAAAATAGTCTGGCCTGAGCCCAAGCCAGACCCCAAAAGGTCCAAGAGAGAGGAATGCCGATTGGAAAGATGGGGATTTCTTCAGCGAGATTTGTGAATGGAGATTCTGGAGATAAATATTTTGTATTTAAAATTTTAAAATAGAAATTAAAAAGAAAAAAAAAACAGAGAAAAGAAGGCACAAATATTAAAACTCAGGGAGTTCTTACCAATAGCTTTGAAAGTGCAATCTCAGCCGTCCTCGAGTGTTTTCCAAATCAATGACATGGTGAGAGATAAGACTGTTTGTGGCACCTTTGGGGGGACGCAGATTGCTTGAGAAGTCTGGGAGAGCACATGAGTGTTTTCCCACAACAGATTAGGTGCGGCCCCGGCCTCACCCAAGACGGTTCAGCCCTTGCCGTGGGGCTCACCTTGATGCATGTATTGTATATCAAAGCCGCCCATTCATTTTATCAAATCATTTTAGGCATAAACCCAAAAAGGAAGCAGATTCAAATCTCAAAGGGCCCATAGTGTATGGAACAGTGACGACTGACCATTAAAATCTTCTTATGGGCCAAAAAGTTTTGGATCAATCTGATATTTGTTTTTTTTCCCTTCATTCAAGTTTTTGTGACATAATCAATAGGTTGGATGAAAAATAAACATTAAGGTGGGCCCTAGGAAGTTTTCTCCAGTGTTCAACCACCGTTGTTTCTAATAGTATGGTCCACTTAAGACTTGGTTCTACTTTATTTATGGGCTAAGGCCCTATAATAATAGATAGGGCACAATCAGATGGACATCATGGATATACAATACATACACCAAGATGGGCCCACAATAAGGGCCGCACTTAATTTGAGAAATCCTCTCCAGCGTGGATATACAATACATACACCAAGATGGGCCCACAATAAGGGCTACACTTAATTTGAGAAATCCTCTCTGTTCATCCCTTGATAAACACACTTATTTATTGGACTTTATGTAATAATTAGAGTTGTACATGAGTCAAATCGAGTCGAGATTGGCATAGCTCGACCCGGCTCGGCCACTAGCTGACCCCAGCTCGAACTTGGCTTGGTTCGATCCTTGAGCTTGACTGGCCAGCTTGGCTTGGTTTGGTCAGCAGCTCGAGCCTAGTTTGAGCTAAGTTCAAGCAAAGATCGAGCCTATGTGGCATTTTCACAAGCACATGGAGTGCACCTTCAATTTCTCACGGTATGCAAAACAACAGCAACAATCTATAGGTATTTCATCAAACACTTAGTAAGCAACATCAAAATTAACATACAAGGGTATTTGTTTCATATCCATACCTTCCTCGTCACCATCCGACACTTCATTGAGTCATTTCATCAAACACTTGGTGAGCAACATCAATATCAAAATAACCGAGTCACCGAATTGGTTCGATCTGAGTTCAATTCGAGTTGGGGTTCGATCCGAGTTAAGTCAAGCTCAGGTAAGCTCAAACTCGGTTCAAAATTTTTTCAAGCTAAAAAAATTAGCTCAATTCGGCTTAAACTCAGTTTCGAACCGAGTCGAATCGAGCTTTTTCAAGTCGAGTTGAGTGAGCTATCTGAGCTAACTCGGTTCATGTACATCTCTAGCAACAACTACACTGATTAAAAACATAGGTGGGCCACAATACAACAAACGGTGGGTATGGAATGCCCACCACATAAACCTTTTGGGGCCATCTCATTGTTTTTATATGCCATCCAACCTATTTAGTTAATGTTATAGCCATTAAGATGAAAAAAATAAAAACAAATAATAATAATAATAAATAAATAATTCTCAATAACATATTAGGCCCGGTACACTATGAATTTAGATGTTTTAGAGGTAAGATAGCCGATTTGAGTTTTTATTACCTGATTTTTATTATTTACTGTTAGAATAGGCTGGTTGAACTAATGGACAGATTAGATTTTATATAAACATCATGATTAGCTGCGTAAAACTGAGGCATTGCACACACTTCCAACAAAATGTTGCATTGGATAAGGAATCCGAACCAGTTGAACACGGATTGTGTACAATGTGGTGACTAGACTCATGGGACCCTCTATGATGCATCATGCATATATGTGTCATTATCCACGCCGTTGAACAGGCCACTCGTTGTCATCAAGAACTGTTCGATGCCATCAAACAATGTTCAATGCCATCGAACAATGCTCGATCCCATCGAGAAATTTTGAATTTTCTCCAGTTGGTCACTGGACTAATTGGGTAATTTTTCGATGCCATTGATGATGGTTCGATGACATTGAAGATTGATCAATGCAATCGAAGAAAATCAGATTTTCATGTTTTGTCTCTGGATTGATTGGGTATAAGTTTGATGCCATCAACATGGCCTCGATGCCATTGAAGGATAAGTTTCGATGACATCAAAGTGTGTTCGATGACATCAAATGGATCCGCGCAGATTCTTACAGAGTTGTAATTTTGCGGGATTTGTTTCCTATTTCAATTGTGATTCTTCTAAAGGCTATATATTGGAGTGTAATCGGGATTGTGAGGTATCCAAAGCTTTCTAATTTGTTCTAAGATTTCAAGGGTGTAGCTTGGGTTGATTCAATGTTGTTTGGATCAGGAAATTTCTCTACTCTTGTAATTTTTTGCTTTCATAGTGATATCCGTTGCTTTGTACTACAGTTTTTTCCCGCAAAGGTTTTTCCACGTTAAATTTGGAGTGTTTGCGTTGTGCTTGCTTGGTGAGATTGCATAACTCTACTTGATTCATCTCTATGCTTCCGCGGTCCCCCCAACAAAGGATTCATTTCCCACTGTTTGCTATAGTGTGGTCCACTTAAGAGTTGGATATACTTCAATTTTGTTCTGATGCTGTAAATTATATGAAAAAAATGCATAGATGGCGTGGATAAAATGCATCACGGTGGGCCCTAAATAGTTTACTGACCACGCTATGGTATGGTAAGTTACCGAGCAATCCGCGCCGGTCCCAGTCTGGGATCCCAGCTAGCGTTATGGATTGGGTGTAATTATCAAGAATGCTCCGTGCACTCGCTTGAGTGAAACTGCATTCGCAATGCACGAGGAAATGGAAGCATGTGGAAAAGAATCGTTTCCTCTCTACGAGAACAACTCCATCAGTGACAGAAGAAATCCATTTGCGTACTGAGTAAACTCTGTTGGGCCCATGAATTTATGGGGTTTATCAACACCGTCCATCCGTTTTTCCAGCTCATTTTAGGGCTTGAGCTTAAAATTGAAGCATATCCAGAGCCCAAGTGGACCATACCACAGGAAACAGTAGTAATAATGATTTCCACCGCTGAAAGCTTGCTAGGGCCCACAGTGATGTTTTCATACCATCAAATCAGACGTGGATGAAGGGAAAACACAAATATCAGCTTGATTCAAAACTTCCGTGGCCTCTTAAGAATATTTCAACCATAGACGTCTATCAATTCACATTGTTTACTGTGTACTTGAGCTTTGGATATGCTTCATATTTGGACTCAAGCCTTAAAATTATCTAATAAAATGGTTGGACAGTGGATAAAAAAACATAAATCACGGTGGACCCCACAGAATTTACTCAAGGCTTTTAGATGTCTATGTCTACGCCCGGCCCATTTTGTAACATGCTTGACTTTTAAGCCCAGCCCTGCCTGAGGCGGGCCAGGCCCAGAAGCTCGACAGGCTGACTCGGCCATGGACACCCATCGGCAATGTTTGTTATTGTTGTAAGAATTTGATTCATGTGCTGCTTCTTTCTCCCTCTCTACATGAGTCTGTTTGCTGTTTTTTAATTTTAATTTTAATTTTAATTTTATCATAGGCCATCCAATCCCTTCAGAAAATTTGCCCCCGCTGGAATGAATGGCCATCCAAAAGTCAAGCCATTCCAAAACCCAAATGTACCACATCACCTGGAAAAGTTGAGATGGGACGCCCACTCCTATAATCCTTCCAAAATGTTTGTGGGCCCACCAATTTTTGTATATTCCATCCAATTCATTCAGAAGATGTGCCTTATCAGGATCAATCTACCCCAACAATCAAGCCATTCCAAAAGCTCATGTGGCTACACCATGTAGTGGCCCACCTAGATCAGCCTGATTTCCAGGTGCCAAAGGCACATGATGGACGGATTGGATGTCATGCACACATCCGAGATGGCACCACTTATCACATTACAGGTTAACCTTAACCAATGAAGCTTGGCAGTTGATCCGGCCTGAGAAAAGGTATGGGAGACAACCTAAGAAACTAGTAGGCGGCTGAAGTTGGCCACTAGTTTTCGTACCGTCCATAAAATGAGCAGACGGCTTGATATTCATCAAGAGCATCTACGCCTTATGAATCACATGATCGACAGTATCAATCCCTCATATGTGGTATCATGCAGATAGATATCCTAATACAAAAATGAAAAAGCATACATGAGGCATTAGGACATGAATAATGTCTTTATACGATGTGAAGTTGGCCCTAGGCCATTGGCTAGGTGATCAAATCGGTCGAACTGGTGGACCCACTATGGATGGCGGGTACCCTTTCAATCCTAAAGATTGGCAGTCAACGGACCGACCCTGGGCCTGGCTTGGTTCTGTTCAAGCCCAACCCCCAAATTAAGTAGAACTAGGCCTAGCTCAGTCCCAGACGGGCCAGAACAGAAAGGCCTGAGTCGAGCCCGTTATTATTATGCACAAATGCCCTTGAATCCTAAACAGGCTAAGCTGATGGGGTTAAGGGCTATTAACTAGAGTCTAAGCCTGGCCAATTATTAAACAGGATCTTACTCGTGCGTATGTTTTCATGTGCCACATGTGCAACCCGAGGAATTGAAGCTCCTCACGTGTGCTTATGTGCCATGTAAATCTTTAACCCCTAAAAATGTGGCACATGTGTTAGTGTTTACATGTGTCAAATATGCACATGCACATGAATAAGTGTACCTACTACAAGAAAAAAAAAAAAAAAAGGTTTTTAGCTTAAGTTCAAAATCATAGTTACAAAGGTTAAAAACTGGCACTATATAGCCTTTGACCTTATATTTTATCTCAATTATCCAAACAGATTTTGTAACATGTGACTAAAGACTTTAACTTTGTTTTTAACAATCGATGCTAAAAAGGCTTTTATACCCTCGATTTTGCCCCTGTTATCAAAACCAAGGTTTTTATAATTTAATTAAAAGAATATTTTAAGCTTCGTTTGCCTTGAAATAAGGTTGAATCAAGTTTTTAGCTTCCATTGATTACAACTGAGACTAAATCTAAAATTTAACCTCAATTGCTTCCAATCAAAGCTCCATCTATTTTTAATCTTGGTAATCAACACATGAGGCTAAAGCCTTTAGCCATCGGAGTTGCAGATTCAATTCAAGTAACTATGGCAAAATCGAGCCTTGATTTTGACAACTGAGGCAAAATCGAGAGTAAAGATGGATTAACCTCAGTTCTCAACAACCAAGGTTAAATCTATTTTTTCACCTCGATTGATACCAACAGACATTAAATCTATTTTTATTCTTGATTTTTGTCATCTAAGGCTAATAATATATTTTAGCCTTAATTACAAACTGAAAAGAAGAGCTAATAATATCCTAGAGGGGAAGTGAATAGAACAATGCCAAATAATCAAAATAAAAATGGAATATATAAAGAATACAAAATCTTAATCGCCTAAATATTAAAACTTTGATTCCAAATAATTCGTAGGACAACCTTCACCTAAAATATTAGGCAGGACCACCTTATTTCACAAATATTTTTAAAATATTAATATTTTAAACTAGCAAGAGAAGATAAATAATTACAGCATTCACCACAAGAATTAAATAATATCTACCACTAAAATGGAAATAAACATTCACCACAGATGCATAAGGAGTTATAGGGGTTCGGTGCTTAAAAAAACCACACATACTCTACTCCCAAAATTACTACCATCATAATTTTGACTTCTACTATAACAAGATTTTCATAGGTTTACCTTAATAACCTAATATAATTCTTTGTGATTTTCACGAGTTTACCACAATAAAACCCCTTTTGTGATTTTGACGAGCTATAATAAATAAAAACCCGCTTTGTGATTTTTGCAGGCAATCACAAATCAACCCATTGAGATTTTCACAGGATATCTCAGACAAACCTAATTGAAATAAATTAAATAATGTACTTATCTTCAAACGTATAGTCGAAAATGTAGTAGAAGCTTGTAGTAGAAGAACTTCTTTCTTGAATGTAGAGGACGCAATATTCGCTCAAAAGAAAGAGTATATTGAAATTACGGTAGAACCGATATTACTGAAGTATGAAGTATGACTAAATGTCTTAAAGGGGAGTGAATATGACTTTTTCAAAACTTATTATCTATTAATAACAAACTATGCCCAACTTAAAAACAAAGGAAGTAAGGCAAAGTAACTCTATGGCTTCCAAGCCAATAGAGGATCCAATTCACATTGGCTTATACATGATTTGTATATAAAAAGGAAGCTTATAAGGATAATGTATATTTTGTGTGGGATGTGACTTTTATCGACACTTATACATTAACTAAATCATGCATCATTATGATCATATGATAAATATAAGCATAACTAGATAAATGTATTGAAAGCAATCCCAAACACAATCATGTATAGTGGTTCGGCTACTTGCCTACTCCACTCCCGGTGGATGCACTCTTTCCTAACGTGTACCGGATTTCATTATCCAATGGTTTCAAATCAGGTTAACCATGAACCTTCACAACCTATACAAGGTTAGCTAAGGGACCTACACAAGGTTCCCTTAAATGCCTACACAAGGCAACTCGTCCTACCTAAGGACACAATACTAGGATCTTACACAAGGCATCCCATGCCCATGTAAGGCAAACACGTTCTACACAAGGACACATGTATTTTTCCGTCGGAGGCCTACAATTAGGCCTTTGTGAGTTTGACACTTAAACTTTGAATCCCAATCCTACACAGGGAAATGACTTCAAACACATTAGACTCTGAATACTTACAAATAAGTGGTTGAGTCTCGCTCTCGCACAATGTGAAGACCTTCAATGATGATGAAGAATCTTCATCTCTCTTTGAACCACAACCTTCTTGATGTGTTGATGAATGCTCCGAGGTTGTGAGGTTTAAGAGTTTTTGATTTTCTTTATTTAAAAGATAAGATTTAAATCAATAGAAAAGGTTCCCATGAGTTATGCATTCAGGAGTTCCAAAGATAGGTATACTTGATTGGAAATTCTCTAAATGCTAGAGTTCATAATTCAATTCAAACATATAAGATAACGAGTTGATGCATGAGTAAAGGATTAAATGATAAACTCTAATGGGAAAGAGAGAGTGAGTAAGAGGGTATGTAGATCTTAGAATAACAGGCTCAAATTCTATTGGATTCTAGCTCATTTTACGAAGAGCAACACTAGTGTATTTATAGAGTAAAATCCAACGGTTAAAAAGGGCAAAATTTTGAACTGGTCGATGCCATCGAAGGGTGTTCGATGTTATCAAAATTTGAATTTCGATATCATTGAACCATCTTCGAGTACATTGACTCTCTACACGAGATTTTTATTTGGGTGTAGGATAGATTCAGACTGTTTCTTATCAAGCATCCTTCAATGATATCGATGTGCACTTGGATTTATCGAGGGGTGCTCAATTTCGTCGAGATTTTCTTTTGTAAAATACACAAAGGTTGCTGAACATTTTTGTTACTAGTTTGATTCTATCGAAGAGTCCTTCGATCCATCGAAGTTTGAATTTCAATTATATCGAATGGTCTTCGATGAACTCGATGAAAATAGATTTTCTCTAAAAATCTTGCTGGACAAAACTGAGTAATTTTCGATTCTAACGAATAGACTTTGATGATATCGATAACTTACTCTCGATAACATCGAGGAGGCTTTGATGTCATGAAGTAGTACTTAGAGTATTTTCTGATTTCTTTGGAAGATATCCAATGGTGAAGTAATTGAAGTCAATTCGATGTTATTGAAGCATGGCTTCAATGATATCGAACAATGATCGATGCTATCGAGGTTTCTAGCATTTTTTTTTTTCATTTTATTGTTGGACAGAATGGGCGATCATTCGATAATATCGAGTGATGTTCGATGTATCGAAGATTCCCTCGATTGCAGTTCGATGCAATTGACCATGACTTTGATTTTTCTGGTTTTGTTTCTTTTTTCCATCTATTCTCTTTGTACATTATATACCAATTAGACCAGAAGATGTTTTAATTCATTTTATAGGGTAAGTTGGGATTATATGGGGACATATACCTTCTACGGTTTGTTGTGGGATGATGAGGCTATGGATTACCAATTTAAGCTTGATCATAGCCTTCTATGGATTACCACATGTGCAACCCTCATAATTCAAGCTTCTCGCATGTGCTTATGTGCCACGTCAATCTTCAAGCCCTAAAAATGTGGCACATGTGTTAGTGTTTACATGTGTCAAATATGCACATGCACATGTATAAGTGTACCTATTGTAAGAAAAAAAAAGGCTTTTAGCTTTAGTTCAAAATCGTAATTAAAAAGGTTAAAAACTCACACTATAAAGCCTTTGACCTCAATTATCCAAACTGAGGTTGTAACCTTTGACTAAAGACTTTAACTTTGTTTTAACAACCGATGATAAAAAGGCTTTTATACCCTCAATTTTGCCTCAGTTATCAAAACCAAGGCTTTTATAATTGAATTAAAAGAATATTTAACCTTCGTATGCCTTAAAATGAGGTTAAATCAAGTTTTTAGCTTTTGTTGATTCCAACCGTGACTAAATTTAAAATTTAACCTCAGTTGCTTCCAATCGAAGCTCCATCTATTTTTAATCTTGGTTCTCAACAAATGAGACTAAGGCCTTTAGACATCGGAGTTGCAGATTCAGTTCAAGTAACTATGGCAAAATTGAGCCTTGATTTTGACAACTGAGGCAATATCGAGGGTAAAGATGGATTACCCTCAGTTCTCAACAACCAAGGCTAAATCTAGTTTTTCACCTTGATTGATACCAACAGACATTAAATTAATAGAACCTCGATTGATACCAACAGACATTAAATTGATTTCTATTCTTGATTTTTGTCAATAAGGCTAATAATATATTTTAGCCTCAATTACAAACTGAAAATGAGAGCTAACGATGTCCTAGCGGGGGAGGGTGAATAGGACAATGCCAAATAAATATCTTTAAAATTAATCTTTCAAACTAGCAAGAGAAGATAAAATAATTACAGCATTCATCACAAAAATTAAATAATATCCACCATCAAAAAAGAAATAAACATTTACCACAGATGCACAAGGAGTTATAGGGGTTCGACGCTTAAAACAACCACACCCACTCCACTCCCAAAATTACTACCATTGTAATTTTGACTTTCACTATAATAAGATTTTCACAGGTTCACCTTAAAAAGATAATACAGTTCCTTGTGATTTTCACGGGCTCATCACAATAAAATCTTTTTTGTGATTTTGACGGGCTATTACAAATAAAAACCCTCTTTATGATTTTTGCGGGCTATCACAAATCAACCCACTGAGATTTTCATAGGCTTACTCAGACAAACCTGAATGAAATAAAGTAAATAGCATACTTATCTTCAAACGTAGATTCAAAGACGCAGTAGAAGCTTGTAGCAGAGGAACTTCTTTCTTGAATGTAGAGAAGGCAATATTCGCTCAAAAGAAAGTTATTTTGCCCGAACTTGAAGTTAGGTTAGCCGAGGAAGTTAGGCTGGCCGAACTCTAGAGTCAAAACATTATTAAAAACCCAAAGTTAATGAGTTTTTAAAAGATCGTAACCTAAGGTCTTTCTAGGGTTATACCACCTGTGCTTTAGCAAATACATTGGACAACTTATCTTGAAATTTGACTTGATCTTGTCTTGAAATTGGGCGACGACTACTTGAGACAATATGTCGATCTTGAGCTGATCATAAGCTGATCTCGATCTTGAGTTGATCTTTAGGCATGTAGAGTAGTTGTAATTCAATACTTGAAACACTTAATTCTAATTCTGACTTGAAACACTTTTGTCTTACGAAATTTGACAATTTATGTGTGCTAGACATATAAGCACTTACACAGACTATAACTAAAACTATTTAAATATTTAAATATTTGTTTAAATAAATCTATACATGTTTTACCTACTTAACGTTTATAATCATTTATTCATTCAATCTAACTATTCATTTTAATTCATTCGTAAAAGCACAATACCAACAAAAAATACAGTCTATTTTGAAATAAAAGCATAATACTAAGAAAAAAAGTACACCGTCTATTTCAAAAATTAGAGATGAAACTGTATAATCATTCATTCATTCATTCAATTATTTATTTTAATCTATTCATAAAAGCACAATATCAACAAAAAGGTACACAGTATATTTTGAAATAAAAGCGTAATTACCAATAAAAAATATACCTATTTTGAAACTTGAAAAGCACCCAATTACATATTTTAAAATAAAAGCATAATACTATTATGAGACCACGGAAGCACACCGAGATGAATCTAAAAGAGTAATCTATTCGCACAAACCAAGCACCAAGAGAACACAACGATTTTAACGTGGAAAAATCCTTGCGGAAAAAAAACCCACAACACAAAGCGACAAATGAACACTATAAAAGCAAAAATTACAAAGAGAAAGAGCTTACCCCATTCGAACAACCTTGAATCTCACCCTTACTACACCCTTTGAGCCCCTTGGACGAATTCAAAAACCCCTAAGAATTATTTTCTAATCCCATTTACACCCATATACACTATAAGAAATTGCTCTTTTACCGATGACATAATTCGTTGTTATTTTATTTTTTTTCGTCAGTAATGTTTATTGCCAACGAAATATGTCGTCGGAAAGATTGTCGCAATAAGACCGTGGCTAAAAGCTTATCCTGACAAAATACGACTTCATTGGTAATGATAAAACAAATATCGACGACTAAAATCGTCGGCAAAACATGTTACTTTTGGTAGGAAAAAATAATATATTTCGTCGATAAACACAGCTTATACCGACAAATATCTTCGTCGGTAAAACTGTGGATTAATGACATTACCGACGAGAACGTTTGTCGGTAAAACAATAATACCGACGAGTATGTTCGTCGGCATAAGCTGGCTATTACCGACGAAATAATTCGTCGGTATATCTCATATATAGAACGTTGGTACAAATTTTTGTATTAATTTGTACCTACGAAATATTTCGTCGGTATAAGTTTTCGACTTACTATTACCAATGAAATATTTCGTCGGTATAAGTTTTCGACTTACTATTACCAATGAAATATTTCGTCGGTAATAGTCTCTTTCTTTCTAGTTTCATTTATTTTCAAAATTTCCTGATATACACTTGTAAATACACCTGTTACAATACAATTTCATCATATTCACATTCACATCCATCTAAACACAAACCACATCCATCCAAACACAAACAATTCTATCCACATCTACATTAAACTCATATTCATCCACGCACAAATACATATAAGTTTAACATTCGTATATAAAATAAATCATAAAAAAAAATAAAAAAAAATTACGAAGATGAAGGAGGTGGTGGGGCATCAGTGGCAAAGCGTGCAGCGAGAGCCTAAAACATTTCCTGCATCTGTTGCCCGTGCTCCACCTACATCTCCTTGATCCTCCTCCCCTACTCCTCCCGTCACCTCTCCTCCTCTCTCCGCCTCTGCTCCTCCTCCCTTTGCCACTCCAGCTACTCTCTGATCTCATCGACGATGACCCATAGCTACTGAACCTCTCTCTCTCTCTCTGAGATATTAGCTCGGCGTAGGGCGTTCTCCTCAGCGACAGATCGGTTAGAGGCACCTCTAGCGGGTACCATAAGCTTGGCACCATGGCCAAGCACACGCACATATCCAGAACGGGTGCCAAGCTGTAAGTGCTATGATTTGATTCCTCTTTGATTGCCAAATTTTGTGTGTCAAAACTTCTTTGTATGTCTTGTGTTTATATCTTGATAAATCTGTTTGAGACACCACGTCAACACTTGAAGTTTAGTTCAAAGAATTCTTCAAGCTTCATAATAGTTCAAGCTACAATGTAGAAGATATTAAAAAAGAGCTCAGGGTCAAGACTCAAGTTCAAGTATAAGTGGAAGTTCAAGATTCAAGTGCAAGTGGAAGTTCAAGATTCAAGTATGGGACTCCAGTGCAACTTAAAGTGACATTAATTTCAAAGCTTGTGAAGTAGTCAAGCTACATAAAGAAGAACTTAAGCTCAAGACTCAAGCTTCATAATGATCAAAGTCTAAATAAATGAAGTGTTCAATGTCCATACTTCATGTCCCAGGTATGATAGACCTTAGATTGACCTTAGGGTATGTCACTTTGGATACATAATTCAATTGAATATTATTTCATGATTTTGGTCTATTCTAAGACCAATCCTAGACTTTGTTCGACCAGTCCTAACACTGTTTCGACCAGTCTAAGAAGTTCCAGGACCAGTCCTAAAATTGTTGTATTTTATCGAATTTTCTAGTTCGGCTACGACCAATCCTGGAGTCCGCTCGACCGGTCATGAGATATTCTCGACTCGACCTTTGACCAGTCGTAAAGCTTCAACTTAAACTCCAGTGACTAAATTAGGTGTCGTATGACCAGTCGTAGAGAGGTCTCGACCAGTCGTGGACTGCCTACGACCGATCGTACAACTGTCCAATGCGATCGCACTCAAAATTTAAAAAATCAGTTTATTTTAGGACCAGTCGTGGTGACCCTAGGACCAGTCGAAGACGAATTTCTTCAGCTATAAATAGCACATAAATTTCAGAGTTTTATATTGAAAATTAAGTGAATTCAAGGCTCCACTCTGAGATAAGTTTGTGTTTGTTTTTAAGCTATTTTGTGCATAATTGCTTTCTCTTTTTGCTAGCTTATTAATTTGATTTTGTTCCTGTATTCCAATCTCATTTGAAAAGAGAAATTGTCTTATTCCTTCTTCATGGAATCAAAATCAAATATAGCTACGCCCAACTGGTTTAAATCTAAAATTAATTAGAACTTAGAACTATATTAAAGTGAGTAGTGGACATTGAACTTCTATATTCGAACATCTACTCCGATTGGTTCTATCGGGCTGCTGCGAAAAAGAGAAATCCAGGTATTTTACAATTTTGTAAATTCCATTCTATTTCGGTTTTTGTTTGAGATTCGCTAGAAAAATCTCAATTTGTGTGGTTATCTGAGGAGAGCCAAAAACTTAGAAGTGTGGATTTTTTAATTGTGTAAGCCCAAGCTAAAAAGACACAATTGTAAAGGTTTTGGGTAAACCTGTGAAAACTTATTTCATAGTAAACGCTAATACCCCTGTGTGAGGATATTAGGAGTGGAGTAGCATTCTGTGTGGCTGTTGAAAGACAGTTGGTGTACACACAGGCGAACCACTATAACTCTTTGTCTTGTGGATTGAATGCTTGCTTAACTTTCATATCATTTATCATTCAATTTTTTGGAATGTACGTGTGGATGTGAATGTTGTAACAATTTACATTTCAAGTAAGTGTGGGGATTGTTGTAATAAGTTAGATCTCTACTTCTGCAATTTATTTCAATTCCTTGTTATTTAGTTATTTCTATTCAGATTGAGTTATTGATTCAAAAGATGTTCTAGAAATAAGGTTGTCCTACCATAAGCCCTTGTTTATTCTGGTGTAAGGTTGTCCTTAGAACTGAATTTGTATCAACCTCTCAATACTTATTTATTGAGGTTGAATTAATTTCAGCATTGTGAATTGATCTATAATTATAAGGCTATCTATTTAATTTTATTCTGCTGATTTTATTTAAATTTGACATAGTCCTGTTCACCCCCCCCCCCCCCCTCTAGGACATATAGCTTGGCCATTTCAAGTAGTATCAAAGCCTAATAGCTCATTCTTATTGTTTTTTATTTGGATTTATTTCCTGAGCTAACGATCTAACCTATATAAATAAGAGTCAAATTTTGATAGCCTATCAGTCACTAGGCCTCCACCCTTTGATGGCTCTAACTATGCCTATTGGAAAGCCCGAATGAGGATCTTCCTCAAATCAATGGATGAGAGTATGTGGCAAGCCACAGTGACTGAATAGAGCCCTCCTACCATTGAAGTAACTAGTATCAATGGATCAAAATCAATGAGAATAACACCTTATACATCTTGGTCCACACTTCAGAAAAGTGAGAGTAGTGCCAATGCAAAAGCACTAAATGCAATCACTTGCGCACTATCACCAGATGAATTCAAAAGAATCATATCCTGTGACACTGCAAAGCAAGCCTGGGATATATTAGAAATGACACATGAGGGTACATCAATTGTAAAAAAATCTAAAGTCCAACTCTTCACAACCAAATTTTGAAGAAATTCATATGGAGGAAAATGAAATGTTTATGGACTTTTACACAAGATTAAATGACATTGTAAACTCAATGTGGGGGGTTCTTGGTGATAAAATTTCAGAAAGTAAAGTGTGTGCAAAGATACTACACTCACTTCCTGAACGGTTCAACTCTAAGGTAACCGCGATCTCGGAACTTCGTGATACGGATAATATGAAGGTAAAAGAACTAGTTGGTTCTTTACAAACCTATAAGTTAAACTTTAAAGCTCCTAAAAGTAAATCTATAGATTTGAAATCTTCTAAAAATGTTTGAAGAAAACTCAGATTTAGAAAATTCTGAAGATTATATGGCTCTTTTAGCGAAAAAGTTATATAAGATTTCAAAAGTAAGAAAATGGTCGATTTTCAAAAGACAAATGAAAAGAAATGATCTAAACCTAAGTCCAAAACTTGGAAGTCTTTGAAAGACCGTCAGTGTTACAACTGCCAAGAGTATGGGCATCTAGCAAACAAATGTCCTAAAAAAGACAGACCCAAAAGGAAGGGTATGTTGGCTACTTGGGATGAATCGTCTGATTCTGAAGCCTCTTCTGAATCAGAAAATTCTGAAACCGAGTCGAGCAATGAAGTTAAAGCCCCCATGACTCTAGCCAAGTTTACTTTTTTCAGATCACGATGACTCAATAAGTGAAGAAAATTTGAATAGTGATCATGAAAATGAAGAAGATCTTCAAGATACTTATAATGCCTTATATAAGGAAAGTTGTAAAATTGCTGTCAAACTTAAACTTCAAAAAGAAAAGTTTTCTAAACTCAAAGAATGTTTTGAAACTCTTGTTTTAGAAAAATCGCAAATTTTAAATTGTTTCGAAAAAACAAAATATGATTTGGAATTCAATACCTCCCTGATTGATGATTTGAAATCTGAAAATGAGAAACTTAAAAATAAAGTATCTTCTTTTCTGAGTTTGAAAGATACATGGAGATATGCCCAAGGTGATTCAAAGTTAGAAAAATTATTATCTGGATCTAGAAAATGTGGCGATCGATCTGGGTTGGGCTATGATAAAAATACATCTCCTAAATAGAAGAATACTCCTCCTAACTTTGTGAAAGGAGAAGCTTCTAACTCAAAAGGAAAAGGTACTTGTTAAAATTTTTCTAAAAATTCAAAACTTTTCAAAAACCTAAAAGTAGTTATTTTAAAAATTAGATCAGAAATCCTCTTGCTGAAAAAATAGTTGATTTACTTAAGGAGCTCTTAAAATCTAACTCAGTAGGTTATTCTTACAACATCAGACAAAAGAAGACCAACTATGTTCCTAAACCCAAAACAGTTCTGAAATGGATTCCTAAAGTTACTTGCTTGGTTGCCCACACTGCTTTCAAAGCAACAAGCCATTCAAAATGGTACCTAGACAGTGGATGTTCCAGGCACATGACAAGTGACAAGGCTTTATTCACCGATATAAAAGATATGACTGATGGGGTCAGTCACATTTAGTGATGGTAGCAATTGCAAGATTATTGGCCAAGGTACGGTTCAACTTTATAATCTTCCCTTATTTAAGAATGTTTTATATGTTGAGGGACTAAAACACAACCTATTAAGCATATCTCAAATATGCGACAACAACCATAGTGTTAAATTTTTTAATCAAGGTTGTGATATTATAGATAAAAAGAGTTCTGTAATATTAACTGGTTGCAGAACTTCTAAAAACTGCTATATAGTAAGCAACAGTAGCTCATCTAATCAATCATATTACATGGTCCATACCGATGAGACAGAATTATGGCATAAACGCCTTGGCCATGTACACTATCAAAATTTATACAGAGTGAGCAAAGGAGAACTTATTAGAGGTCTTCCTAAGATTCAAAAAATAGACAAGATATATGGTGAATACCAGTATGGTAAACAAACTAGGAGCTCTCACAAAAAGGTGAACTCTAATACCACATCTAGACCACTCGAGCTTCTCCACATGGATCTTATAGGACCAACCAGAATGGAAAGTCGAGGTGGCAAAAAATACATCTTAGTCATCGTAGATGACTATACAAGATACACTTGGGTTTTATTTTTGAGAGATAAATCAGAAACTCTTGATGAAGTGAAAAAGATTATCAAATGGATCCAAACTGAAAAATGTTCTCAAGTCAGTAAGATCCGAAGTGATCATGGATCTGAGTTTGAAAATAGCGGTTTTGAGAAACTATGTAGCGATCAGGGAATATCACATAAATTCTCTGCGCCCAAAACTCCACAACAAAATGGTATTGTGGAAAGAAAAAATAGAGTGCTCTAAGAAATGGGAAATGGCATGAAGCTCCCTAGAAATTTATGGGCTGAAGCAGTGAATACTGCCTGCTATATTATCAACCGTGTTTATATTTGCAAATCTAATAATAAAACGGCTTATGAAATGTGGTTCGAGAAAAAGCCTACTGTCAAATACTTTCGAGTTTTTGGTAGCAAGTGCTATATTTTACGTGACCGTGAAAATCTGGAAAAATTCGACACTAAAAGTGATGAAGGGATCTTTTTAGGATATTCTTTAAACAGTTGTACATATCGTGTTCTAAACAATAGGACCGATGTGATTCAAGAGTCAATAAATGTAGTAATTGACAATCACTTGAAAAACCAGATACTTCATCAAGTGAAACTAATTCTAAATTAAGGACTGTTAAAGATCATCTAACTGATTAAATTCTTGAAAACCCTCTCACTGGTGTGTGCACTTGTAGAAAATTAGAAGACATATGTAACTACGTATGCTTTACATCCCAAATAGAACCGGTTGACGTAAAAGAAGCACTTTCTGATGAAAATTGGATAGTAGCGATGCAGGAAGAACTTAATCAGTTTGTCAGAAACGATGTTTGGTATCTAATTCGTAGACCTAAAGATAAACACATTATTGGAACAAAATGGATTTTTAAAAATAAGTCTGATGAATTGGAAAATATCATTCAAAACAAGGCAAGACTGGTTGTGCAAGGGTACACGCAAATTGAAGGGATTGATTATGATGAAACTTTTTTCCTAGTTGATCGCCTTGAATCAATCAAACTTTTCATATATATTGCATATTTTAGAAAGTTTAAAATTTTTTAAATGGATGTGAAGAGTGCCTTTTTGAATGACGACTTACTTGAAGAGGTATATGTTGAGCAACCGACTGGGTCTAAAGACCTTAAGCTTTCTAATCATGTATATTGCCTTAAAAAAGCTCTCCATGGTCTGAAACAAGCTCCCAGAGCATGGTATGAAAAATTGACTAAGTTTTCACTAAGTCACAATTTTCAGATGGGTAGTGTCAATAAGACGCTCTTTGTTAAGAAACATAACGATGATATCTTAATGGTTCAAATCTATGTTGATGATATAATTTATGGATCAACTTATATTAATATGACTGTTGAGTTTGCAGACTAATGAAATCTGAATTCGAAATGAGCATGGTTGGTGAATTAAATTATTTTCGGGGGTTGTAAGTAAAACAACAATGTGATGGAATTTTTATTTCACAAACTAAGTATGCATTGAACTTGATAAAGAGGTTCGGATTTGAAAATGGTAAGAATTTTGATACTCCTATGAGTACAACTCTAAGACTCTCAAAAGACTCTACAGGTAAAGATGTAGATCCTAAATTGTATCGTAGCATGATAGGTAGCTTACTTTAGTTAATTGCAAGTAGACCTGATTGCTTTAAGTGTTGGAATTTGTGCTAGATATCAGTCTAATCCTAAAGAATCTCACTTAACTGCTGTTAAGCGAATTATTCGATATATTGTAAGTTTAGTTAATCTGGGTCTTTGGTATCCCTATGATACTAGTGTTCAATTGGCTGGGTATTCGGATGTTGATTGGGCAGTAAATATAGATGGCAAAAAATCAACCAGCGGTGGTTGTTTTTACATTGGAAACTGTTTGGTTTCTTAGTTTAGCAAGAAGCAAAGTTTCATATCACTCTCAACCGCTGAGGTCGAATACATTGCAGCAGGAAATGCATGTACTCAGTTGGTTTGGATGAAACGAATGTTGAGTGATTATAAAATTGCACAAGACTCGATGGTTTTATACTGTGATAATTTCAGTGCGATAAACATTTAAAAAAAACTCAATCCAGCATTCACGTACTGAGCACATTGACATTCAGTTTCATTATATTCATGAATTAGTGGAAGAAAAAATAGTATCTTTAGAATATATTCCTACCGAGACTCAGCTTGCTGACATTTTCACTAAACTGCTCGACAAAAGCAGGTTTAATAAATTAAAATTTGATCTTGGTATGTGCAATTTTAAATGATTGATCATGCAACGTTGTATCATATTATATATAATGTTAATATGTTATTAATTTAAATTTCAAAATTCTGTGAAAATTGCATATTTTTTCTGGTCTTAGATCGGTCGAGGACGTACTCGACCAATCTTGCAACGACCGGGCGAGTATGTCCCAAGACCGGTCGTGCAATGCACTAACCTCTTTAATTTGGAGAAAACTCTCTTCTTCTTCATTATAACCCTCCTCACCAATGACCCGAGCTTAGACTAGTCGAACCCTTGTGTTCGATTTCTTCAGGTTAGAGTGATTTTCCTTGCTTTCTTGAAGTATCTTAATCTTTACTCTTAGATTTCTTGATTATTATTGTCTATTTCATATAGATCTTTAACTTTTTGGGTTTTTCTTCCTCATTTGTTGAATCTAGAAAAACCCATCTCTCTTTTCTTGAAATTTCTTTCATTTCTTCAAGAATATGGAATCTAGAGGTAAAAAGAAAAATCCTAGAGGTGCTTCTTCTTCTTGTTCAAATGCTATCACTAGACGTCATCTTAGGGATCCTGAAAATGATCCACCACATATACGAGACTTGCGTATGCGCAATGTTATTATTGAAAAAGCTGTTAGTTTAAATTACATTGCTCCTTATGGTCTCCTTCCTCTCCTTCAATTTGTAGGATGGGAAAACATTTTACATTGGGGCGGGTCGGCATACCAGTCCATAGCACAGGCCATGGTTGTATGCATATCTGACTTTTCTGCTGAGCAACTGACTTTCATTATTACCACTAGAGAATGGCCTTTTTCTGTTAATCGACATTTAATTTCTGGCCTTATGGACATACCTGTAAATGATGATGGTATTCATCCTAGTGCACTTGCTAATAAAGTATCAGAATCAGAAAAACGTACTTATACTAGAGCATTGTGTAACATGAATGCACCATGGACTGCAAATGGGAATGCCCTTAAAACCAGATACTTGTTACCCAAATACAGAGTGTTGCATCGTATCTTCACTTCTAATCTATATCCCCGCTCTAGAAACAAGATTGAGTTAACTCTGTTTATGGTTCGTATTTTGTACTCAATCATTACTGGTGCTAATGTCTGTTTGCCCTCCTTGATTTGTTTCTCTATCATTCAAATCTGTAGTCATCCTAGTCATGGTGATATTCCATTTGGATATCTATTGAATGTATTAGCCACTCACATGTTAGTCGCTATGCTCGTCGGTGAGGCTCCTATCCAACACCTCATATTTAACAATTCCAACCTGAATAAAATGAAGTTGGGTTTGGCCCCTGGTCAAGTTAATGTTGATGCGGGTGAAGCTGGTGCTGAAGATGAGATTGGTGTTGAAGGTGATGAGTTGCCGCCCGATGATATTGACATGGATGATATCTTTAATGAAATTGATTCTGATTCTAGAAATGATCCAGACTTTGAACCATCTGATTTCAATGCACGTCTAAGTGCATTAGAGGAAAAGGTAGAACAGATGAATGTTGGCCACAATCAACAATTTAAAATTATGCGTAGATATTTTAGGCACTTACAGAAGAGCCTTCATCAAAGTGATCCTAACATACCTTCTCCATCTTCTAGTTCAGATTGAGAATGTTAACTCTTTGGTCTATAATAATTTTACTAAGTTACTTTCTTTGGTTGTGTGGATGACTGTTTTAAACTTCACTTGATAACTCTTTTGATATGTACTCTTACTCATCTTGATAACTCTGCACTTTTTATCATTCTATCTTTCGAGTTACTATCTCTATTTCTGTCTTTCATATCCTATCTTGTTTCTTCCTTTGTCATATTTTGACAAAAGTGGGAGAATTTGTGAATTTTATGGATTATGATTTCTATGATTGATTTGATGGGGGTATCATAATACCTACTCAGGGGGAGTTGAGGTGTACTAACTCAGGGGGAGTTGAGTTGTCTCAAGGGATGATGCTTATTTTATGACAACTGGTGCATGATTCGTTATCATACAATGTGATGCTTATCTTATTGAAGTATGAGAGGCGCTTTCTCACAAATTTGACAAAGGGAGAGATTGTAAGTGCTATGATTTAATTCCTCTTTGATTGTCAAATTTTGTGTGTCAAAACTTCTTCGTATGTCTTGTGTTTATATCTTAATAAATCTGTTCGAAACACCACGTCAACACTTAAAGTTTAGTTCAAAGAATTCTTCAAGCTTCATAATAGTTCAAGCTACAATGTAGAAGATATTAAAAAAGAGCTTAGGATCAAGACTCAAGTTCAAGTACAAGTGGAAGTTCAAGATTCAAGTGCAAGTGGAAGTTCAAGATTCAAGTACGGGACTCCAGTACAACTTAAAGTGACATTAATTTCAAAGCTTGTGAAGTAGTCAAGCTACATAAAGAAGAACTCAAGCTCAAGACTCAAGTTTCATAATGATCAAAGTCTAAACAAATGAAGTGTTCAATGTCCATACTTCATGTCCCAGGTATGATAGACCTTAGATTGACCTTAGGGTAGGTCACTTTGGATACATAATTCAATTGAATATTATTTCATAATTTTAGTCTATTCTAAGACCAGTCCTAGACTTTGTTCAACCAGTCCTAGCATTGTTTCGACCAGTCTAAGAAGTTCCAGGACCAGTCTTAAAATTGTTGTATTTTATCGGATTTTCTAGTTCGGCTACGACCAGTCCTGGAGTCTGCTCGAGCGGTCGTGGGATGGTCTAGACTCGACCTTCGACCAGTCGTAAAGCTTCAACTCAAACTCCAACGACTAAATCAAGTGTCACACGACCAGTCGTAGAGGGGTCTCGACCAGTTGTAGAGGGGTCTCGACCAGTCGTGGACTGCCTACGACCAGTCGTACAACTGTCCGATGCGATCGCGTTCAAAAATTAAAAAATCAGTTTATTTTAGGACCAGTCATGGTGATCCTAGGACCAATCGAAGACTAATTTCTTCAGCTATAAATAGCACACGAATTTCAGAGTTTTATATTGAAAATTAAGTGAATTCAAGGCTTCACTCTGAGATAAGTTTGTGTTTGTTTTTAAGCTATTTTGTGCATAATTGCTTTCTCTTTTTGCTAGCTTATTTAGTTTGATTTTGTTCCTGTATTCCAATCTCATTTGAAAAGAGGAATTGCCTTATTCCTTCTTCTTGGAATCAAAATCAAATATAGCTACACCCAACTGGTTTAAATCTAAAATCAATTAGAACTTAGAACCATATTAAAGTGAGTAGTGGACATTGAACTTCTATATTCGAACATCTACTCCGATTGGTTCTACCGGGCTGCTGCGAAAAGGAGAAATCTAGGTATTTTACAATTTTATAAATTTCATTCTATTTCGGTTTTTATTTGAGATTCGGTAGAAAAATCTCAATTTGTGTGGTTGTCTGAGGAGAGCCAGAAACTCAGAAGTGTGGGTTTTTGAATTGTGTAAGCCCAAGCTAAAAAGACACAATTGTAAAGGTTTTGGGTAAACCTGTGAAAACCTATTTAATAGTAAACGCTAATATCCCCTGTGTGAGGATATTAGGAGTGGAGTAGCATTCTGTGTGGCTGTTGAAAGACAGTTGGTGTACACACAGGTGAACCACTATAACTCTTTGTCTTGTGGATTGAATGCTTGCTTAACTTTCATATCATTTATCATTCAATTTTTTGGAATGTACGTGTGGATGTGAATGTTGTAACAATTTACATTTCAAGTAAGTGTGGGGATTGTTGTAATAAGTTAGATCTCTACTTCTATAATTTATTTCAATTCCTTGTTATTTAGTTATTTCTATTCAGATTGAGTTATTGATTCAAAAGACGTTCTAGAAATAAGGTTGTCCTACTATAAGCCCTTGTTTATTCTGGTGTAAGGTTGTCCTTAGAACTGAATTTGTATCAACTTCTCAATACTTATTTATTGATGTTGAATTGATTTCAGTATTGTGAATTGATCTATAATTGTAAGGCTATCTATTTAATTTTATTCCGCTGATTTTATTTAAATTTGGCGTAGTCCTATTCACTCCCCCTTTAGGACATATAGCTTGGCCATTTCACAAGCACCTTGCTCAGGATATCTGGCTCACTCCGCTGACTACCATCGGGAGTGGGCTGACTGCATATGGTGTCCATCGCCGCCTATAATGAAAACATATGAATTTTCATAATGAATGATATTATTATAATTCAATGCAATTAAATTTTACAATGTAAGAATTTTTAACAAACTCTCATTGGCTCTAGGATGAACCCAAGATCCCATTGCCTAACGACAATGACTCCCACTGTAAAGGTCTACTGGTCTTGGCTCCTGACCGATGACGGAATCTTGCGGTGCAATTGAAAGGATAATAGAGTTAATATAAATACATGGAAAGAATATATCAACTTAATAATCACTAGTAATTTCTTATCATGTCGTAACGATGTCATACAAATGACTTTAAACTAGCTACGTGGTTCACTTATAACTTTTCCCTGTTTGTAGAATTTATTCTGTTCCTCTTCTAAACACATTATTCATAATACATTATTATTAATTATGAATTTAATTATTACCTTAAGATATCGTAAATATGTAAATATTACCTGTAAAGCCTCGGACGAAAATCTCTTGCAGAGTATCCGCCAATCGTCTATAGTTATGTGCGGTGGTGCGGATAGTATGGCCTCATCGTAGGTCCTGCATCGCTTGTACCACTGGTGTAACTCTTCATGGTACTCCTTGAACCGTTCCTTGACCATGTCATTGACGACATGGAAAATGTAAGGAATACTCAAATCTAAGACAAATTTATCCTGCAGTTTCGTAAATAATAGATTAAGGCAATAAACTTATTAAGAAAATAACTTAATCATAAATGAACTTTCACAAAAGAAAATTTAATTTACTAAAATTTACCTGAAGGCGCTGACGGATGAGTTGCTGCACATCATCTGTCACATCTACCCAACGGAGGGTGGTGGTGGGGATTAGAGATCGGCATAGGATACCAACCTTTGACGTAAACAACCTTACATTATCCCCAATAGGTTTAAGGCAGTCTGTGGAAACTCTACCATCACCCTACCCTCACGCGTAAGTTGCTCGAAAATTAACCCACGTGTGGGTCCACTTCCTCATCGGTTGGTCAATGATGCTATCGTAAAAGAAATATATAAGTCTAAACATAAACAGAAATCACTAAATAAATATATGTCTAGACTTACATGCAGTGCTCGACATAGAACTATTTCTTCTTCACCATCACTATCGCTGATCAGTATTTCCTCTTCATCATTTGCAACGTCATCATCAATGAAACCGCTATCATCTTTAATAATGAGGCATCAACATGATCAGGTGACACATCATCTCTGTCCAATTACACCACATCAATATCAACATTTGGATCAGTCCCTCTATCCCCAGATGGTATATCTTCTTGATATGCTTGTTCAACCCTAGACGTTTCATTTTCCTCGTCCTCGCTATTTTCAATGTTTGGTTCAGGAACGTCAAATACGTTCTTGGGCTTTATTTTCTGCACCACGTGCCAAGAGCCGCCAAACTTGGTGTCAGCGAGGTAAAATACTTGTTCGGCTTGGCTGACGATGATAAATGGGTCGTCCTTAAACCACTTTCGAGATAAATTTACACTCGTAAAGTAGTCGTCAATCTGTATTACCAACTTCTTATTTTCAATGTCCCACCAATTACATTTAAATAAGTACACCCGCTTTCTCATACAATAACTCAGCTCAATAATATCCATCGAAACGCCATAAAAGTCAATTTCTACCTCCTCATGCATTCCCTTCACAACCACCCCACTATTTTATGTGGTCCTATACTTCTCACGTTCTTTAGTGTGGAACCGAATCTTATTTACAATACAACCTGTATATCTAGATACACGTCTATCAGAGCCACGCGCTAGTGAGTAGAGTGCATCAGACGCATCCGTAGAGTTACTAGCGCGCAACGTCTTTATCTATTATCATGTACAAAATGTAATTGTTTAGAGATTTTTTTAGGTTTAAATATTGTGCAATACAATAAAATTCTAAGTGTGGTGAGATACAAGGTGAAATCTTACACATTTTGTGAACCATTATGGAAACTGATCCTAATGCATTCGATCATAATTTGTCGGGTATTGGGACTTCTTCTCCTCAATGTGTTCGCTACACATAATTAACACGTCATCAGCAAGAAACATTAAGATCATCATATATAGAGATACAATTATTGAGGGAAGACTTATTCTAAGTATGACTCTATTTCTTCACAATTATGCAACACATACCACCACGCCTTTGGTTGATCCCCAGGGTCCATATCCTGAAACGTCGGGCATCCTAAAGGACGGACGTTATGTGTGAATACAATATGGGTTCTTGTTTATGCTCCTGCCCTTCATCGGTATTCCGATATTCTCGGTTGAATCTAGTATCTATGCCACGAAGATACATGGAGTAAAATGTCAGGCACTCATTATCAATGTACACCTCAACAATAGATCCCTCTAGACGTGCCTTATTCCTCATAAATCGCTTTAGGGTGTGAAGGTATCTCTACACAAAACCACTATGTTATACGTATGAAAACATGGATATATGTAGTTTATGGAATGAATAAAAATTTTAATAGGTTTCATCACCTTTCGATCGGATACATCCAACGATATTGTATTACGCCTATGAGCTTCTCCTCATGCGGTAAGTGAATCACTAGGTGTACCATGACATCGAAAATCATAGGTAAAAATATTCTTTCAAGTTTGCAAAGGATTACGACAATGTTCCTCTCCAATCGTTTAATAATCTTTAAATTCAATGATTTAAAATACAAATTCATAAAGAATATCCCCAACTCAATCAGCGCCATACTAATATCCTTGCTTAGGAATCCATGAATCGCAACCGGTAGTAGACCTTGCAGAAAGACATGATAATCATGACTTTTCGTTCCTGTTACCTTACAGTTTGTAATGTTTACGCGCCAAGATATATTTGACGCATACCCATCGGGAAACTTCATCGATCTCAACCATTCACATAAACGCTTTTTCTCTAATTTTGTCAATGTGTAACAGGTTGTTGGTATAGTATATGAATTTTCATATGGTTGTAAGTGCAACTCTTTCCTTAAACCCATTGCTTATAGATCCAATCGAGCCATGAAACTGTCTGTTATTTTCTTCTCTATGTTCATCAATGTTCCAAAGACATTGTCACATATATTCTTCTCAATATACATGACATCCAAGTTGTGTC
Organism: Magnolia changhungtana; assembly: GCA_030180095.1. Lineage (NCBI taxonomy): Eukaryota > Viridiplantae > Streptophyta > Magnoliopsida > Magnoliales > Magnoliaceae > Magnolia > Magnolia changhungtana. The sequence goes on along the minus strand of JASAUF010000395.1, from coordinate 880,314 downwards.
ACAATTTCAGATCACTCCAGTAGGGCAACTAAAAAAAATACTTTTCCTCCAGTTATACTCTAATACTGTACGTTTCCTCTTCTTCAAGTGCGGTGCCTTACCAAATCTAACTTTTTCAATGTTACTCAATTGTTGTATCACATCTTCTCCAGATAGCTCTTTCGGTGGTAGCCTATGATCTTATTTGCCATCAAAGATCATCATCTTCCTTCACCAACTATGATTGCTCGGAAGGAAGCGACGATGGCCCATATAACACATTTTTTCACCATGGTTCAATGACAATGAACAAGTCTCAATACTACATGTAGGACAAGCCAACTTTCCCTTCGTGCTCCACCCAGACAAATTTCCATACGTGGGTAAGTCGTTTATTGTCCACAAGACCGCTGCGTGCAATCGAAATGTCTGTCCTCCAAATGTGTCATACGTCTGTACACCTTGACTCCACAACTCATTTAAATCATCTACTAATGGTCGAAAATACACATCAATGTCATTCCCGGGTGACCTAGGTCCAGGAATAAGCAATGACATCATGAAAAATGACTCCTTCATATACAAATAAGGAAGCAAATTGTAGGGCATAAGTACCATTGGCTACATACTGTACGAGCTACTTATATTACCAAATGGATTAAAACCATCACTTGCAAGACCTAGTCGAACATTGCGAGAATCCTCTGCAAACCAGTCAGATTGCTTGTCAAAAATTTACTAGGCTTCAGAGTCCACAGGGTGCGTCAGTTTACTATCATCATGAACGCATTTCTCCTCATGCCACCTCATATCTTCAACCATCTTGTGAGACATAAACAATCTTTGTAATCTGAATTTCAATGAGAAGTACCTTAACACATTTTGTGGGATTTTCTTACGCTTGGCTTCGTCATACTTCCACCTAGACTGTCCACATTCTAGACACTCTTCAACATTTTCATGCTCTTTCTGATATAATATACAATCATTTATACATGCACGTATGAGGATGTAACCAAGGTCCAAGTCTCTTATCAAGGATTTTACCTCGTAATGAGACTCAGGCAATGTCTCACCGTTTGGTAATGCTTCTTTCAACAAGTCAAACAACATGTTAAACGATTTGTTACTCCAACAATTTATTGTCTTCAAATGAAGTAACCTTGTAAGAAAATTCAACTTAGAGAAGTTCTCACACCCCGGATAAAGTGGACATTGCGGATCCCTTAACAATCTACTAAACTTTTCTAATTCGACATCACTCATAGGAGGAATATCTTGGCTACTACTTGTCGGTGCAAAATCAGTATCTGTAATTATTCCCCTAAACACATCCACTATGATATCTTGCCTTTCGTCAATGTCTTCATCCTCATCATCCGACACAATTGGGTCAGTAAGGACTTCAGTGGCCTCAACTCTTTGGTGGAACTCTTCACCATGATGGATCCACCAAGTGTAACCCTGGTCAATCCCAACTATGAACAAATCATCTTCTACTTTGTCTAAAGTCTTATGAACCATGTTCTTGAATTTTCGACATGAACACCTAATCCTATTGGCTAAATCTACCCAATATCGCGCAAATTCCATGAACTCTTGAATCATTTATTTATACTCTGGGCCAAACCTATTCTTAGCTTGCATCCAACTCTTATCCATCTCTACAATGAAAAGATTAAAGTCAATTTACAGAAATAGGTTTAAGATTAGGTAAGGGTTATAGGTTTAAGATTAGGTTTAAGTTTAGGTTTAGGGATCTAGGTTCGATTTCAGGTTCGGGATCGGGTTTAGGATTAGGTTTTCAAGTTTAGGTTTAGGTTTAGGTTTAGGTTTAGGAATTTGAGAATAGGTTTAGGTTTAGGATTAGGTTTAGGGATTTGAGATTAGGTTTATGTTTAGGTTTAAGAATCTCGGTTCGAGTTTGGGTTCGGATCATGTTTAGGTTTAGGTTTAGGTTAGGGTTAGGGTTATAGGTTTAGGATTAGGTGTAGGTTTAGGTTTAGAGATTTGAGTTTAGGTTTAGGTTTAAATTTAGGTTTAGGGTTTCGGGTTCGAGATCGGGTTTAGGTTTAGGTTTTCAAGTTAGGTTTAGGTTTAGGTTAGGGTTATAGGTTTTGGTTTAGGTGTAGGTTTAAGTTAAGTGAATTAAGTTTAGGTTTAGGTTTAGGTTTAGGTTTAGGTTAAGGTTATAGGTTTAGGTTCGAGGATTTGAGAATAGGTTTAGGTTTAGGTTAGGGTTATAAGTTTCGCTTTAGGTGTAGGTTTAGTTTTGGGATTTGAGATTACGTTTAGGTTTAGGTTTTGGAATTCGGGTTCGGTTCGGGTTTGGGATCGGGTTTAGGTTGTGGTTTTCGAGCTCTAGTTTAGTTATAGGTTTAGGTTTAAGTTTAGGCTCGGGATTTAGGATTCCGATTCGGGTTCGGGATCGGGTTTAGGTTTTGGTTTTCAAGTTTAGGTTTAGGTTTAGGTTAGGGAGTTGAGATTAGGATTAGGTGTAGGTTTAGGTTTAAGGATTTGAGTTTTGGTTTAGGTTTAGGTTTAGAATTCGTGTTCGAGTTCGGGATCGGGTTTAGGTTTAGATTTTCGAGTTTAGGTCTAGGTTTAGGTTAGGGTTATAGGTTTGGGTTTAGGTTAAGGTTTAGGGATTTGAGTTTCGGTTTAGGTTTAGGTTTAGGAGTTCGGGTTCGGGTTCGGGATCGGGTTTAGGTTTAGGTTTTCGAGTTTAGGTTTAGGTTCAGATTAGGGTTATAGGTTTGGGTTTAGATGTAGGTTTAGTTAAGTGAATTAAGTTTAGGTTTAGGTTTAGGTTAAGGTTATAAGTTTAGGTTTAGGTTTAGGTTTAGGGATTTGGGAATAGGCTTAGGTTTAGGTTTAGGTTAGGGTTATAGGTTTAGGTTTAGTTTGTAGGTTTTGGTTTAGGGACTTGAGATTAGGTTTAGGTTTAGGTTTAGGAATCGGTTCGGGTTCGGATCGGGTTTAGGTTTAGGTTTTTGAGCTCTAGTTTAGATTTAGGTTTAGGTGTAGGTTTAGGTTTAGGGATTTGAAAATAGGTTTAGGTTTAGGTTTGGGCTTAGGGTTTACTGATTGATTTGCGTTCGGTGTTCGGGATCGAGTTTAGGTTTAGGTTTAGGTTAGGGAGTTGAGATTAGGATTAGGTGTATGTTTAGGTTTAGGATTTGAGTTCGGTTTAGGTTTAGGATTTGAGTTCGGTTTAGGTTTAGGTTTAGGAATCGGGTTCGGGTTCGAGTTTAGGATTGGGTTTAGGTTTAGGTTTTTAAGTTTAGGTCTAGGTTTAGGTTAGGGTTATAGGTTTAGGTTTAGGTGCGAGTTAGGTTTAGGATTTAATTTTCGGTTTAGGTTTAGGTTTGACTCGGGTTGGATCGGGTTTAGGTTTAAGTTTTCAAGTTTAGGTTTTCGTTTACGTTAGGGAGTTGAGATTAGGATTAGGTGTAAGTTAAGCTTTAAGAATTTGAGTTTTGGTTTAGGTTTAGGCTTAGGAATTCGGTTTGGGTTCGGGATCGGGTTTAGGTTTAGGTTTTCGAGTTTAGGTCTAGGTTTAGGTTAGGGTTATAGGTTTAGGTTTAGGTGTAGGTTTAGGTTTAGGGATTTGATTTTCGGTTTAGGTTTAGGTTTAGGTTTAGGAATTCGGGTTCGGGTTCTGGATCGGGTTTAGGTTTAGGTTTTTGAGTTTAGGTTTTGGTTTAGGTCGGGGTTATAGGTTTGGGTTTAGGTGTAGGTTTAAGTTAAGTGAATTAATTTTAGGTTAGGGTTATAGGTTTAGGTTTAGGGATTTGAGATTAGATTTAGGTTTAGGTTTATGAATTCGGTTCGGGTTCGAGTTCGGGATCGGGTTTAGGTTTAGGGATTTGAGAATAGGTTTAGGTTTAGGTGTAGGTTTAGGGATTTGAGAATAGGTTTAGGTTTAGGTTTAGGCTTAGGGTTTAGGGATTTCGATTTGGGTTCGGTTCGAGATCGGGTTTAGGTTTAAGTTTTTAAGTTTGGGGTTAGGTTTAGGTTAGGGAGTTGAGATTGAAAAGGCCGAGCTAAAGTCGTAGAAGGGGGGGGGAGGGTTCAATAGGATTATGCCAAATTAAAAACTTAAATGCAGAATTAAACAAATATAAATAAAGATAGCACTTAAAAAAAAAATCTCACAATGCAGAAATGATTTACAACCTCAAATGTACAAGTATTGAGAGGTTGATACAGATGTTGTTCTAATGACAACCTTACACCAAACTGATACAAAGGAATAAATAAATAATACATAAATAGCAAATAATTAAACTAAGCTATTACAATATTCCCACACTTGCATAAAAAGATTACAACATTCTTCCACGATTACATAAAAGAAAATTACAACATCCACACAATGTCACAATCAATCATCCATCACAGACCAGAAATTATAGTGGTTCGCTTGTGTGTACACCAACTATTTAGAAAAATAGCCACACAACTAGTCCACTCTTAATATCCTCACACAGTTGATATTAGCTTTCACTATGCAATAGGTTTTTCAAGGTTCACCTAAAATCTTCACAATTGTGTCTTTCAAGTGGGCTTATACAATTCAAAAAACCCACACTCTGAGTTTTCTGGATCACCTCAGACAAACCAAAAGAAAGAGATTTTTCTAGCACAATCTCAAAGAAACCAAAAGAAAAATTTACAAAACTGTAAAATACTTATCTGGATATTCTCCTTTAATGAAGCCTGGTAGAACCGATTCGAAGTAGATATTCAACGTAGATGTTCAATGTCCACACTCACTTATGAAAAGTTCTAAGTTCTAAATTATTTAGATTAAATCACCTTGGGCTTACTTGATTTGATTTTGATTCCAAGAAAGGGGAAAACAAAAATCCCTTCTTCAAAATATGATTGGAATATAGAATCACAAAATCAAATACAAAAAGCTAATTAAAGATAATATTAAATGAGCACTAAATAGCTTAAGAATAGCACTAACTTATCTCTCAGAGTGGTGTCTTGATTTTGCTTGAATTGAATGAAATACTCTGAAAAGTGTACTCTATTTATAAGTGCAGAAACTGTTCACTTGACTGGTTCGGGGATAGCTCGACTAGTCGAAGGACCAACAAACTTTTGAAAATTTGGGCGCGATAAGATAAAACTATTCCACGACTGGTCAAGTGGCATCCACAACCGGTTGAGTGGCTTGCACGACCGGTCGAACCCTGCTCTCGACTGGTTGTGTGAGACCCATTTTAGTTGTTGGACTTTGAGTCAAGGCTACTCGACTGGTCGAGCACTATTCACTCGACTGGTCAAGCAGTCTCCAGGACTGGTCGAAGATCCAACAAAAAATTCTAAAAATAAGTAACATATCTTGGACTGGTCGAGGAATTTCTTGGACTGGTTGAGCCAGTACTAGGACTAGTCGAACATAGGCTAAGACTAATCGAGAAATAGCCTATACACTTATAAAGTGACGCAATTAAAGTATGTAATTAATATGACCTAATCTATGGTCAATCTAGGGTGATTCATACCTTATAAGTGTTGTTTGAACATTGAAACATCTTTTGCTTCAGTTGATAGTTGATCTTGACATACATAAATCTTGACATCTTGAAGTATGTTAAAGCTTAAACTTGTAGCACTTTGAAGCTTGAATTTGAAACACTTTGAAGCTTGAACTTGAGATACTTAACTTGTATTCATCTTGAGCTTTAAGTACCAAAGTACTTTGTCTTGACATGGATGAAGCTTTGAAAACTTTAACTATTAAAGCTTGAAAGATTGAACTAACACTTGGTGTATCTCTCGATCTTGCATTTGAAGTTCTTGAGGTAAAGACCTTTGTTCTTGTACATGAGAGGCATGATCTTGAATATGTAGATGAGCTAAATAAGACATAGATTCCAAGAGGTTTTCGCACTACAAAATTTGACAATCATAGGATCTAGAAAACATAGCACTTACAGAGATTAGGATTAGGTGTAGGTTTAGGTTTATGGATTTAAGTTTCGGCTTAGGAATACAGGTTCAGGTTCGAGTTTGGGATCGGGTTTAGGTTTAGGTTTTCGAGTTTAGGTCTAGGTTTAGGTTAGGGTTATAGGTTTAGGTTTAGGTGTAGGTTTAGGTTTAGGAATTTGAGTTTCGGTTTAGGTTTAAGTTTAGGAATTCGGGTTCGGGATCGGGTTTATGTTTAGGTTTTCGAGTTTAGGTTTAGGTTTAGGTTAGGGTTATAGGTTTGGGTTTAGGTGTAGGTTTAAGATAAGTGAATTAAGTTTAGGTTTAGGTTTAGGTTAGGGTTATCGGTTTAGGTTAAGGTGTAGGTTTAGGTTTAGGATTTGAGATTAGGTTTAGGTTTAGGTTTAGGAATTGGGTTTGGGTTTGAGTTCGGGATTGGGTTTAGGTTTAGGGATTTGAGAATAGGTTTAGCTTAGGGTTTAGGGATTCGGATTCGGATTCGGGTTCGGGTTGGGATTGGGTTTAAGTTTAAGTTTTCAAGTTTAGGTTTAAGTTTAGGTTAGGGGGTTGAGATTAGGATTAGGTGTAGGTTTAGGTTTAGGGATTTGAGTTTTGGTTTAGGTTTAGGTTTTCCTATGGTGTGATCCACACTTGATCTTTGGATGTACCTCAATTTGGGACATCCTCTAAAATGATTGCTGCAAATGTAAATGGATGATGTAGATGTACAACACATAGATCGAGTTGGGTCCCACAGTCAAGGCCTAACCCACTAAGCTAGTTACGCCTGAAATCGGATTGCGTCCTGAGTTACTTAGTATGCTCAGTTGGGCCCACTGTAAATATATGTAGTTTATCTACACCGTCCATCTACTTTTTCAGATAATTTAAGGGGTTGAAACCAAAATTGAATCATATCCAAAACTCAGGTGGACCACACCACAAGAAACAATGGGTATAATGATTTCCATCATTGAAACCTTTCTAAGGCATGTAGTGATGTTTATTTATCATCGAACCTATTGACAAGATCACACAGACATTGATGAAGAGAAAAATTAAATATCAGCGGTTTCCACCTTTCAGGGACCCCCGCTCAACATTCGGATAGCTTCGACGCACATCTGGCTTCGCTCCATCAATTTCGAGCTAATACATGAACACAGGCCTGTCCAAATGGTCAGGCCACCCATATTGATGTCCATAGGAAATGGACAACTTCATCATGGTCATAACAATAGTTCCCACATTCCAAGGACCCCTACTCAAATGGGTAACTACTTATCTAACTTACAAGTAATAATTAAATCCTAAATTAGTTACTCATCTAAGGTTGGATAGATTGTAATACTTTTATATTTCCATTTAAACGTTCACACCGAAAATCCAGCAGCATCTCTCCATACCTCTTCAGATAAGTTTGTCATACCGCAAACTCGGAAAATAGGCTCACGAAATTCCCGATCGCCAAATTCGGTGCCGATAGCCTCCATAGTACCCCATTCTCGACTCTTAGCGCCCATACGCCAGATTCCAATCCTGGGATCCTATAAGGAGGATTTTCAATATAATTTTTTTTTGTAATGGAGCATAACCAAGTCACAAAACAACATCACCACATATCCACTATATCAAAAACTTTAAGTATAATGCGGAAAGAAAAATACAAGGTGATCAAAAAGCTCTAAAATAATCTGGTACGCGCTCCTGCCTCAGCACTGTTGTTGTCTAACGACACCTGAATACAACGGTCGTGCATAAGCTTACAAAAGCTTAGAAGGTGGTGTAGGTGTGTGCGCAAGGCAAGTCCCACGTATACAATATCAGGGCAATGTAAAAATATGCGGTAAGTCCATGAATGCTGTCAGCTGTACCAAAGCTATGTAATGCAAGTCATGAAGCTATCAGCCATACCAAAGCCATGCAATGCGAGGCCTATGTAGCTAGATGTCATATGCGATATGCAAAGCAAGCATGCCAGTCCTCATTAAGTACACATATCAGTACAGTTCCTCTCTGGATATCACCGAGGTCTAATACACCTCACACTGACTGCCTCCTCCCTAGCTGTACAATCAAGCAAGTGGAAGAGACTACACTATCCGCCTGACCATTAGTTTGCCAATACTTACCCGGCTCGTCAATAGCGGACTCATTTGCGAGCTGGTCAAACTCAGCCTAGCTTATAGCCCCCTCACTCGGGCGAATAAGGCCACACCCCCTTCCAACTGACCATGACATAGTGGGAGACGCAGCCTACTGGTATTCGGCGCTCGGGCGCTCCTGTATCCACTCGGTCTAGAATTTGGAGCAACTCCTGATACCAAAAAGGTTCTGGGATTTTCACCTAAGGATATCCTAAGTGCCCACAATGTTAGAGCCAATATTTTCGGTATCCGATACGACCATCCACGATGTGCCTGTGGAAGCCACGGCCCCGATGTCGCTAGAGTGTGCAGTGAATCACGACACACAATGCGAAATGCATGAGTCACACCATTAGTCATGCAGCAATCTGGGGCACTCCATCTTATAAGGAGTCCCGTAAATATCTCAGCCCAACGGCTTATACCATGATCAAACATTTCTCATATCAAGCATACATATGATGCGAATGCACATGAATCATGGAAGTGTACTAAGTATGTTATAAAGTAATGAACTATCCTTACACCGAAGATGGGCTTAGACGGCCTACACATAACTACTATGGGCATATCAATGGGCCCTAGGGAGATTTATAATGCGGACATTAAACCAACATTATTCTTACAATATGGACGTCAAACCAATATTGCTCCTAAGGCATGGCCTGTCATAAAATATCATTACACAAACCATGGGGAATCACACATTGCAATGGACCTATATACATCTCATTGGGCCTTGACCCATAGTCCTCAGATACATCAAATGGGCCTTACATAAATCAAGTGGGCCGCATCAATAGGCCTTATGTACATTGCAATGGGCCATATCCCATGGGTCTTTGAAAACATCACAATGAGCCTCGTAACACGGGCCTTATATACATCAAGGTGGGCCTCAATGGAAGACCATAAATACATCAAGATGGGACTCCTCACATGGGTCATATGTTCATCAAATGGGCCACACCAATGGGCCCCATGTATATCATATGGACCACACCAAATATAAGTGGTGATAATGATTTCCACCATTAAAATTCCTAAGGCCCACCATAACATATATTTCCCATCCAACCTGTTTATAACTAACATAGTGATAGACGAAGTGGAAGTAACTATCAGCTTAGTAGGAAACTACAATGGCCCCTTAGAAATTTTAAATGGTAGACGTCATTGTCCACTACATAAAATGGTCGGGTCCACTTGAACTTTAAATCTGACTTATTTTTAGTCTCAAGCCTGTTAAGACAAGTCTGTCAAATGGTTGAACAGCTTGGATGCAACACATGCCTCATGGTGGATCCCGTATAGACGGACGACATGGATGAAACATGTGGGTTCAATGAAGGGCCCACATCAGGTATATATTATATAATATAATATATAATATATACAATATAACATATATATATATATATAATATGATATATATACACACATGTACACACACATAAAGGTGCGGCCACACACGTAGGGTGGGTCCCACAGTCCGGTGCAATGGACGATGCAGATAGAACACATAAATCATGGTGGGTTGCCACTGTCCACCGTCAGTGGATGGTGCAAATTAAACACATACATCACTATGGGCTCCACCGTTCGCCTGGATGGTGGGAATAAAACACATATCATTGTGGGTCCCACGTGGGGCCACCGTAATGTTTATCTGCCATCCAATCTGTCCATAAGGTCACGCAAACCTGGATGCTGAGGAAAAATAAATTTCATACTGATCCAAAACTTATATGAACCCATTAACATGGGTTTCAATGGCAGTCGTACAATCACCATTGTTTCCTATGATGTGGGCCACCTAAGCTTCTGATGGGGTAGATATTTGGAGGGGGCCCACTTCAGGAAGGGGCCCACCTAATGAACGGGTTGGATGATGAACAAACATCATGGTGGGGCCCATGGTTGGGGCCGTGGGTCCCTGGCCATTTCATGCTGATGCCAGCAGTGTCCTGCTGCACAGCAGCAGCAGGCGCTGCACCCTTATATATATATATATTTGAAATCACATTTTTCCATGGTTTTTCACATGTGGGGCCCACATCAAGTGAATTCACCCTAGCCAATGGATTCAACAGTCCATAACCCATCCATCAAGTTCAATATTGGGCATCTTTCGGCGTGTAGAAGAATTAAGGTGAATTTAAACGGTGAAAATCACCGTTTTCAAAGGTATGGCCCACCAGAAAGTTGGATCAGTTTCATTTTTCGACTGAACGCCTAAAATGAGTGGGTAAATAGGATAGACGGCATGGATTAAATACATACATTAAGGTAGGGCCTATACAAGTGACCCACCCCAAAATGTCTTAAACCAAGCTCATATTTGTATTTTCCATTCAATCGTCCAGCGTCCTTGGACGCTGGACGGCTGTGCATTTAAGTGGGCTCCACAAGTGGGCCACCAAATGATGGGTGGTGTGGATACAACGCTTATAAAGTGGGCCCCACTTATAAATGACTTGGATCAAATACATGCCCTATGGTGGGGTCCATCCGAGTGGGCCACACAGCCAAATCATCACACAAAAACATGAAAAAGAGGGGGAGAGAGAGGGGGTTGTAAGGAGATGTGAGAGATGGGTGATGGAGTGATGGATGGGAGAGAGGGATGGGTGTGTAAGGACTTTGTTGACTTTAGGGGTAGATGATGTAAGAAGGGTATGGGGTGTGTAAGAAACTTTTGATCAACATATATCAGGTATGTTGATGTATGTCTTTTGAAGTGTTTGCTAAAATGTTTAAATGAGTAGTAGTTAGCAAATTGTAATGTATAAGGGTGTTGAGATATGATTCTCAACTCTTTTAACTATGTGTATGATTTCCTTGGATAATTGTGTCATTAGGAATTGAATATGTTTAAACTCATGCTTTTGTTGTGCTTCATAACATGCTCAAATGCTTTTATGATTTTATCTATGTAATGCATATGTTTAAATTCATATTTACGTTGTATGATCCGTCATGGGTGATGGGGGAGTGGAGCAACGAGTGCATGCAACAGCCTTGGCAGCCCTAAACGGATAATATCATACTTTAATTGTATGATTTGAATCTTGATCCATTACTGCTCTAACTATCTGTAATTGAATGTGATTGAGGCTATGATTATAGTCTAGGCAATCGGTAACGGGATTGAATTCGTGGCTGAGATTCATTTATCACGTGAGATGTGTTCGACAAACCCGAGTCGTACTTCGGTTGGTGATAGTGGTTGGCCACACGAAGTGCTTTTGCACTTCATATCGTTCAACTTGTTGTACTCTCGAGCTAGCCGAGCTCATCAAGTAACCCAATCTATCTAATGTATGTTCACCATGTTTGGACGTTACTGCTTGAACCTAGGATACCAAACTTACCAGTGAAATCCCTTTTAACCATGGTACCTCGATCCGCTAAGACTCATGAGTCGAGCATGGTGGTATAGGACACCGTGGTCGTGCTGTCGGCCTACGCTGGGGCCACGTGCCTCCCTGTAGTGACCAGTGAGCAACCAGACTCATGAGCAGATTATGGTGGTATGGACACTATATTCGAGCTGTCGGCCTACATTGATAAGGTGATGGGGGAGCGGTGTAACCTTTGTGCATAATAACCCTGACAGCCCTTTGTAGTGACCTCGAGCATACTCTGAATTTGCGGTGAGGTGACTAGTGTTGCCGTAGTGTATAGAGTATAAACTAGGCCTGTATCTGTATAGTGATGAACCGTTAAAAAGGTGATGAGGGAGTAGTGTAACCTTTGTGCGTAACAGCCCTGAAAGCCTTTGCAGTGACCTAGAAACACACCATCGTATAAGATTAACTAGGATTGACAACCCTAGAATGGATCATGTTTGGGAATGATACAAGGGAGGTACCTTAGTTTCCCAATACTGCTGTTTGAAATGGATTAATAATTATTCAGTAATCATGCTTATCATCGTACTGCATGTGCCTGGTAGATGTGGAGCACTGAGGGATGAACGCATTCACGAACATAAGATGGTGTCGCATGAGGGTGGTTTGGCAAGGGCATTCATCATGTCATTTCATACTTGCATTAATAAGAGTATTTAGAATTGTTTGATTGTACTGCTTTATCATTACTGATTGACTGAGTTGATAACATGTTAACCTATGCCTTATTGGTCCACTGAATTGATCACTTACTCCCACGTTACGAGACGGTGTTTACAACACCAACTAGATTTGTTGAGTTTCAGGTGATGGCGATGCTTATGAAGCAGAGCCGGACTACTACTATGATGTTGAGAAGGAGTTCTCCTACATATAACTCTCTGACAGGTCTATAAAGACCTGATAATGTATTGACAGGGCTATGATACTTGGGATAGAAGACATTACACTTCTTCACATTTGGTATATTTTAAAATTGTACTTGTAATTATTTAACCTGGTAACATTATCACACTCTTGAGACTCACCACAGTTTTTATATTTTATATGTCTATCACAGTCTTCCGCTTGCAATTTAACTGTCTCTGGAGTATGATATATTGTTTTGGTTTAATCTCACTCATGTTCAATGCACGAATATAGTCAACATTCAATCTTTATTCATTTTGTTGCATAAGTGATGTTCTGGAACTCGGGAGTTGAGTTACTACTCGACCCTCGATTTTTCGAGATGTTACAGTTGGTATCAGAGCATGATTTGGATTAAACCGGACCTGGGTTATGGTCACACGATGCACTCTGACACACTCTGACTTAGGAGGGAGCGACGGAACGTAGAAATAGTCATAGGTATCCCGATTTCACCAATTGGCGAAGTTCACTGAAAACGAACGCCAAAATCGAGTCTGTATTCAACTATGGTCGCACGGGTCGACCTTAAAACATTCATTGGCTGTCTATTAATGATTCTAGATTATAATCCACCTCACCCCAACCTTTGAAAATCGGTAGAATACGGGATAAGTGTGATGATGATAACTACTCCGAATCCTCGGAGCTTCTCTGGACTCCTCACAGAGACTTCTCGAATCCACGAGGAAAGAAAGCAGAAAATAGAAATAGATTCTAATAAATTTGAAATTGATTAATGAATGAATAAAAATGAGTTCACAACCCTTTAAATAGGGATACCAATTAATGAGAAAGAAATAAAAGTCAAACTACAACTAAAAACTCCTATAATTCGCGACTTACTATAAGGTTGTGATGTCTACTAGTACGTAAGGTTTTCGGCCAAAAATAGTAAGTTTCCTATTTGGCTTCACCAAACCATTCTCTTAATTATTCTAAGCTCTTTTCGCAATGGGCATAACTCCTAAAGCCCAACGGATGAAGAGTAATCAAACTAAAACTACTATTTTTAGTAAAACGAAATTGAAACAGGGAAACGACCATCGATCGAGGGGTTTTTTGCAAGTCCAGGTTGCACAACCTGACATAGCGGGTTAGTTAGCTTCATTAGCTCGTTCTACCCCAAAATCATATATTATACGTTAGATAACTCACTCAAGATTGCAAGATACGTTCGATTTGATCCGGAAGGACTCGAAACGGGGTCGGGGGCTTACCTACATTAATCTAGGGGTACCCAGGGTGGGACCCAGGGTTTTTTGGGGCCTAGGGGACAGGAGGATCTCGCCCATGGGGTGGGACCTCGGTTTCTGGAAAGTTGGTTAGCGAGGCCTCGCCGGAATTCAGGCTGGGTCGGGCCCGCTGCACGGGCTGATCTCCTTTGGGGGTATAAGGACCACCCTGGTATGCCTCCCGTCCATTTCTACCCTCTCAAAACCCTACTTCCTTCATAAAGTGACCCTCCAAGCTCTCCTTTCTTCACAAAGATTTCAAATTTTTCACAAAACCACCCCTCCAATCACTTCCTCTTTCATTTTTGTGCACCACCGTCATTACTCATTCGAAACCCATCTCCCTATCCTCTTATCCTCTTCATTTTTCCTCATTTGGGCTCTTACATGCCCCATTTGGAGCTCAAATCGTGTAAGCTCTCAAACCCATCCCATCTTTGCATTTTCCTCCTTTAATCCTTGTCTTTATGGGCCTCTACAACATCTGTTGAGACTCCAATCTGTGGAGAACCCAAAACGCCAGCCCCTCCTCTCTCTCTTTTCCTTCACTTCCCATGGCCTTATTCGAGTTGAATACGGCCTTATTCTCCATTTTCACCGTCTTCTTCACAACCTCAGAATGTTGGAATATTTAGGGCCATTCGGCCAACCGCATTAGGTGAGTTTAGGGTGGATGGAATCGTAAAAGTAATAATAAATGTATGTGTAAGGTATGGTCCCGAGATTGGGTGTATCCCATGGTTTCCGATACTATGTTTGGAATGTATGCAATGAAAAGTATGTTCCAAGATTTCCTTCCAATTACACTTAAAAATTCATCATCATGGGATTTGGAATTCCCATCTCACACCTTCCAACACAAGGCTTATTTTCCACAGCTTATACCATTAATTTTAATCCCCACCCACCCTCCTACCAAACATGCCATTCCCAATCCCAAAGTGAGATTAGCAATGCAGTCCCATTTAAGACAATAGGCCCTAGAGTTTTAGACCTAAAATGGTAATCCTAGATTTCGACAGGCCTGACTGTGTAGGAAATCCAACAAATTTATAATGTGAACCTTATGACCCTCTTAGTTGAGATGAGCACATATGGAATGCTCGAGCGTCAAGTACAGATAACTCAGTTCCAATTAGACAACTTTGACCCTAAGTGATAAAACCCTTCCTGTATTAGAAATTATGTGAAATCCTCTAGTGTAGAAGTATAGACTTTGGATCACAACTAGTGGAATTACCGCTACTTATACGTTGCGACTAGGCTACTGGTTAGACTAAGGAATGTAAAAGATTCATTATGCTAAGATAATTGAAAGATAAATTTCATTAGTTGGCTTGGTTAGGTTGGAGCGAGACCCCGTCCCTTGTTGAATCCCCTTGGTACTCATAAACTTTTTTAATAACTCTCAGGAAGGTTGTTTGATTAAAAACTAATCACGGAGGGAAAACTTATATATCCCTTGGATTTAATGTTAGGTCAAATTAATACACCCCTTAAAATCGCCTTCTCAAGGACTTAGTACAAAAGGGAATGCGGAGTAAAGAAACTAAATCTAAGCGAGGTATTCGCGGTTTGAATCAAATTCTCAATCCTGGTAGTTACCAATGAACTCTATGCTCTGATCAAGTAGAAGGTCGGGATCAACTAGGATTAAGAACTGATACGACGATTTTCTGTCTTCGCAAGGCAGAAAGTTTATGTATCCGGCTCAGACCCACTGCACAACTTTCCTTCCGTGTTGGTCGAACCACTTACAACCAAAAGTTTATAACTTCATCTTTGAGAAGCGTAAGAATATATAGCCAATAGGGATACTTTGTCTTTTAGGGCCTAAGAAATTTCTCAAATGAGCAACAGAGAGAGTTAGGGATTAGGTCTTGAACCACTGACCATTCTGGCATGCATATTGTGCCTATGGACTTAGAAGGATAGGCTGTCCATTAACCTATTTGTCTAGATTCTTTATGTACTAAGGGTGTGCAAATTATCTTACAGTATTCAACTAGATATGATTAAAGAGGTAAGTCGGGACCGTGGCAAAGGTCCCCCTTTGGTGGAATTAGGCATCTTAGCTCCTTTCTATAACCATAGGTACTAATGCCATAGCACACATCATCGATGGAAGGAAGGCCATTGTATTGGAGGATTGCTTCCCATTTCGTGTTAAGGATAGGTCCTACATTACACATTGTTCCGACATACGGAACAGGACATAGATCTTGAAGCCTGGAGGTAGAAATAATTTTTAAGGGAGGTAGAACATTATGAACCCACTCTAGTTAGGTCACCTAATACACCTCTTTAATATGGGTGGTGCAGCGGGAGCATGGTGAACCCTACCCCACTGGCCCAGGATCGAAACTGTACTCGTTGAATACGAACATTATAGAAGCCCTAACAAGTTCTACTATGAGAAACCGTTTTAGGATGATCTAGTAAGATTTGATTCACCCTTTCCTTGGACATAGATAATATCGAGGACTCTCTTAGACTAAGACCTAAAGGGCAACCTTAGAATAGACAATTTGAGCCTTTCAATGATGGACATTCCCTACATTTTTAGAGTGATCGAACTATGGAGTTACTGAAATATACAGCTGCAAAGCATTCGCGGCTTGACCCAATTCTCAATCCTGGGCAACTGTCAACGGACTCATTGCTTAGCTGAGTAAAAGACTAGGATCTATTAGGATTAGGAAGGGATACGATGATCCTTCTACCCTGGCAAGGTAGATGATCAATGTATCGGGATCAAGCCCACTACTATCGTCTCTCCGTGCTGGTCAAACAATGAAAACAACTATCTTACTCTAAATAAGTGAGAATTATCATAAAGACTCTAAATAAGTAAAGAAATAAATTGTAGCAAATCATCAGGGTATGAGAAATGGATAAAGAAATAAGTTTTAAGGGGGGTAGATTAAAATGAACCAGACTAGTATATGTCCTACCACGTGTAGAAACTCGAAATCAATAAAACTTAGGCAAAAGAAATAATTAAATCTTTCTTTATTACCCTTAGCCAATTTCGGGGACGAAATTTGGTTTTAAGGGGGGTAGATTATAACAGCTCGGATTTTTTCCAACCTGGAATTAGACGTCCTTAGGCGATGGGTCAATCTTAACATCGGCTTAACTTCTCAAACACTCAATTAAAGCCTCAAATCCCTTTTCAAACCATTTTCTTCACAAATCACACCCTTCCCTACCTTGATCTTTTAATTTTTCTAAGTACTTTCACCCTAGACACTATCTTAAACTAGTTAAGTAGTATAACTTAGATCACTTTATATACAAACTACAAAGGACTAAGTACCACCTCAGATAGAAATCTTATAGGACTAAATCCTTTAGAAATGAGACAAAGTAACTAAGTGCAAAACTAGATTAGCTACGAAATCCGCTAGAATCGCTTTAAATATGATCTGCAAGACCCAAAACTTGTAGAATCATTGACGCTAGGTTACCCTAAAATCTCGGATCAAACTCATTACCTGACTGCTCTCGGGAGCACATTGAAACTCTGTATCAGATCTGGACCGCACATCTAGAGTCTGAATAATATGAGGTTAAGGACTTAGGACCGCCTCGCTGGGCTTGACAACCATCTCGGAAATTAAATCCAGCCAGTGTCTCACGGCTGTTCGCTTGAGTCCGGAGTGAGGAGTGTGAAAACACATGTTTTCTTTACACAATAAATATCTTGAATAGTAATCTGAGACTTGTCGCTTACGATTAATTTGTAAGCAACCAGACCATCAAAATCTGACCCAAATACACCCTCGGGTCAGGAAAAATTTCATAAACATTTCCATGTACTTGGAATTTCGGATCGAGGTCCGCTGACCGTTGAACTGAAACTGGTCTGCCACGCGTGTTCTGAGAAGCCGACCGGAACGAAAACTTAACTCCACCTAGATTCAGCATCTGTGAGATTAAGTCTGACCTTTAACTCAAGGAGGCCCGCAAGAAGTCCTCCGTTGAGCTGAAACCAGCTCACTTTGGTTATAACCTAAGTATAGCTTGGCCACAAGTCTATTTTGGTGAGTTTTTAGGCTATATAAGGACCTTAAACTCTCTCTCATTTCAGACATCCAAATTTGAGAAAAACCCTAGTGAGAGAAGAGAGAAAAGAGAGAGAATGTGTGGGAGCAGTGGGAGAATCTCCCTGCCTTGCTTCCCTGCTGCTATCCATGCTTAACCGCTCCATTCATGTCGCTTTCCCGGCGATTCCGGCGTCGTTTCTAGGTAAGAAACCTTAACCCTAATCTGTTTTGGGGTTGTATAGGTTGTAGGTTATGAAATAGCTAACCTATTTCGTTCTATAGGTTGCCAAACTGCCGAATACAGAAGCTTAGCAAACCTATCGGATTCGTTACGATTATACGACAAAAGGTGCGGACTTTAGGTGTATAGGTTATAGTTTTCAACGCTTTCAATGTCAGATAATGATAGATTCATGATCTGCATGCAATTGCACATGTACAAAGTGCTGTCTGTTTTCTGTTTCGATTAAATATGAAGAATATGGAATTTTACATACTCTAGGTATTTGTAGAAAGTACCGTATACGTACAAATTTTGGAAATGTGTTTGCTATGACTATTTGTTGTATGAATATACTATATATGGATAAAATACTTGTTTGGCAAAAGGACTCGCCCTAATACATGTTTTTGCTAATATACACTATGTATGTTAACATAGTGTATTCTAAGTGTTTGTGAAAATGACTGAATGAGTATAGAATTCTCATTCGTGCTTGCCATGACTAATTGTCATGGATATATGATCGTTGTATAGGCGATACCCCTTTAACGAAAGGATTTGCCCTGAATCACGCCACGGCCACTATACGCTATATATGTTGAAATGGGTAGCCCAAGTGTTTGTGAAAATGTTTAAATGAATATGGAACTTGGATTCCTACTTTCCATGACTATCCGTCGTAGGTGTACGCGTGTTATGATTGGGGCAACTCCCTAGTGAAAGGATTTGGCCTAATGCCTATGTGATCAACATATGTCATGTATGTTGATGTATGTCTTTTGAAGTGTTTGTTGAAATGTCTGAATGAGTAGTAGTTAGCAAATTATAATGTATAAGGGTGTTGAGATATGATTCTCAACTCTTTTAATTATATGTATGATTTCCTTGGATAATTGTGTCATTAGGAATTGAATATGTTCAAACTCATGCTTTTGTTGTGCTTCATAACATGCTCAACTACTTTTATGATTTTATCTATGTAATGCATATGTTTAAATTCATATTTACGTTGTATGATCCGTCATGGGTGATGGGGGAGTGGAGCAACGAGTGCGTGCAATAGCTCAGGCAGCCCTAAACGAATAATATCATACTTTGATTGTATGATTTGAATCTTGATCCATTACTGCTTTAACTATTTGTAATTGAATGTGATTGGGGCTATGATTATAGTCCAGGCAATCAGTAACGGGGATTGAATTAGTGGCTGAGATTCATTTACCACGTGAGATATGTTTGTCGAACCCGAGTCGTATCTCGGTTGGCGATAATGGTTGGCCACACGAAGTGCTTTTGCGCTTCATATCGTTCAACTTGTTGTGCGCTCGAGCTAGCTGAGCTCGTCAAGTAACCCGATCTATCTAATGTATGTTCACCATGTTTGGATGTTACTGCTTGAACCTAGGGTACCAAACTTACCAGTGAAATCCCTTTTAACCATGGTACCTCGATCCGCTAAGACTCATGAGCCAGGCATGGTGGTATGGGACACCGTGGTCGTGCTGTCGGCCTACGCTAGGGCCACGTGCCTCCCCGTAGTGACCAGTGAGAAACCAGACTCGTGAACTGATTATGGTGGTATGGGACACTATATTCGAGCTGTCGGCCTACATTGATAAGGTGATGGGGGAGCGGTGTAACCTTTGTGCGTAACAGCCCTGGCAGCCCTTGTAGTGACCTCAAACATACTCTGAATTTGCGGTAAGGCAACGAGTGTTGCCGCAGTGTATAGAGTATGAACTAGGCCTGTCTTTGTATAGTGATGAATCATTAAAAAGGTGATGGGGGAGTGGTGTAACCTTTGTGTGTAACAGCCCTAGCAGCCTTTGTAGCGACATAGAAACACACCATCGTATGAGATTAACTAGGATTGACGACCCTAGAATAGATCATGTTTGGAAATGATACAAGGGAGGTACCTTAGTTTCCCAATACTGCTGTTTGAAATGGACTAATAATTATTCGGTAATCATGCTCATCATCGCACTGCATGTGCCTGGTAGATGTGGAGCACTGAGGGATGAACGCATTCGTGAACGTAAGATGGTGTCGGATGAGGGTGGTTTGGCAAGGGCATTAATCATGTCATTTCATACTTGCATTAATAAGAGTATTTAGAATTGTTTGATTGTATTGCTTCATCATTACTGCTTGACTGAGTTGATAACATATTAACCTATGCCTTATTGTTCCACTGAGTTGATCACTTACTCCCACGTTACGGGACGGTGTTTATAACACCAACTAGATTTGTTGAGTTTCAAGTGATGGCAATACTTATGAAGCAGAGCCGGACTACTACTATGATGTTGATGAGTTCTCCTACATATAACTCTCTTACAGGTCTATGAAGACCTGGTAATGTATTGACGGGGCTATGGTACTTAGGATAGAAGACATTACACTTCCTCACATTTGGTATATTTTAGAATTGTACTTGTAATTATTTAACCTGGTAACATTATCACACTCTGGAGACTCACCACAGTTTTTATATTTTATATGTCTATCACAGTCTTCCGCTTGCAATTTAACTGTCTGTGGAGTATGATATGCTGTTTTGGCTTAATCTCACTCATGTTCAATGCACGAATACAGTCAACATTCAATCATCATTCATTTTGTTGCATAAGTGATGTTCTGCCGACAAGTTGCGTTGTCACTCGAGTGACCAACTTGATCACTTCATTCATCATTCACATAAGTTGCATCTATACCCAATTTTGGATCGCAACTGTAACCCATCATTGAATCGGGTAACTTTTTGTGATTCAGTTTCGACCAAATCGTACCATACCGCCAAGTAGTAGAATTCTTCTGCATAATCTCTCACTGAACGACTGCCCTGCCAACAATTTTGGTATTGTTGGAACAATACCTGATTGTAGTTATTAGGGAGGAATCACACACGCAATAACTACTTCATTCGGTGCCATGTGCAAATTAATGATTTTATCTTTCTCGTCCGTGTAGGCTAAAGTTGCTCCCACTAAAGTGAAGTTTCATCCTTCAACTTGTAAGCTATAAGCTTAACCTTCTTTGCTTAAGGGATTTCGATATAGTTGAAGAATCGCTCAACTTTAGAAAGCCAATCAAGGAAATCCTCAATGTGAAGTTGGCTATTGAAGATAGGAATATTGACTTTCATCTTAAACATGTTGATATGCCCGATCTACCTAATCGTTGCCTTATTTGGGATATTGGAGGATCATGTTGTCAATCTCCTTATCGTTGGATCTCACCTCCCCAGGCATGATCGTGCGATTCACTACTGGCATCACCTTGCGATCGGTGCAATTATAAATTTCAACGCCTAACGGGGGTGGATCACTGCCACAAACATGGAGCTGCCCTATAGCCTCCATCAAGCGATCGATGGCAGTTTACAGCCCTTGCATGACTAGCCGATTCTCTCACTGTGCCACTTCAAAAGCTGCCAATATTAAAAGCAATTCATTGGAGCACCGTTCATGAGAATGTTGCTCGACCCGTAATTAGAAGCCATGGATTCGAGGAGAACGCATCGCTCTGATAACACTTGGCGTAGGGAGGGCGTGATGAGGTCGATTGTCACGCCTCAAACTTGGAAACTGAGCTCACAAAATTCCTGATCGCTGAATCTAGCGCCGACAGCCTCCATAGTACCCCATTCTCGGTTCCCGGCACCGATACACCAGGTTCTGATCGTGGGATCCTGCAAGGAGGATTTCAAACATGATTTTGATTTGTAATGAACATAACCATAAGCATAACCCATGAACAATAACCACAAGAACACCATCACATTATCCACTATGATAAAAAACTTTAAGGTACAATGTGTATAAAGGAAAATACAAAATAATAATGGAAACTTCTGAAGCTTGACTGCACGCTCCTACTACGGCGAAGCTACGACTGCGTCACTATAAGAAAAGCCACTTTTACCAATGAAAATTTTCGTCGCTAAAAGCCTTTTTTTCGTAGGCAAAAAGTTTTACCGACGAAAATTTTCGTCGGTAAATTCGTCGCTAAAAGACCGAGGGGAAAAACTTTTAACAACGAAAACAAATTTCGTCGGCATAAAAACTTTTATCAATGCTTTTTTTTCATATGTAAAAATATTGACAAAACTTTTTACCTACGAATATTTTCGTAGGTAAAAAACTTATACCTATGAATATTTTCATAGCTAAAAATATTTATAAAACTTTTACCTATGAATATTTTCGTAGGTAAAAATTATTACAAAACTTTTACCTACGAATATTTTCTTAGGTAAAAATATTTACAAAACTTTTACCTGCAAATATTTTTGTAGGTAAAAATATTTACAAAACTTATACCTACGAATATTTTCGTAGCTAAAAATATTCACAAAACTTTTACCTACGAATTTTTACATAGGTAAAAATTATTACAAAACTTTAAACTACGAATATTTTCGTAGCTAAAAATATTTACAAAACTTTTACCTACGACTTTTTTCGTAGGTAAAAATATTTACAAAACGTTTACCTACGAATATTTTTGTAGTAAAAAATATTTACAAAACCTTTACCTACGAATATTTTCGTAGCTAAAAATATTTAAAAAACATATACCTACGAATATTTTCATAGCTAAAAATATTCACAAAACTTTTACCTACGAATATTTTCGTAGGTAAAAGTCTCTTTTTTTTTCTTCACAAAATTCTTGACAATATATTTCATCATGATATACACATGTTACATAATATATTTCATCATATTCACATTCACATCCATCTAAACCCAAACTACGTAAATCCATCCAAACATAAACTACATTCATCCAAACATAAACTACATCCATCCAAACACAAACTACATCCATCCAAACCTATAACTTAACCTTAACTTTAACCTAAACATACATCTGATGATTGTGACTGCATATACGTGCAGCCTACACTAGATTCTTGAACACAATTTTCTTTGTTGTCAAAGAAATCTACAAGTGCCACAAAAATTCAGAAAATGGCCTGACATCCATAATGGAATCACTGAATCAGCATAACATGAGAGCAAACTTTTTTTTTAAAGGTGCCAGAGCAATTCAAAAATTTATAATTAGCTTTGGGATTTTGGTACATACCATAACAACAATAAATTTGTCAGTCGTAGGTTCCGGTCCGATGTGCACTCCTGTTCAAAATAATGGATATGGTAAGCACATGCATATAAATGCACATATATCACGAAATGGAAATAAACAGCTTAATCTACCTGGATAACTGCAGTTTAGCACATGTTTAATGAATGTTGTTTTCCTAGTGGAGTACTGGCCCAAGAACATAACCATTGGCTTAGCATCGAAATCACTGCTTGTCTGCAAAAAGGAACCAGCCCCAAAAGCAATTGATTATAGTTGACAGAAACTTTTGAATGTACTATCTCGCAAGAACAACATCTACAACTTCTCCCACACAATCTCGAGTGCAGTTTCTAGGGAAAGAAGATGATTTAACTACATTAAAACATAAACTGATCAAACTGATTCAAGGTCAACATGTTTGTTTTTGCTCACCAATAAAGGAGAAACAAAATCATTTAATCGATAGGTAACTTCCAGGGGCTTCAGCTTTTCAATGTATAGCTTCTTCAAGGCATCAATTATTGATGTGACAGAGCCAGGGGGTACCTGAACATGCAAAGAAATGTTAAAAGTAAAATTACCTTAGAAATAGGTGCTCTTTATGATAAACTCAATAACTATAGCAGAATAAAGGGTGCTGCATATCATGCATCAAGCAATAAGAGAGTCAAGGTAGTAGCTAGAAAATATAGATATCATACTAATCCATCTCCCCTATTAAGATTACAGTAAAAATAGAAACATTTAGATATCCAAATATCAGAATTGCACCAAAATTGCATGTATATGATAACTCCAATACAAACCCGTCAACAAAAAAAGGCCAAAAAATGTAGAGCTGAGTCCATTTGGGGTTATGTAAAAACTCCTTCCTAACAAAATGAAAATATGCAAACAAGATAACGGTGAACCACAAAGATCACCTTTTTTGAAGACTTTGATGTGAACCATTGGAATGATGGTGATTAGTACTGAGTTACTACATTATCACCAACAAGCTAATTAAAAAACCATAAAACCCTCAAATTTCAACAATTGTCTTTCTGTAATCGTTAAAACGAGAGAAATTTCTTTACCATCTAGATCAGGATCGCTTTTCTTGGGTGAAGGCTTACTTTTCTGGAAAATAATCAATCCATAAGAAAGTTAAAATATTTATACAAAACTTAGAAAGAACATTGCATATAACTTAATAAAAAAAATCACATACGTACAACTATTAATATATCTAAACCTTCCAATAATCGAGGTCCCAAATTCTCCAGTTCTGCAGAGATAGGAAAGTTAGGTATCAATCGATGTTTATGCTTATCAATGAATAAAGAACCATGTGCAATAGTCCATTCTACTTTATCGTAATTGACTTAAACAAACTTTCTCAGTGGGTGCTATGAAAGAATGAAGTTTAGCATATGCTTCACCATTTACTTGCAATAACAAGAACATCCGGAGTAATTTATTTTCCTGCTTGGAAGGTTTAGGTTAGGGTTAAGGTTAGGTTATAAGTTTAGGTTATAGGTTATAGGTTAAGGTTTAGGTCATAGGTTTTGGTTTAGGTTAAGGTTAAGGTTATAGGTTTAAGTTTAGGTTTAGGTTATAGGTTTAGGTTAAGGTTTAGGTTAAGGTTATAAGTTATAGCTTTAGGGAATTGAGAATAGGTTAAGGTTTAGGTTTAAGAAATCGGGTTCAGTCGGGTTCGGGATCGGGTTTAGGTTTGGGTTTTCAAGTTTAGGAGTTGAGATTAGAATTAGGTTTAGGTTTAGGTTTAGGGATTTGAGAATACATTTAGGTTTTAGGTTTAAGTTTAGGTTATAGGTTTAGGTTTAGGTTTAAGTTATAAGTGTAGGCTATAGGTTTAGGTTTAGGTTAGGTTATAGGTTAAGGTTTAGGGAATTGAGTTTAGGTTATAGGTTATAGGTTTAGGTTATAGGTTATACGTTATAAGTTAAGGTTTAAGTTATAGGTTAAGGTTTAGGTTTAGGTTAAGGTTTAGGTTTAGGTTAAGGTTTAGGTTTAGGTTATAAGTTATAGCTTTAGGGAATTGAGAATATGTTAAGGTTTAGGTTTAGGTTTAGGAAATCGGGTTCGGGTTCGGGATCGAGTTTAGGTTTGGGTTTTCAAGTTTAGGTTAAGGTTTAGGTTAGGGAGTTGAGATTAGGATTAGGTGTAGGTTTAAGTTTAGGGATTTGAGAATACATTTAGGTTTTAGGTTTAGGTTTAGGTTTTAGTTTATAGGTTTAGGTTATTGGTTTAGGTTTAGGTTATAGGTTAGGTTATAGGTTACATGTTTAGGTTATAAGTGTAGGTTATAGGTTTAGGTTTAGGTTTAGGTTAGGTTATAGGTTAAGTTTTAGGAATTGAGAATAGGTGTAGGTTTAGGTTTAGGAAATCGGGTTTGAGTTCGGGTTTAGGTTTGGGTTATAAGTATAGGTTTAGGTTATAGGTTAAGGTTTAGGTTTAGGTTATAAGTATATGTTTTGGGATTTAAGAATAGGTTTGGGTTAAGGTTATAAGTTTATGTTAAGGTTATAAGTATTAGTTTAGGTTATAGGTTAAGGTTATAAGTATATTTTTTTAGGATTTGAGAATAGGTTTAGGTTAAGGTTATAAGTTTAGGTTAAGGTTTTAAGCATAAGTTATAGGTTAAGGTTAAGGTTTAGGTTTAGGTTATAAGTATATTTGTTTTGGGATTTGAGAATAGGTTTAGGTTAAGGTTATAAGCTTAGGTTATAGGTTAAGGTTTAGGTTTAGGTTATAGAGGTTTAGGTTTAGGTTATAGGTTATAGGTTAAGGTTTAGGTTAGGTTTTAAGTTTAGGTTAAGGTTATAGCTTTAGGTTATAAGTGTAGGTTATAGGTTTTGGTTTAGGTTATAGGTTATACGTTAAGGTTTAGGGAATTGAGTTTAGGTTATAGGTTAAGGTTTAGGTTATATGTTAAGGTTTAGGTTTAGGTTAAGGCTTATGTTTAGGTTTAGGTTATAGGTTTTGGGATTTGAGAATAGGTTTAGGTTAAGGTTATAAGTTTAGGTCTAGGAAATCGGGTTCGGGTTTAGGTTTGGGGTTTCAAATTTAGGTTTAGGTTTAGGTTAGGGAGTTGAGATTAGGATTAGGTGTAGGTTTAGGTTTAGGTTTAGGAAATCGGGTTCGGGTTCTCGAGATCGGGTTTACGTTAGGTTTTAGGTTTAGGTTTAGGTTATAGGTTTAGGTTATAAGTTATAAGTGTAGGTTTAGGTTTAGGTTTTAGGTTTTAGGTTTAGGTTATAGGTTATAGGTTTAGGTTATAGGTTTAGGTTTAGGTTAAGGTTTAGGTTTAGGTTATAGGTTTTGGGATTTGAGAATAGGTTTAGGTTATAAGTATAGGTTTAGGTTTAGGTTTTATGTTTAGGTTAAGGTTATAGGTTTAGGTTTAGGTTATAGGTGTAGGTTATAGGTTGAGGTTTAGTGGGAATTGAGTTTAGGTTATAGGTTTAGGTTAAAAGTTAAGGTTGTAGGTTATAGGTTAAGGTTTAGGTTTAGGTTTAGGTTTAGGTTATAGGTTTTGGGATTTGAGAATAGGTTTAGGTTAAGATTATAAGTTTAGGTTTAGGAAATTGTGTTCGAGTTCGGGATCGGGTTTAGGTTTGGGTTTTCAAGTTTAGGTTTAGGTTTAGGTTAGGGAGTTGAGATTAGGATTAGGTGTAGTTTTAGGTTTAGGGATTTGAGAATACGTTAAGGTTTAGGTTTAGAAAATCGGGTTCGGGTTTGAGATCGGGTTTACGTTTGGGTTTTAGGTTTAGGTTTAGGTTATAGGTTATAAGTGTAGGTTTAGGTTATAGGTTTTGGGATTTGAGAATAGGTTTAGGTTATAAGTATAGGTTTAGGTTAATGTTGTTGGTTATTGTTAGTGCTATGATTTCATATCCCTTTGGTTATCAAATTTTGTAGTGCCAAAACCTATATGTCTTGTACTTCTTGTGTTTCTTGTTTGTGACTACACACTGCTTCAAGACAAGATCATGAATGAAGAATGTTTTCAAGACAAGATCATAAATGAAGAATGTTTGCAAGACATGTCATGAATGAAGTCTACAAGAATAGAAGACTTCAAGTTTGCTTCTAACAAGTTCAAGATTAGAAGACTTCATCAAGACAAGTCAAGAAGTACCAAGCTCTAAAATGCCGTCAACTCGATTCAAGCTTCTACTTCAAGATCATCTGAGAATACAGACCTTCAAGACTTCAATGTCCATCTCACTTCAAGGTTTGTTTGACCTTAGGTTGGTCTGTATGATAGGTCATTCTGGATACATAATTCAAATACTTTAATTTACTTGGTGTGACTGTTCTAAGACCAGTTCTAGAAATCTTAAGACCAGTCCTAGGTCTGCTACGACCAGTCTTAGGTTTCTCAGGACCAGTCATAGGTTGTTACATATTTTTGGATTTTCCTGGTTGTCCTTTGACCAGTCCCGGACTTGCTTCGACCAATCCTGGGAAGTCCTACGACTCATCCTTCGACCGGTCGTAGTCCTACGACTCGAACTCCAGCGACCTATCTCGAGTCCCATGACCAGTCGTAGGTGATCCACGACCGGTCGTAGGTTACCTAAGACCAGTCATGAGAACAGCTAATCTAATCCCGCGGAAATCTTTCAAAATCTTTGATGCTACGACCAGTCCTAGGATCCTAAGACCAGTCGAAAATGGGATTTTTCAGGCTATAAATAATGCACGAATTTCAGAGTTTATTCATTCCATTCCATTCAATTCAAGCGATTTAAGGCTATACTCTGAGATAAGTTGTGATTATTTTTTAAGCTATTGTGCATATTTAATATTCCTTTTGTTAGCATTTTTCTATTATGATTTTGATCCATATTCCAATCTTATTTAGAAAAGAGGAATTTGTGATATTCCTTCTTCTGGGATCAAAATCAAATAGACCTTGCTCTTCTTGATTTAATCTAAAATCAATTAGACATAGAACCATTCTTTATGTGAGTATTGGACATTGAACGGCGTATCATACATCTACACCGATTGGTTCTACTGGGTTACTTCAAAAGGAGATCCAGGTATTTTACTTTGTAATTTACTTTCTCTGGTTTTGTTTGAGATTTGCCAGAAAAATCTCATTGTTTTGTTATCCGAGGAGAGCTAGAAAACTCAGTTGTGGGGTTTTTGGATTGTGTAAGCCCGAGATAAAAGACACAATTGTGAAGGTTTTGGGTGAACCCGTGAAAACCTATTTTGATAGTGCATGCTAATATCCCCGTGTGAGGATATTAGGAGTGGAGTAGCATTCTATGTGGTCATTGGCTAACAGCAGGTGAACACACAAAGCGAACCACTATATATCGTTGTGTTGTGGATGTGCTTGATTTCTTTATTCATTTATTCCTTCAAATGATTGTGAATTGCTTTTGTGGATGAATGTTGTAATTTTCATTTCAAGCAAGTGTGGTTGAAAGGTGTAATAACTTAGGATTTATTTCTTTAAGTTATTCTTGATTTATTTTCCATATCATTTGTGTTTTCTAGATCGTTCTAGAAATAAGGTTGTCTTACCATAAGCCATTGGTTTTTGGTGTAAGGTTGTCCTTAGAACTGATTTAGTATCATTCTCATATTTCATATGTTTTGAGAGTGTTATTATTTCAGCATTGTTATTTATATCTTTTATTATTCTGCTGTTTTAAGTTTTATTTGGCATTGCCCTATTCACCCCCCTCTAGGGCATATAACTAGGCCCTTTCAGCTATAAGTTTATGTTATTGTTGTAGGTTATAGGTTTAGGTTTAGGTTTAGGTTTAGGGATTTGAGAATACATTTAGGTTTTAGGTTTAGGTTTAGGTTTTAGGTTATAGGTTATAGGTTTAGGTTTAGGTTTAGGTTTTAGGTTTAGGTTATAGGTTATAAGTTTAGGTTATAGGTTAGGTTTATCTTATTGGTTTTGTTTAGGTTAAGGTTATAGGTTTAGGTTATAGGTTTAGGTTAAGGTTTAGGTTAGCTTTAGGGAATTGAGAATATGTTAAGGTTAAGGTTATAAGTTTAGGTTTAGGAAATTAGGTTCGGGTTCGAAATCGAGTTTAGGTTTGGGTTTTCAAGTTTAGGTTTAGGTTTGGGTTAGGGAATTGAGATTAGTATTAGGTGTAGGTTTAGGTTTAGGGATTTGAGAATACATTTAGGTTTAGGTTTAGGTCTAGGTTTTAGTTTATAGGTTTAGGTTTAGGTTTTAGGTTATAGGTTAAGGTTAGGTTATATGTTATAAGTTTAGGTTATAGGTTAAGGTTTAGGTTTTAGGTTTAGGTTAAGGTTAAGGTTAGGTTATAGGTTATAAGTTTAAGTTATAGGCTATAGGTTATAGGTTAAGGTTTAGGTCATAGGTTTTGGTTTAGGTTAAGGTTATAGGTTTAGGTTTAGGTTTAGGTTTAGGTTATATGTTTAGGTTAAGGTTATAAGTTATATCTATAGGGAATTAAAAATAGGTTAAGGTTTAGGTTAAGGGTGTGGTCCCTGCAAATATAGGTATAAACACGGCCTGTCCAAATGGCCGGGCCACTCCAATGTTGTCCATAGGAAATGGACAACTTCATCATGGTCATAACAGAGGTTCCCACCTTATAGGGACCCCCGCTCAACATCCGGATAGCTCCGACGCACGTCCGGGTCTGCTCCATCAATTTTGAACAAATACATAAACTCGGCCTATCCAAATGGCTAGGCCACTCCAATGTTGTTCATAAGAAATGGACAGCTTCATCATGGTCATAACAGCGGTTCCCACCTTCCAGGGACCCCCACTCAACATCCGAATATCTCTGACGCACATCCGGGTCTACTCCATCAATTTTGAGCTAAAACATTTAAAAATAACATAAAAGGTAAGTAAAGCAAGAAACATCCATATGAAGATATTGATGGGAATTACTAGTGTATCTATATTCCTTCTATGTACTAGGTTGATTTTGAGTTGATTAGAACCTTTTTATGAGAATGCATACCTCATCAAATTAAACACTTCCAACTCTTGATAATTGTCAGCAATTAGATGCAAACTCTTGTCCAAAATATTCTCCAACTCGACACATCAAAAAAGCAAAGTTAAAAACATGCTTCAATATAAAAAGCTCATGTGGACCACACCATATTAAATCAGTGCTAATATCTACTACATACTAGTAATGTGCCACATATTCTACTCCTAAATAAGGAATGCATCAGATAGTCACTTTCTAGTTGCTCAGCAGCAGGATAGTATGGATTATAGGTAGGTCAATCCCCAAACAAGCCTCATTATGCAGAGAGGAATAGAAGATATAAGAAAATCACCAAAGGATCCTTCGAGAAGATCACAACTGCGTGATTTAACTGAGATTTTCTCATTTTTTGCATAATCAAACCTCCAAAATCATATCATCAAAAATCGCATAATCAAACCTCCGAAATCATATCAATGAGTGCCATCATATGCAACTCAACAGTATGGAACTTCACCTACTAAGCGACCTATTCACAAAAATCAAGATGGCTACACATCTAGAAAATCTACTTGTAACCTTTCGAAGGATGCCATTTATATCATAAACCAAACAAGCATCCACTTCAGTCGACACCCGACCAAGGGCTAACTGTGACATTTACTAAAGCCTGTAAAGTGCAAACTCCCAAGTATTCATAAGTAACCCAACCAAGCAAATCCTATACAGATTAACCATAATGCAATGCGGAGAAGGCATACCTTATCAAAGAAACAGGACATCCGAATGCTAGAATCCTGTTCAGCACAACACTCCCCATCTGCAAGAGCTGTTACAATAGCGCTCCACACCATAAATCTCAGCCATTTTCATGTTTAAGCAGTCTAATTTGGTGTAAATTTTCATGATATTCTTTACAATCAAATTTACTGTAACAAAATAAAAAAGAAAAAAAAAAAGAAACCAAGCAACCATGAAATTTTCGATGGTAGGCATTCAAATATCAAAATTTCAGTATCTCAACTCTCTGATTCGCATGACAGAAACGGGCAACCATAGAAAGGAAGAAGAACAAATATACAATTCTTGGCCCGAGTTATTGGTGTCTTCATTTGGGACAGCATACCGTATAGGTGGGGCCCATCTTTTAGTAATCTAGATCATTCATCTGGTAGGCCCCACTGTGGATGGGTGATGCTACTTGGCATTCATTAATTGGCTAGCAAATAACTCTTGAAAATAAAATTTAGACAGTGGTTTACATGTAATGGGAAGTACACGAGTGTGATGGCTGGGAATGTTCAGTGGAGGAGATTTCTGTCCATCACACATCCATTGTCAAAAAGAAGTGCCCCACCTTTTCCCAAAATACAAAAGGCGCACACACCACCACCCCAAAGAAAGAAAGAAAGAGAGAGAAAAGAAGTATTACAGAAAAATCACTTACTAAAAAAAAAAAATCAAACCATAAAAAAGGATGATAACTCTTCTTATGTGAAGCAGAATCCAGCCTTCTCAAAAAATATAAATAAATAAATAAATCCTAAAGAAACACAAATCCAATCCACAACATGAAAAACAGGCATAGATGAGTTTAGTTGGTGCATTAGAATTTTTTATTTTTATTAAAAAAAAAAAACAAGATCCATACATTAATACCAAGCTCTAAAGGCCATCAGATCGATAAACACATGATTTCAAAGAATAACTTTAATGAACTCCTTTATTTCATTGACACGTGTAAAACTAATAATATGCCCACAAATAAAATAAGAATGATAAAGATAATTAAAGATCTACATGGATCAAATTATTCTATCCATATGATCAGAGAGTAGCTGAAAACAAGATGGCCACATTTTGGAGAGGATTAATAACTATTTTGGGTTGGCTATCAACAAGTTTACATTTTGTGGAGGATCAATAACTTTAAGGTTGCATTGCATGTCATCAAAATAAGTGCAATGACACACCCTGCTCACTAAAATATTTATGCAGCTTGCATTTGGTTTCTTTGGCAATAGGTACATGTCATCCCATCTCTTTTCAGGAAAATTATATTTAAGAACTATATTATATATATGAGGAGGGTGTGTCATTGCAACTTAGTCATTATATGTCATCCCATCACTTTAGTCATTATATGCAATCAACACACAAATTTCCCATAAATCTGTAGAAAATTAAACAGATACAGATGCCCATTTCAATGATTTCCACCAAGTCCATTCCGAGTTCAAAATCATATAAACAAAGAGCTAGAATATTCATATTCATACAACCAAACACACACATTCCTGATTTTACACTTCTCTGCAGAAAATTTAAACAATTTCAGATACCTATTTCGTCAGCTTCAACCACACAGTTACCACATCAGAAACACGGTAACTTCATGCTATTTAGACCAAATATAAATGCAAAGAACAAAACCATAGAAATGGAAGTTCTCTAACTAAGTCTTTCTCATTCAACTGAGCAAGTGCACCTCATTTTACATTAGTTCGCTGAAAATTGAAAAGACCCAGATGCCCATTTCATCAAATTCCAACAGATGGCTTTCACATTATAGAATATTTTCAAAAATGGATAAAACTGTCAAGAAATCTAGCCTAGGTCTAAATACAAGAAAAGAAAAGAAAAACAGTAGGAAAGAGGCTTCTCTGTTTAAGTCATCTTCACGCTATTGACCACACATACACCTCATTTGACATCAGTCTGCTGAGAATTAAATAGATCCAGATGCACATTTCATCTATTTCAACAGAACTGATGCCACATTACACAATTCCTCATAGAAAAACACTAAGTCAATGAAAGCTAGATCAAATTACAAAAAAAGAGACAACAATAGAGAGGGAGGTTCTCTATAGAAGTCGCTTGCATGCAGCAAAGCACACAGACAACCCATTTTATATCAATCAGCTAAAAATTACCAAATACCCAAATGCTGGTTTCATCGGATTCTACTATACGGTTTCTGCATTACCCAATATCTCATAGAAATACATTCAATTCTAGAAATCCAAGTAGGATGCGCAATCTGTTGCGAGAGAGAGAGAGAGAGAGAGACTAACCATTCTTCTTCTTCTTCTTCTCCTTCTTACGGTGAAAGGGGGTTTTAAAAACACTAGCGAGAGAGAGAGAGAGAGGTTGGGAAACAGAGAGGGGAATGCGGCTAAGAGACAGGGAGAGGGTGGGGGAGAGCGGGAGATCGAGAGAGGGCGATGGAAAGAGAGAGGCCGAGTGCGAGAGAGAGATGGAGAGAGAGAGATTGAGAGATGGGTTTTGGGAGAGCTACTGCACGTGGGGAGGGGCACGTTTTGTTTTGGAAGGGGCGTGTGACAGACGGCCTTTAACACTTTGGGTTTTAGGACCGTGGGGTCTACCGTGATGTATTTTATTTATCCACTCCATCCATTAATTTTAAAGTATTATTATTTTAAGTGTTGATGCAAAAAATGAGTCAGATCGAAGCTGTAAGAAGACCACATAACATATTAACAATGAAAATTTAATTTTTAGTATATCTTATGTGTGGTCCACTTAGACCTTTAATCTACATAATTTTTGGGCTCATCCATTGAAATTATATATCAGAATTTATGGACGGCTTAGATCAAACACATATTCCAATGGGCCCCATGGAGCCCCTTAAGCACCATCAAAAACTTTTGTGACCTTTAGAAGTTTTTAATGGTGGGCATCAATGTCCCACTCTTTTTTGTGTTGGGGTCCACTAGAGCTTTGGATTTAACTTATTCTTTGGACATTGTCCTAAAATGATCTCTCCAAATGGATGGAAGGTGTGGATACAAAACATACATCATGGTGGGGCCCAAAAATGAGAGGTATATAAATCTCAGGTGGACCACACCACATGAAAACAATAGTGATTGGATATCCATCATTAAAATCCTCATAAGGCCCACTTTACTGTTTATTTGACATCCAATCTGTTTATTAGGTCATACAAGCCCCAACAGAGCTCTTTGTTGCCTAGCTCCTGTGGCCTGACCTCAGCCAACCTGATGCCAGACTTGACCTTGGGCCCACATTGATTTATATATTGTATATCCATATGGTCCATTTGTTTTGCCATCTCATTGTAGGATATGAGCCTAAAAATGAAACATATTCAAATCTTAGGTAGACTACAACATAAAAAAAACAATGGTAATTGAACACCCACCATTAAAAACTTTATGGGCCCACCTTAGTGCCCACTGTAATATTTTTTTTTATCCGACTTGTTGATTAGGTCAGACATACCCAAACAAAGGAAAATAAAAAAAAATTAAAATATTTGAAAAAAATAAATATCAGCTTCATCCAAAATGTGGTGTGGTCCAACAGAAATTTGGATGTGCTCCATGAGCTGACAATACTTACTTCAAGGTAGGCCCAACAGTTAGGGCCGCACCTAAATTGAGAGGTATATAAAGATCATTTTATGACTTGATCCCAAAAATGAGAGGTATATAAATCAATATCTCAGGTGCACCACACCACATGAAAACAATATAAATGAAGAAAAAATACAAACATTGGCTTGATCCACGGTGTTAATGTTTGACACAAATCGTGATGGGGCCCACAAAACTTACTAACATCAATTCTTAGGTTCTCACAAGGTCAGTAAGTTGGGTCACAATTTTGACTAGAATATTTGGCCCATTTTACATGTCTAGTCCATTTGCTCTATTTTACTGATCATTACCCTCAATTTGACTAGTTACTCACCCCGATCATGCTACATATGAGAAAGATATTGGGCAAACAAGATTGATTAACAATTTGAGTGAATTTTGATTTAAACATCTGAAGTTATTTACTCTTCAATCTGAACTGTTCAGATTGTCCAAAAACGGTTAAAGGTTGTTCATAATATTAAAAATATATGAATGAATAGAAAACACAGACATCATCTTGATCCAAAACTTCTATGGCCTCTAAGAAATTTTAAATGGTAGAGGTTCAATCACACTATTTCCTGTGGTGTGGTCCACTTGAGCTTTGGATATGCTTCCTTTTTGTTCTTTAGACCTCAAATTATCTATTAACATGGATGAATGGAGTAGATAAAATAAATAAATAAATAACGGTGGACCCCACAGAGTTTACTCTGGTAAGGGTAACGAGTAACTCACTTAAATGTAGTGGAGAAGGGTTTCCTTAAAACATTCATAATCATATATTGGGCCTATCTAAATGTGATTCACATATCCAATCCACTCATTATGTGTGTCCCACTTGGATGAGGGGTCAGACTAAGTTTTAATTGTGAGACCCGACCTGAGTTCGCATGTGTACATGTGTGTGTGTGAGTATGCATTTTGTTCATTTTGGTCCCACGGTCCTACCAGTTGAATTCCGGTGACCCGCGACTCTCAGATTGTTCTTGCGGTCATCCTTGAGTCCGGTCACGTAGACCCGACTCGGATCGAGCCTAAACCTATGCCATCTTGACCGCTTTATCGTTACAATTCTAACACTGCGTCTTGTGCGTCCATCAGACGTGTAGATCATAATATGCAGGCTTTTCATTTATAGACCTTGATCATGATCATGTGGCCCATCTAGTGTGGAGGGCACATTTTTTAAGATGGCCACCTACTTTTATGCAAATTCTAATACACACTACCTAAACCCCATCCTCTACACCACCCACTACCCACCCACTACCCATCCCTACCCCAAGCCTATGAGTCTATGAGCATTGTTTATATCACCCTAGTTTCATGATGGATTTACCTATCCTAGGAGAGAGAACTCATGATGACTCTCTCTCTCTCTCTCTCTCTCTCTCTCTCTCTCTCTTCTCTCTCTCTCTCTTCTAGCAATTTCTCTTTTTTCCCTCTCATTTCTCTCTCTCTCTCTCCCTCTTTCTCCTCTTCTCCATCAACTTTCTTTCATTTTCCCAGCTCACTTTCACTCATATAATCTCTCATCTAACCCTTGAAGAAATATTCCAACCTTAGATCCATGTACCTTGGAGCTTGAAGACCATCTTGGAAGTGTTTACTTGAAGACCTTATAGGTGGGTGTACATGTACTTAGAATCTTAGGATCTACATTCCTTCTCCTTATTTCTTCTCTTCACCTTATGTTTGAAGCATGTGGGGCCCACGAAATGATGGTGGAGGCCCCATGTCTTCTTGGATGTGGCCATTGGCCCATCCTTTTGTGCATGCATAACTCATGGGTGGGGCCATTCTCCATGGACCCCACCATGGTTTCTTTTCTTATTTAGAAGGATCCTTAGCTCATCAAGACCATTGATCCTTGGTAGAGATGGCATCTCCACC
The DNA here is from genome assembly GCA_030180095.1 of Magnolia changhungtana. Lineage (NCBI taxonomy): Eukaryota > Viridiplantae > Streptophyta > Magnoliopsida > Magnoliales > Magnoliaceae > Magnolia > Magnolia changhungtana. The sequence goes on along the minus strand of JASAUF010000395.1, from coordinate 844,049 downwards.
ATTGGATTTTTTATTTAAAGATGCATGCATGGGTAGATCTTGTGATACCATCAATATAGTGAGATGTGTGGTTTGTGATGAAGGGAAGGGCCTCAATGTGACGAAGCCCCCTTCCCTTGTAGCCGATTCTCTCTCTTCTCTTAATAATTTCTTATTTTTCTGAGGTGTGTGGCCCACCATTTGGCTTGGAGATATCCAGACCATCCAAGGAGGGTGGACGCCCATGGCAGTCCACTTTATGGATGGTGATGACTTGTTGCCCCCTTTAGATGTGTATGCAATGAATTTTTATGTGAGGAATAGGTCTGGATATTTTTGGGGCCCACTGTGGTGGACCACAACTCAGGTTTCATAGGGTGTTTTCCCCTTGATTTGAATTATATACTCAGTTTATTTCATTAGCATGTTGCTGTCCAGAAAATTTCTGGACAGTTTCTGGTTGGTTTTGGGTCAGATTTTTGGACTAATTAGGGGACTGTTTCTACCCATTTGATATATTTTTCTTAAATTTGTGTACCCCACCTAGATGTACGCCAAATTTTATCTCCATCCGACCTTGATTGAGGTCCTAAAGGAGTGGCCCAAGTGGGGTGGACAATCCAGATTTTCTAGACTGTCCAGCAATATTGTAGTTTAGAAATCCATAAATACATAATAGTTTTTGTAATGGTGGGCCACTTTTGTGGACCCCACCTTGTATTAAACTTGAATGGGGAGGTTAGAATTAATTTTCCCCAAATTTTGGAGAACTTGGGCCCACCCATTTGGGGTGTTCAAGTCAGGGACAACACTACTTTAATTTTCTGTTGTGCAGTCCAGCAATGTACTGAAAAAAGCCTTAATTCATAAACATTTCTTCTTTAGGCGGGCTACTTTTCTGGACTCTATTTTATTGTATACATGATGAAGGATGTTGGGTCCAAATTTCAGGAATTTTGGAGGCCCAGAACCCACCCATTGGATGGCCCAAATTCAGCACACTTATATTCCAGCAATATTTTACCCTAGACAGATTGTATTCTTCAAATTAATTAAAATACTTCTAAGTATCCTAAATTCATAAAAATTTACAGGGAGGTACTCTACTCATGGTGGGACCCACCTACAAAATTTTGGGACTAATGGACCCGTATGCACACCGTGGTGAGGGCTCGACTAGCCCACCACGTTGGGATGTCCAGGTCAGTCCGATTTTCTGGACAAACTGTCTCATTTTAATTAATTAAAATACTTAGGAATATCCAAAAATTCTGAAATTATTTGGGAGTGTGGACCACCTATGGAAGTATCACCATACAAAATTTCATGAACAATGGACATTCAAGCTGACCGTGGAGTGGCCCGCAATTTGGGTCAGTTTTGGGCCAAATACCCAGGTCCGTAGGACTACCTACCATGGGACGCCCTTACCTTGGGCTGTTGCTGGGCCTGTATTCTAGCAGCATGGCCCACTTCTAGTGTATGTTAAATATTCCCCTCTCATTTGGTGGGACCCACAGTGATAATGTGGGCCATCAGAAAATAAATACTATAAATTAAATTATTTGCTGGACTCAAACAAACCCAGAAAGCGGGTGGGTTAGAAATTTAGCAATGGGCCCAATGTTGCCGCCCCATAAATGTCTGTTTTGGGGCAATATGGCCCACTATATTTGAGGAGGGTTTAAGTTAGTGTCTTACCATTTTAATTTTATTATTGGGCTTAATTAGTGCATGATTAAAGGGTCATTCCAATTAGATTCCTCTTGGGCTAGTCTTCTAGTTAATGGGCCTTATAGCCTTGGTCGGGCTGAAACTTTTGATAGGCTCGTTGGACCCTTATTTTCTATATTTACTATGCCATTGTGATGGGTCTTATGGGCCATATACTCAAGTAGTTGGGCCCTTGCTTGGCCACTATAATATTCCATACTTGGGCCGAGATGTGAGGCCCAACTTACTTGTGTTAAATATACAGATTTTCCATATGTTAGGATAATGGGCTGCCCATTGGGCCCACAATAATGAGTGAACCCATGATCCTTATGGTTGGGCCCAAACCTCACTTGAGGGCCCACTACATGATCTATGATTTGGGCTTAGGATATGGCCTACTAGACTATACATTGCTTAGACCTCAGATCTCTTATCATATGAGTAGCGGGCTACCTTTTTAGGACCCAGTTGAGGTTGGATGTCCTCCTTGGTGGTCTTAAGGTAGGCCCATAAAGGCTTTTATAGGTCGTTAAAGGCCCACCTTGGGTTGACTAGGAACGTCCCTCTTTAAGGCGATGACTCTCTCTTAGTTTGTGGACCATCCCAAATTATTGGGCCCCCACTCGAGGACTCTTCTTCTTCTCAGAATACCTATCATGTGCATAAATCTTGACCCTCCTTAGGATGGAGGATTCCATATTCCACAGGTAGCACACTTACATTTTTGTAACCCAAATGTATCATCTGTATGAATTAATTGCATTGTGTGGTGGTCATTGAGGGATGGAGTTTCTCCCTTATGCACATTGTGTGCCTGCAGCTAATGCATGATCTGTGTGTGTGTGACTCATACATTGGCATAGCATTTCATGATGATACCGTCCTTGCTTCATCAGGGCCTCGCCTCCACAGGAATATTCGTGGATGACTGTATGTGTGAACACCAAAAATATTATTTGAGCATACCGAGTGCATAGGATGCCCATGGGTGAAATTCCCAAAACTTCCATGGTACCAAGGATCTGCTCCAACGCCGTGACCGAGTGAAAACTATGAGCGCACGAGGGCCTTATACCGTTAGGCTACGACTCTCATTGTCGTGTAGTCGGTTGGATAGGGGTGTGGGCTTACCTACCTGGTGTGAGGAGGTATTGCTAGGCTGAGTCTGACCAGCTCGTAAATGGGTCCGCTACCTTCAGGCCTTGTTGGTGATTGACTGTCCACAAGGGGGTAGTGAGGTGTCTCACGCTTGTTTGACTGTGCGGGGGTCTGTAGAGCAGCAGTCATTCAGTAGAGTAATGGACCCCAGTGATTTCCTTATGATTGAAAATATACTTGACATATGGTTTGATATGAGCACTGGCATTACTTGCTTCGTATTAGCATTGGCTATGTAAGCCCTTTCATACATTACCTTGGTATGGCGTCCAGTACTCATTGCATCGTATTCATGATAAGCCTTGGTAAGGCTAGTGATATTCTCTTGAGCGTGTTTCTTTCCTTGTAGCTCCTACTATTCTTCTATACACCATTGTCACACACTTACACCACCCTCTAAGCTTTTATAAGCTTGTTCATGATTAATGCGTGCAGGAGACTCTAGGCAGGCGTCGTAGCAGCAGAGTGTGGAGTAGAGTTGAGTAGTGAGGATTCCAGTGTTGCTGATTTCTCTCTCTTTTCTTATTACCTTATGTATGTTCTTTTGAACCTGATGTAAGCTTGTAAAAGTTCAAATTCTTAGTGGATTTTGTGATGTGTGTCCTTTGTTATTTTTAGATATACTTGCCGTGATCTTGGGTATGCTTGCATCGGAAACGATTATATTATTATGGAAATCCTCCTTGTAGGATCCCAGGATCGGAACCTGCCTCAAGAGTAGAGAATGGGGTACTATGGAGGTTGTCGCGGTTAGAACCGGTTATCGGGTCCCATGTGAGTCTTGTTACTAAGTCTAGGGCGTGACAGAAGTTGGTATCAGAGCATAACAAGTAATTCTGTAATGACTTAGGATAATATCACATGTCTGCTTAGAACATAGGATAAGTAGTGTCACGAGATTCTTCCTTTCGCTCTGTATTGAGACTATAATTGTCCTGATTCCTTGCATCGTCATTATTTTGTAGACGATACCGCGTGGACATGACGCCCGTGGTCATGGCACCCGTGGTCGTGGTGCCCGAGGTACCCATCTAACTCGAGCACATCCTGCTCCCATTGTTGAGGATTCAATTATTGAGGTCCCTGATCAGGGTCAATTATTGCATATCAGACCCCGATTATTGCCCTATTTATGTACATGATAAGGCCTAACATCGGATTTTAATTGTATTTTTGTTACAGGAGGAAATTATGAGCATGTATTGAAAAATGATGTTAAAAACATGGATTTGGCACTCCAAAATTACCAGAGCACGGGATGGACTTCAGAAAACCAATAATGAAGATTTTACATGCTTGGGATCTGAGGAAAGCAAACTAAAAAGGCTCGAAAAGGGTCCAAAATGCAAGATCACATATTTCCCGCCATCCGATCAACTTGAAACTTCATACACGTGATGGGGGCCGTAAATTAACCGTACATATTAAATTTCATCCATTGAGGACCTCGGGAAGTGGTCCAACGGACAGATCAGCCCATTAATCATCAATTTGGGGTCCACCTGATATCTGGAATTGCCTAAACTTTGGTATTGATGGCTAAAATTATCTGAGGAAAAGGATGGACGGAGAGGATGTCTCTCATGCATCACAGTGGACACCACATCTACATGAGGGAGTGCACAGGCGGTGCACTCCCGCACCGCACCGGACCGTCCAAGACGGTCAGCGAACCGCTGACCCGCGGTTTCTGCGTCGAAAACGGTAGAGCCGTCCAGCGTCTCTGCAAGCCGACCGCGGTCTTCCGTTGTGGGCCCCACACATCACTCAAATGGACAATCCAAACCGTCCATCCGCTTCCTGGGGCAGATATACCCCTCGCCTAGATGACTGTTTGGTCTCATGCAGGTGTACGGACGTTGATTGATGAAAATCGCAGGATGGACGGTGGAACGAAAGATCAAGTGGGCTGCATCTATTTCACTCCAAGATATACACTCCCGGACGGTTTCTCGATGCTATCTCATGAACGGAGTGGATTTTCCATTCAGTGGAAGGAATGGGACCCACCATTGCCACGGAAGACGAACACGTCAGCGTCCCCGTTTTACGCTCCTGCGAATAGACCGCTGGCCATTTTTACGGAGAACAGTGGGCCCCACCTGTCACTTGTACGGTCGATCTGATCCGTCCATCATGTAGAGGGAGTCGAGAACTACAAAACCATATTGATATTCCTCTCCCATGCATACACACGTGCGCGGTACAGAGGCCACAAACAGGCAGTCTTGTGACGTTTAAAACTGAGTTTTTTGAGATTTCTTCTGTGGGTCGTGCTAATGGACCTTCAAAACCACCCATTCTTGACTGAAATTTCATCCTGAATCCAATGGACGGGGTGGATTTTCCAGAAAACACCTCTGTGGGGCCCATCGATCACGGCTACGAAAATTTGTACTCCGAGTCCTTCTACGACTCTGCCACCGATTCCAGCCATCCAGCAGCTATAAAAGGGGAGTTTTGGACGTGGGTAAAGCATTCAGAACTAGGGAATTCGCGATTCAGAGCCAGGGAGAGAAGAAAGAGAAGGAAGAAGAGAGAGAGATCGAGTAGTTTGGTGTTTAATTTTTATGAATTTTGTTTAATATTTTTTATGGATTTTATGGGTCACTAATCTCTCAGCTAGGGCTGAGATGAAGCCCCTAATTTGATTAGCTCTTGTATTGGTTGATTTACTTTGAATATTAATTAATTTGTTTCTTTCTCTAAGTGGGCTTTATGGGTTTAAATTTTATACTTCTCCATCTATGAACTTGACCAAAGTATATATATGGATGTTGTTTGGATGCTTATTACAGGTGCTTGGGTCTGATCAAGAATAGGTTTCCTAGAGAGAAAGAAACAGGGTGCTTTAATGAATCTACATTCCATGTACCCGACCAAGGACATGAGATATGTTGTTCATGGCATTGCTTAAAGGAATTAGACAGTCTGTATGCCCGATTAAGGACAGATTGTGCTTTCTCTATATAAGTGGTATCAATTTAGATCAAGGTGAATCAACAGACAAAACAAGGGTTAGGATAATTAGGGGTGGATTCGAAAGTCCTAGTGCTCTCTCTCTGATTGAATTTTCTTCCCTGTTTTTAATTGTTTTTTTTTTTAGAATTGTGCTTAGTAATTAGTTCCATTATTTGTTGGATTAGTTAAGGAGAGTCATAGATTTGAGTTGTGGCGACCAGTCCTCGTGGGAACGATCTCGTAATACGTACCATATCTGCATCTGATTCGTATACTTGCGAGTTTAAATATCATTTAAATCGTGTTGGTTTAAATACAACATCAGTCCCAATCCGGCCTGTTCCTCCAATTGAGCCCGTAGCTCCCGTACCTCCAGTTGCTCTGGTTCCCCCACCTATTCCCCCCTCCCTCAGCCTGTTGTTCTAGTTACTGAGGCTCCTGCTCTGCCGGCCGCACCCGTGCCTCTGCCCGAGGCAAGTGTTGCCCCTGCCTTTCCGATAGTACCTATAGGAGCTGAGCATTTTCAGCAGTTGATGTAGCTTATTGTCACCTCATTGCGGACCCGTCAGCCAGCTACCGCTGAGGTTTTCGAGCAGGCTGACTTACCGCGTGCTAGTGCGATAGCTCAAGAGTTCCGACAGCATGATCCCCCAAGGTTTAATGGTGATCCTGACCCTTCTGCCATCGAGGCTTGGCGTACTGAAGTTGTGAGGATTTTTGACACTATACAGTGTCCTGTGAGCCAGAGAGTATCCCTTGCGACCTATCTCCTTCAGGGTGAGGCCCGTCATTGGTGGTCATCCATATCCAGGATGGTCGGGCCTCAGTTCATTTGGATATAGGAGGAGTTCGTGACCCGCTTCAACCAGAAGTTCTTCTCTGAGCATGTTCAGATCCAGCAGGCGATCGAGTTTGAGACCTTACTGCAGGGCGATATGACTGTATCTAGATTTACTCCTCATCTCACCAGCGATGAGAAGATGAGGCCACGTCATTTTGTGACTGGTTTGCGCCCTGTCCTTTATAGTCGTGTGGTAGGGCATTGTTTGGAGACATTTGACCAAGTCGTTCATCGAGCACTGGTATATGAGGAGGACTGGGCTATGACCCAGAGGTTGAGAGAGCAGAGTTCTCGTGGAGATCGGAAGAAGAGGGCACCAACCGGCAGTTCCAGGCAGCACCGTTAATAGAGATGGAGGGGTAGATCAAGATTTCAGCAGCCTGCGGTTCAAACAGTAGCTTCATCATCATCGCCAGCACCGTCAGTTACCTCATCTTTCGGCCCCTTTTCTGGTGTATGCTTCGGCTGTGGACAGGTCGAGCATCGGAGGCGTGAGTGCCCTCTGCCCATTCAGCAGCAGAGACCACCGCAGTTGCCCCCTCCTTGTCCTCCTCGGCAGTAGCAGAGAGCACAACTTCCACCCACCGCTCCTAGGGCTCCTCCTCGGCGGCCAGAGGCGGTGATCAGCAGACCTCCTCGGCGAGACAAGAACAAGAGAGATAGCAGCGGCGGCCATGCAAAGACCTGATCACGGCACCAGTAGAGGGGGTATCCGTATGTCGTTCGATCCCCTGGTCAGTGTGTATAGCAGTTGAGCAGGCTCAGACTCATGACCCTCAATCTTCCAGTTTGCTTCCCCTACCAGCTCAGGGCCGTTTTTATTTTGCACAACAGGCGCCAAGCCAGGACCCGCAGTCATCGACTGATGGGTTGTTGAGGGTATTCTTCTTGTTTCTGCTTGTATTGCTCATGTTTTATTTGATTCTGGAGCTTTCCATTCTTTTATGGCCAAATAGTTTTGCTGATCGACCGGTATTCCGTCGGAGGTCGTGTCTGAGGCCTTGACCGTTTCGACTCCCATAGGAAAATCTATTATGTTGACCCGTCGCTGTCCTTCTTGCCCGGTGTTAGTAGGCGAGATGTTCCTCCCTGCCGATCTGTTCTTGATGCCGATGACAGGATTTGATGTGATTCTGGGTATGGACTGGCTTGTAGAATACCGTGCAGTCTTAGACTGTGCCGTGAGGACGGTTACGTTTTATATCTCAGGCTTGCCAGTATTCCAGTTCGTCGCCGAGCCCAGAGGGGAGCTGTTATCTAGTTTCTTGGCTTTGGTCATTGAGAATTTTATGGTAGAGAGTATTAAGCAGCTACCCGTTGTTTGTGAGTACCCGGATGTGTTTAAGGAGATTCCAGGTTTTCCGCCGCATCGGCAGGTGGAGCTCCAGATTGATTTGATGCCCAGTACCGTGCCTATCTTAAAGTCCCCATACCGAATGGCACCGTTGGAATTGAGAGAACTGCAGGAGCAGTTGGATGAGATCTGGGAGTTAGGTTTCATTCATCCCAGCAGTTCACCTTCGGAGCCCCGGTATTGTTTGTGAAGAAGAAAGATGGTTCGTTGCGGCTGTATGTGGACTATCGCGAGCTCAACAGAGTCACCATCAAGAAACGATACCTGCTTCCCCGTATTGATGATCTATTCGATCAGTTGTAGGGTGCGCAGTATTTTTTTCAAGATAGACTTGCGTTCCGGTTACCATCAGATTCGGGTCCGAGAGGAGGACATTCCGAAGACAGCTTTCCGAACACGCTATGGTCACTTTGAGTTTCTGGTCATGTCATTCGGACTGTGACCAATGCGCCCGCCATATTCATGCAGCTGATGAATGAGGTTTCTCAGTCGTTCCTCGATCAGTTTGTGGTGGTATTCATTAACTATATTCTTTAACCCGAGAGGACCATGCTGAGCATCTACGGATTGTGCTTGAGACCCTCCGTGCCCATCAGCTGTATGCGAAGCTGGAGAAGTGCGAGTTTTGGCAGGAGGAGATGATGTTCCTCAGTTACGTAGTGACGAGGGAGGGTGTCATTGTAGTCTCGTTAAAGGTTGATGCAGTGCACCAGTGGGGCCAACCCACGAATGCGTCCAAAATTCACTATTTCCTTGGTCTAGCGGGATATTACCGATGGTTTATAGAGGAATTCTCCCGTATTTCTGCACCGCTGATCCGGTTAACACGGATGGGCGTCGAGTTCGTATGGAGTGACGCCTGCAAGAAGGCATTTATGGAGTTTTAGGACTGCTTTACGTCCGCTCCTGTTCTCACTCTTCTTGATGGGAGTGAGGGTTTTGTCATTTTCACCGATGCCTCTACAATTGGCTTGGGTGCTGTATTGATGCAGCACGGGAAGCCAGTGACGTGTGCCTCGCGCCAGCTCAACGTCTATGAGCTGAACTACCCCACTCATGATTTGGAGCTTACAGCAGTTGTCTTCGCACTAAAGGTGTGGAGGTATTATCTATATGGGCTCAGGTTCGAGCTCTTCTCGGATCATAAGAGCTTGAAGTATTTATTTTCATAATCTGAGTTGAACTTGTGACAGAGGCAATGGATGGAGTTGCTGAAAGACTATAATTTTGACCTTCAGTACCACCCGGGTAAGGCAAACATGGTGACAGACACACTCAGCCGTCAGCCACGAGGCTTGGTGGCACACATAATGGTTCGACAGTGGCAGATGTTTGAGGATGTTTCAGAGTATGACTTTAAGTTTGGTCTACAATCTTCCATTGTTTAGCTTTCGAGCTTGTCGATTCAACCCTCTTTGGTAACCAGGGTGATAGAAGCTCAGCAGACGGATGAGTCACTTCAGAAGTACCGAGCAGAGTTCGCATCCGTGAAGCAGTTAAACTGATAGATTGGTTCCGATGGTGGATTACGCTTTAGAGGCCGGTTGTGTGTCCCGGACGTACCAGAGTTGCGTCATGATCTGATGACCGACGCACACCGATTGAGACTTACTATCCCCCCAGGCTCTACGAAGATGTATCATGATGTAAGGAAGCATTACTTCTAGAAGGGGATGAAGTGCTAGATTGCGAGTTTTGTGGCCGAGTGTAATACATGCCAGCATGTCAAGGCTGATCATCAGAGACCCCTTGGTCCCTTGCAGGCATTGAGTGTTCCAGAGTGGAAGTGGTAGCACGTATCGATGGACTTCATCGCAGGTTTGTTGAGGACTCAGCGCGGTCATGATACCATCTGGGTTATCATCGATCGTCTGACAAAGTCAACTCATTTCATTCCAGTGCGTGCTTCCTGGTCTATGGACCGATTGGCGAGGATATTCATTGAGGAGATAGTGAGACTGCATGGTATCCCAGTTTCCATCATTTCAGACCGAGACTCTAGATTTACATCTCAGTTTTGGAGGAGTTTCCAGCAAGGGCTGGGGGTCACTTTGCATCTCAGCATTGCTTATCTTCCGCAGACGGATGGGCAGACTAAAAGGGTCAACCAGATCCTTGAGGATATGCTCACGGCTTGTGTGATCGACTTCGCGGGCAGTTGGGATGAGCATATGTGCCTCCCCGAGTTCGCATACAACAACAATTATCAGGCAACTATCGATATGACTCCTTTTGAGGTACTTTATGGCAGGCCATGCAGATCTCCTAGTTGTTGGACCGAGGTAGGAGAGCGTCGTCTCTTAGGTCTCAAGCTTGTGCTGTAGACGTTAGAGGCTATTGATGTTATCAGGTAGAGGATGCGCACAGCTCAAAGCCGATAGAAGAGTTTTGCTGATCGTCGGTGTCTACCCCTCGAGTTCACAATCGGGGACATGGTATATCTCAAGGTCTAGCCTATGAAGGGCGTGGTTCATTTTGGTGTGAAGGGCAAACTCGCCCCAAGATTTATTGGACCTTTTGAGATTACCGAGCGCTTGGGCGCTGTGGCCTATAGGCTTGCCTTACCTCCCGAGTTATCCGTGATCCACGATGTATTCCATGTTTCTATGTCACAGAAATGTGGATCGGACACTATCTCTGTGATCAATTGGCAGCCAGTTGAGGTTCATGAGGATGCTTCTTACACTGAGCAGCCGATTCGTATTCTTGATCAGAAGGACCAGGCCCTCAGGACCAAGGTCATTCCCTTGGTGAAGGTGTAATTGGGTCATTATTCGAAAGCTGAGGCATCTTGGGAATGCGAAGCCGAGATTAGAGATCGCTATCCCCATTTGTTTGATGATTGATTGATATATGATTGTTTGTATTCCCTTCCTGATATAATGATCGATATATGATGGTGGTGTTTTGTCTTTTATTTTGTCATGAATTAGTCAATTTTGAGGACAAAATTTCTTTATTGGTGGGGAGGGATGTGGGACTTGACCCAAGTTCGCATGTGTGCAATGTGTGTGTGAGTATGCATTTCATTCATTTTGGTCCCGCAGTCCTACCGGTCAAATTCCGGCGACCTGCTACTCTAAGATTGTGTTTGCGGTCATCCTTGAGTTCGGTCACGTAGACCCGACTTAGATCAAGCCGAGACCTATGCCATTGTAACACCCCGAATTTTTGCCAACTTGGAGTTAGACGTACTTAGACAATGGGTCGATCCTAACACCTTAATTACTTCTCAAAAACTCAATCCCAATGTTTAAAATCCCTTTTTAACCCATTTCCTTCAAAATCTCACCTTTCACTAGCTTATTCTTCAAATTTTCTAAGGACTTTCATATTAGACACAAATCTTAAAATGTAGGTGATGAAGAACAATACAAAAACTAAAAACTACTATGAATAGTAAATAAATAAATAAAATGGGTTTTTAGCCATTAACCTTTTAGAATCTCACAGAATAAGTAGGCTAGTTGGATAGACCAGCTTCTCCTACTCCAAAAACATATATTGCATGTCGAATAACTCATTCCGGTGTGCAAAATACACCCATTTCAAATATCGGGTGGCGAAACCACCCCAAATAGTCTAGCGACTGGCGAGGGGCTCACAGGTTCGGCGAGGCCTCGTCCGTACAGCGGGCCGGGCGGCCCGTTTTTTGAATTTTTTCTGCATTTTTTGTCTGACTTTGAAAAATTATATCTCCCTCGTTATAACTCCAATTTAGGTGATTCAAAAGCTAGATTGAATCTTGATAAGTCTAGTTTTGTATAAAAATAAGTAAAAAATATAATAAAATATTTAATATAGTTAAAAATAGGTCGTTGTGACAACTATCTGAAAATCATTAGTTGGACAGCTGCTGCTTCTAGAATTTTTAAAATTTTTCTACAACACGAAATCTAATGAAATTTGGTAGAGATGGAGTAAACTTGATGAAGAACTACTAAAAAAATAATTAAAATAATATAGTAATTAAAAGTTCCAGAAAAGGGGCGTAGAACTGCCCTAGAACCATATTCTGTCGTAATTAGGGCATAATTTAGTTAAGTACTAAACTGAATACTTAGTAGAATTAGCTTGAATCACTTTAAATACGATCTACAAGACTCAAAACTTATAGAATCATCAACGCTAGGTTACCGTAAAATCTAAGATCAATCTCATTACCCAGTTGCTCTCGGGAGCACATTGAAACTTCGTATCAAATCTAGACCGCACATCGAAAGTACGATTACTACGAAATTATATAATTAGGACCGCCTTACTGGGTTTGACAACTATCTCAGAAATCAACTCCAGATAGTGTCCCGAGGCTATTCATTTGAGCCCAGAGCGAAGAGTGTGAGAAAATGTGGTTTTCTTTAGAAATTAAATCTCATTTAAGTAATCTGAGACTTATCGTTTGCGGGCCTGATATAAGCAACTAGACCATCAGAATCTGACCCAAATACACCCTTGGATTAGGAGAACTTTCCTACATAGGCTAGTGTACTGTGACCCTGATCGAGTTCCGGTGACCGTTGAACTGAAACTGATCCACCACGTGTGATCTGGGAACCTGACTGGAATGAAAACTTAACTCAACCTAGATCCAAGGTCTATGAGCTTAAGTCCGACCTTTGGCTCAAGGGGGGGCTCCAAAAGAGCTTCGTTGAGCTGAAACAGATGCCCTTTGAACATAACCTAAGTATACCTTAGCCCTAGGGCCATTTACATTAGTTTTAGGCCTATATAAGGACCTTAAACCCTCTCTCATTCCCTCCATACGAATTTAAGAAAAACCCTAGGAGAGAGAAGAGAGGAAAGAGAGGAAAAGTGTGAGAGAAGTGGGAGGAGATTCCAGTTGTTCTATCCTACCATTCCACGTGCCTGATCATCACTACCATATCGCTTTTTCGGCGATTCTGATTTCGTTTTCAGGTAAGAAAACCTAACCCTAATCCATTCTAGGATTTCTAATCGTTGAAAGGGTTAATTAGCTAACCTATTTCATGGAATAGGTTGTCGTTGTGCCTTAGACGAAGCGAGGGTGAATGAACTAAATTCGTTACGCTTCTACGGCATAAGGTGTGGACTTTAAACTTATAGGTTATGGTTTTCAAGGCTTTCAATGTCAGTTAATGATATATTACTAACGTGGATGCTATTGTACATGTACAAAGTGCTTTCTGTTTCATTTTTCAAATATACGTTAACTATGTTGAATGTACTGTATTTCTCGTATTTATAGAAAATATCGTATACGTATAAAATACGGATTTGTGCTTGCCATGATTAATTACTGTCTAGGTATACTAGATGCATGTATATCAACTTCTGGGTGAACGGATTAGCTTAATACCTGTTATATTAACATACGTCGTGTATGTACAAGTTGTAGCCTAAGTGTTTGTGAAAATGTCTAAGTGAGTATAAACTATGCATTAGTGTACGCCATGACTAACCATCGTGGATATGTGATTGTTGTATAGGCGGCAATCCTTTGACGAAAAGACTTGCCCTAATACGTATTCTAACTAATACATACATGTATGATGTTATGTGCAGACTAAGTGTATGTTAAAAAAAATGTCTGTATGAGTAAGTGCTTATAAATTCTTCTCTAATTGGGTGTTGAGATATGATTCTCAACTCCTTTAACTATATGTATGCTTTCCTCCATGCACCGTATATTATAATGTTTGTTTATCTATGTAATGCATATGTATAAATCTATATTTATGTTGTATTTCATAAAATACAAGAACAAAGCTGTGAAGGGTGATGGGGGAGTAGTGTAACGATTCCATGCAACAGCCCTGACAGCCCTAAAACGGACATGATTGTATAATTTGAAATCTTGATCCATTACTGCTTTAACTATCTTCTAGGGTATTTTGTTATAATTAAATGTGATTGGGGCTATTATATAGTCCAGGCAATCAGTAACAGGCTTGAAGTCGTGGCTGAGATTCATTCACCACGTAGGACGTGTTTGACGAACCCGAGTCGTACTAAAGTAGTCGGCAGTGGTTTAGCCACACGGAGAGCTTATGCACTTCATGTCGATCAACTTTGGGTACGCTTGTGCTAGTTGAGTCCGTCAAGTAACCCGATGTGCCGATGTATGTTCACCATGTATGGACGCTACCGCTTGAACCTAAGGTACCAAACTCACCAGTGGTATCTCGTTAACCTTAGTACCTCGATCCGCTAAGACTCATGAGCTGGACATGGTGGTATGGGACACTGTATTCGAGCTGTCAGCCTACACTATTTTGATGACGAAGCCGTGATGGGTGATGGGGGAGTGGTGTAACGATTCCATGCAACAGCCCTGGCAACCCTAGACGTGCCCTTTGTAGTGATCTTGAGCATACTCTGAACCTGCGCAGAGGCGACAAGCCTTTCCGTAGTAATCAGAGTATACACTAGGCCTGTAATGATTTGGCGACAAGCCCTTTTGCAGCGACCTAGAACCGTAACATCGTATGAGATTTACTAGGACTGACGACCTTAGAATGGATCCTTGTTTGGGAATGATATAAGGGAGGTACCTTAGTTTCCCAACCCTGCTGTATGAAAATGACTAATAAGAACTTGGTAATCATATGCATGCACCACATTACGCGTGCATTCAGGCGTAGCAGGTCAAGCACTGAGGTAGTGTTGTTTATGCGCGAATGTTAGATGAAGTCATTGAGGGAGTGTAGGCGAGGACATGCATCATACATTCATACCATTCTTACATTAATAAGAGTACTTAAGGATGTGTGATTTACTGCTTTATCATTACTGCTTGATTGAATTGATAACATACTAACCTTTACTTTATTGTTCCACTGAGTTGATCACTTACTCCCACGTTACGGGACAGTGTTATACACACCAACCAGACCCTGTTTGAGTTTCAGATGTTGGTGATGCTTGCAAAGCCGAGCCGGACTTTTATGATGATGAGGAGGGTTTCTCCTTTATACAGCTATCAGGCGGGTCTATGTAGACCATCTTCTGATCGACGGGGTTACAGGGTTGCTGATTAGATGCCATTACACTTTAGTTTGCTCTTTTGGAACACCCTTATATATTCATTTTTATCCATTTTTTGGAGTATACATAGATATATTTAACCTGGTAACATGTTCATACTCTAGAGACTTACAACAGTTTATATATTTTATATATCTATCACAGTCTTCTTCTTGCATAATTTAACTGTCTCTGGAGTATGATATGTCGTTTAGCTTAATCCCACTCATGTTTCAATGCACTCATCATAATCATCATTATCTATGTTGCATAAGTGATGCGCTGGAACTCGGGAGCTGAGCTTTGCTCGACCCCCAATTTTCAGGGCGTTACAGCCCATCAGTACAGTTTCAACACCGCGTCTTGTGTGTCCATTTGATGTGTAGATCATAATATGTAGACTTTTCATGATGGATTTACCGCGTCATCCTTTCTTTTTGACCACTTCATCGTTACAGTTCCAACGCCACATCTTGTGCGTCCATCCGACGTGTATATCATAATATGTAGGCTTTTCATTTCTAGCATTTGATCATGATCATGTGGCCCACCTAGTGTGGAGGACACATTTTTTAAGATGGCCACCCACTTTTATGTAAATTCCAACACACACCACCCACACACTACCTAAACTTCATCCTCGACACCACCCACTACCCACACACTACCCATCCCTACCCCAAGCCTATGAGTCTATGAGCATTGTTTATGTCACCTTAGTTTCATGATGGATTTACCTATCCTAGGAGAGAGAACTCATAATGACTCTCTCTCTCTTTTCAAGCAATTTCTCTTTTTTCCCTCTCATCTCTCTCTCTCTCTCTCTCTCTCTCTCTCTCTCTCTCTCTCTCTCTCCTCCCTCATTCTCTTCTTCTCCAACAACTTTCTTTCATTTTTCTAGCTCAATTTTACTCATATAATCTCCCATCTAACCCTTGAAGAAAGATCTTAACCTTAAATTCATGTACCTTCGAGCTTGAAGACCATCTTGGAGGTGTTTGCTTGAAGACCTTGTAGGTGGGTGTGCATGTACTTAGAACCTTAGGATCTACATTCCTTCTCCTTATTTCTTCTCTTCACCTCATGTTTGAAGCATGTGGGACCCACCAAATAATGGTGGAGGCCCCATGTTTTCTTGGAAGTGGCCATTGGCCCATCCTTTTGTGCATGCATAACTCATGGGTGGGGTCATTCTCCATGGACCCCACCATGGTTTCTTTTCTTAATTAGAAGGATCCTTAGTCATCAAGACCCTTGATCCTTGGTGGAGATTCTCCACCATTGGATTTTTTATTTGAAGATGCATGTATGGGTAGATCTTGTGATACCATCAATATAGTGAGATGTGTGGTTTGTGATGAAGAGAAGGGCCTCAATGTGGCGAAGCCCCCATCCCTTGTTGCCGATTCTCTCTCTTCTCTTAATAATTTCTTATTTTTCTGAGGTGTGTGGCCCGCCATTTGGCTTGGAGATATCCAGACCGTCCAAGGAGGGTAGACGCCCAGGCAGTCCACTTTATGGATGGTGATGACTTGTGGCCCCCTTTAGATGCATATGAAATGAATTTTTATGTGAGGAATATTTCTGGATATTTTTAGGGCCCACTGTGGTGGACCACAACTCAGGTTTCATGGGTGTTTTCCCCTTGATTTGAATTATACACTCAATTTATTTCATTAGCATGTTACTTTCCAAAAAATTTCTAGACAATTTCTGGTTGGTTTTGGGTCAGATTTTTGGACTGATTAGGGGACGGTTTCTACCCATTTGATATACTTTTCTTGAAGTTGTAGACCAGACCTAGATGTACCCCAAATTTTACCTCCATCGGACCTTGATTGAGGTCCCAAAGGAGTGGCCCAAGTGGGGTGGACAGTCCAGATTTTCTGGATTGTCCATCAATATTGCAGTTTAGAAATCCATAAATACATAATAGTTTTTGTAATGATGGGCAACTTTTGTGGACCCCACCTTGTAGTACACTTGCATGGGGATGTTAGAATTAATATTCCCCAATTTTTGGAGAACTTGGGCCCACACCTTTGGGGTGTTCAAATCAGAGACAACACTACTTTAATTTTTTGTTGTGCAGTCCAGCAATGTAATCTGATAAAAGCCTTAATTCATAAACATTTCTTCTATAGGTGGGCCACCTTTATGGACTCCATCTTGTTGTCTACATAATGAGGGACCTTAGGTCCAAATTTCAAGAATTTTGGAGGCCCAGAACCCACCCATTGGATGGCCAAATTCAGCACAGTTATATTCCAGCAATATTATACCCTAAACAGATTGTATTCTTCAAATTAATTAAAACATTTCTGAGTATCCTAAAATCATGAAAGTTTATAGGGAGGTGTTCCACCCATGGTGGGACCCACCTACAAAATTTTAGGACCAATGGACCCCTGTACACACCGTGGTGAGGGCCGGACTGGCCCACTATGTTGGGACATCCAGGTCAGTCCGATTTTCTAGATAGACTGTCTCATTTTAATTCATTAAAATACTTAGAAATATCCAAAAATTCTAAATTTTTGTGGGGGTATGGCCCATCCATGTAAGTGTCACCCTACGAAATTTCATACCCAAAGAACATTCGAGCTAACTGTGGTGCAGCCTATAATTTGGGTCAGTTTTGGGCCAAATACCCAAGCTCGTAGGACTACCTACCATGGGATGCCCTTACCTTGGGCTGTTGCTGAGCCTGTATTCCAGCTGCATGGCCCACTTCTAATGTGTGTTAAATATTCCCCTCTCATCTGGTGGGACTCACAGTGTTGATGTGGGCCATCAGAAAATAAATATTATAAATTAAATTATTTGTTGGACTCCAACAAACCTAGAAGCGGGTGGGCTGGAAATTTAGCAATGGCCTAATGTTGCTGCCCCATAAATGTCTATTTTGAGGCAGTATAGCCCACTAGATTTGAGGACGGTTTAAGTCAGTGTCTTACCATTTTAATTTTATTTTTGAGCTTAATTAGTGCATGATTAAAGGGTCATTCCAATTGGATTCCTCTTGGGCTAGTCTTTTAGTTAATGGGCCTTATAGCCTTGGTTGGGCTGGAACTTTTGATAGGCCCATTGGGCCCTTGGTTCCTATATTTACTACGTCATTGTGATGGGTCTTATGGGCCATATACTCAAGTAGTTGGACCCTAGCTTGCCCACTATAATAATCCATACTTGGGCCGAGATGTGAGGCCCAACTTACTTGTGTTAAATATACGGATTTCTCATATATTAGGATAATGGGCTGCCCATTGGGCCCACCACAATGAATGAACCCATGATCCTTATGATTGGGCCCAAACCTCACTTGACAGCTCACTACATGGTCTATGATTTGGGCTTAGGGTATGGCCCACTAGACTATACATTGCTTAGACCTTAGATCTCTTATCATATAAGTAGCGGGCTACCTTTTTGAGACCCAGTTGAGGTTGGATGTCCTCCTTGGTGGCCCTAAGGTAGGCCCATAAAGGCCTTTATAGGTGGTTAAAGGCCCACATTGGGTTGCTTAGGACCGTCCCTCTTTAAGGCCATGGCTCTCTCTTAGTTTGTGGACCATCCCAAATTACTAGGCCCCCACTAAAGGACTCCTCTTCTTCTCAGAATACCTATCTATGTACCTAGACCTTGACCCTCCTTAGGATGGAGGATTTCATATTCCACAGGTAGTACACTTACATTTTTGTGACCCATATGCATCATCTGTAAGAATTGATTGCATTGTGTGGTGGTCATTGAGGGATGAAGTTTCTCTCTTATACACATTGTGTGCCTGTAGCTAATGCATGATCTGTGTGTGTGACTCATACATTGGTATATCATTTCATGATGATACCACCCTTGCTTCATCAGAGCCTCGCCTCCACAGGGATATTCGTGGATGGTCGTATGTGTAGACACCAGAAATATTATTTGAGTATACCAGGTGCATAGGATGCCCATGGATGAAAATTTCAAAACTTATATGGTATCAAGGATCGGCTCCAACGCCATGACTGAGTGGAAACTATGAGCACACGACGGCCTTATACCGTTAGGCTGTGACTCCCACTGTCATGTAGTCGGTTGGATAGGGGTGTGGCCTTACCTGCCTGGTGTGAGGAAGCATTGCTAGGCTGAGTCTGACTAGCTCATAAATGGGTTCGCTACCTTCAGGCCTTATTGGTGATTGGCTGTCCACAGGCGGGTAGTGAGGTCTTTTATGCTCGTTTGACTGTGCGGGGTCTGTATAGCTGCAGTCATTCAGTAGTGTAATGGACTTCAGTGATTTCCTTATGATTGGAAATATACTTGACATATGGTTTGGATATGAGCATTGGCATTACTTGCATCGCATTAGCATTGGCTGTGTAAGCCCCTTCATGCATTGCCTTGGTATGACGTCCAGTATTCATTGCATCATATTCATGATAAGCCTTGGTAAGGCTAGTGATATTCTCTTGAGCATGTTTCTTTCCCTGTACCTCTTACTATCTTCTGTGCACCATTGTCACACACTTACACTAGCCTCTAAGCTTCTATAAGCTTATGCATGATTGATGCATGTAGGAGATTCTAGGTTGGCTTCGTAGCAGCAGAGTGTGGAGTAGAGTTGAGCAGTGAGGATTCTAGTGTTGCTGATTTCTCTCTCTTTTCTTATTACCTTATGTATGTTCTTTTGAACCTGTTGTAAGCTTGTAAAAGTTTAAATTCTTAGTGGGTTTTGTGATGTGTGTCCTTTGTTATTTTTAGATGTACTTACTATGATCTTGGGTATGCTCGCATCGAAAATGATTATACTATTATGAAAATCCTCCTTGTAGGATACCAAAATCGGAACCCGCCTCGGGAGCCGAGAATGGGGTACTCTGGAGGCTGTTGCTGTTAGAACTGGTCATCGGGTCCTGTGTGAGTCTGGTTCCGAGTCTGGGGCGTGACATCAACCGCATCCAAAACTCATGTGGGCCCCACCAAGTGCTTTTATATTTTTTAGGATGTATTCACATGGTTTTAGATGGTATGGCCCACTTGAGTTTTGTATACAGATGATTTTTGAGATATCCCATAACCTAAAGGGGACACATAAAATCCACAGTGTTGAAGTTCGACACACATCATGATGGGGCCCACAAACAAGGTGGGGCTAAAATCCCTGATGGAAAAATGGTTGGGCAGAGTGGATATATAACGCATCATCAAGGTGGGCCCACGGTAGGGGTAACACCCACTATTGTGTTACCAGTAATGCAATCAGACTACTACTGTGTTTCCTGTGGTGTGGTCCACTTGATTTTGGATATAGATAATTATTAAGATCAAGACATAAAATTAAGTATTAAAATGGATGGACAGCGTGGATCAAGGAATGGTTGCAGAGAGGGAGGGAGGGAGGGAGGGAGGGGGAGAGAGAGATTGCAGAGAGGGAGGAGGAGAGAGCTTGGGATGGAGAGGGGAACGGATTGGCTACTCCCCCTGACACCATCCAATGGCTGGTGGTTGGTGCTCTGTGAGCCCTACCATGATGTATGTGTTTAATCCATGTCGTCTATCTATTTTTAAAGATCATTTTACGGTATGAGACCAAAAATGAGATATATCCAAATCTTAAGTGGACCACATTCCAGGAAACAGTGTTGAATGAGCATCAACCATTAAAAAACATTTTGGGGCCAAAAGTTTTGGATCAAACTAATTTTTATTTTTCCCCTTCATCTGGCCCTGTATGACCTAATCAAAATATTGGATGTCAAATAAACAGTACAGTGGGCCTTAGGAGGATTTTAATGATGGATATATAATAATTTTATAATTTATTATATATATATATATGTATGGGAAAAGGTTCCATACGGTCGAGCTCATGGAAACTTCTCATATGGTCGAGTTGTGTAGGCCCCACCGTGATGGGTGTCGAACATCTACTTAATCAGTCAGATGCACCATTCCATGTTGGGCCTAGGGCTTAAAAATTAAGTCAATCCGTGACTTTTTTGGGCCACACCACATACAAAAGTTAAAGGAGTTACCCTCCATTAAAATATCATAATCATTTGTTGGGCTCACCGAGATGTGGTTCAGAAATCCAGCCCATCCGTTATGTGTGTTCCACTTGGATGAGGAGACCAAGTTTCATATGCATCAAAATTTTAGGTGGGCCCCACCAAGTGATTTTATATGTTTTAGGCATTTCTTCACATGATTTCAGATAGTATGGCCCACCTAAGTTCCGTATATGGCTGATTTTTGGGATATCCCATAATTTAAAGGGGGCCCATCAAATGCACAGTGTTGATGGTCGACATGCATCACAGTCGGGCCCACATAGCTCGACCACGTGGGAAGTTCCCATGAGCTAGACCGTACAGAATCTTGTCCTAACCCCACCCGACCTCACCCAACCCTAGCTGTAAGACCCGTATCCTAGTTCGTACTATTCTGTCGACTTTCGCGATCCTTCCCGTCGAATTTCGGCAACCTGCGACGTATAATCAACATTTGCGATCGACCCTAAGTCGTATCCTGTAGATTTGAGTTAGCTTAATCCGAGACTTGTATCATTGCGACCACATTATCGCCGCGGTTCCGACGCCGCGTCTTGCATATCGACCTGATACCCTGGCCGAGAGATGTGGACCCGCATTCAGTTTGAGGAAAACACCGTGCGCTATAAATCCCAAGAGAATCTCTACAACATGTCACATCCATCAATCAATCAATCTCATCAAGGGTCAAGTACACCATCACCTCACACCCATCCCCAAGCAACCCATAAGTCAAAAGTTTTTTACACACCCCATACCCTTCTTACATCATCTACCCCTAAAGTCAACAAAGTCCTTACACACCCATCCTTCTCTCCCATCCATCACTCCATCACCCATCTCTCACATCTCCTTACAACCCCCTCTCTCTCTCTCTCCCTCATTTCCCAAGCAAGAGAGGTGCACACGTCCAAGCTCTTCCATGTGAGAGAAAAGTGATTTTTGGTGGCCCACTTTTCCATCCCTTTAACCTTCATCCTAGCCATTCAAACCTCATCTCCCTCCATCAAAGTGAAGCACAAGGAGATCGGCTTTCCAATGGACTAAGAGGATCGATGGTGGGTGCTTATTAGGCTAGATCTTTCCATATTTTGATGATGGGCCAAGTGAGGCCTACCGATTGATGGTATGGATCTCACTTGGGACCCTAAGATGTGGCCGATGGCCCACCTTGATCTTCATGATCATTCCATGATGGGGTCATTCTCCATGGACCCCATCATGATGTTTATTTATTTTTGTGTGTAATGATATGGCCGTGTGGCTCACTTGGATAGACCCCACCATGAAGCATGTATTGGATCCAAGTCACTTGTAGGTGGGGCCCACTTTATGTATGTGTTGTATCCACACCACTCACCATTTGGTGGCCCACCTAAGCAGGGCCCACCTCAATGCACGTGTTATGTACAGACATCTAAGGACGTCCCTGGACGTCAATTAAAAACACAGATATAAGCTTGATTCATAAGCTTTAGAAGGGGCTTGTTCATGTAGGCCCCACCTTGATGTAGGTTTTTAATCCATGTAATCCATCGTATTTACCAGCTCATTTTAGGCGTTGAGCCGAATGCTGAAACTGATCCAACTCTCTGGTGGGTCATACCTTTGAAAACAGTAATTTTCACTGTTGAAACTCAACTTAATTTTTCTACACACCGAAAGATGCCCAATATTGGGCTTGATGGATTTCTTATGGATGGTAGAATCCATTGGCGGGCCTGGATTCAACTGATGTGGGCCCTACCTTTGAAAAATCACCAAAATTTGATTTTTTTCAAAAAAAAAAACATAAACAACGATAGTCGAAATTAGGCTGGCTTGGCTGCCAGCGACGCAGACGCGGCATCAGCAGATCTCAGCTGCCGCATGCATGGCGGGCGTGCAAGGACCCACGGTCCTAGCCGTGGGCCCCACCGTGATACGTGTAGACATCCACAACGAGCATGTGGTAGGCCCCTTCCTGAAGCGGGCCCCCTCCAAAGATCAGCCACATTCAAGGCTTAGGTGGCCCACATCACAGGAAACAGTGGAGCTTTAACGTCTGCCCTTGAAATCCTTTTTGGCATCACAGAAGTTTTGGGTCAATATGAAATTTGTTTTTCCTCTGCATCCAGGGTCCGTGTGACCTTATTAACAGTCTAGATGGCAGATAAATATTATGGTGGCCTCCACATGGGACCCACCTATCCAGCCGTTTTTCCTCTGCATATGGCACACCAGCACTGGGCTGGTGTATTGACGCCACCAGGGAATGTGGTGCCACTGCTGATGACATCAATAGTGGTTTCGACCCACTGTGATGTATGCTTTGTATCCTACCGTCCAGATGGCTAGACGGTGGGCCCTCCATGGCATTTATATGTTATCTAAACTGTTCATCCATTTGGTGAACGTGGACCCCACCTTTTGTATATGGTTAATACAACCGTCCATCCTTTTGGCAAGCTCGTTTCATGGCTTGAGACAAAATGAAACAGATCTATTTATCAGGTGGGCCACTGCTAAAAACAGTGGAGCATTGAACGTCTACCATTGAAATCCTCTTGGTATCATATAGAATATGGATCAACATGAAATTTGTTTTCTTTTTATTCAGGTCTATGTGACCTTATGATCAGGTTGGATGGAAAATAACTGTTATGTGGGCCTTGAGAATTTTAATGGTGGAAATCATCGTTACCACTGTTGTTTGGAGTGCAGTCCAGTTGATCTTTTGAGATGATTCACGTATATATATATATATATATATATATATATATATATATATATATTACATATTGATGTATTTGGGGCTCAGCTAGTGTGGCCCATCTGATATACATAAGGCCCATGTGATTAGGCCCATTCGATGTTTTTGTGGCCCGTTGTCGAGGCCCACTTTGATATATATAAGGCCCATGTTATGAGGCCCATTGTGATGTATTAGGGCCCATGGGTTGATGTAACGACCTGAAAATTTCCGTACATTGGGTCGAGTACCACCTCGACCAAAAATCACATAGGATTAAATCATTTAGAAATTTAACAAAGTTAACTAAGTACTAAACTCAATTAGCTATGAAATCCGTTAGGATCGCTTTAAATACGATCTGCAAGACCCAAAACTTGCAGAACAAGTGACGCTAGGTTACCCTAAAGTTTAGAACCAAACTCATTTCCCGTCTGCTCTCGGGAATGAAACGAAACTTCGTATTAGGTCTAGATCGCACATCGGGAGTCCGATTAACCCAAAGTTAAGGAACTAGGACCGCCCCACTGGGCTTAACAATCATCTCAAAAATCAGCTCCATCGGATGTCCCACGGTCATTCGTTTCGATTCGGAGCGAGGTAGTGTGAAAAACACTATTCACATGCCAAAATAAATATCTGGAATAGTGATCTGGCATCATTTGTTGACGCGTCAGTATTAAGCAACCTGACCGTCAGAATCAGACCAAATTACACCCTCGGATTAAGAAAAATTTCAGGAACATTTACATGTACTTGGAATTTCGATCGTGGCCCACTGACCGTCGAATCCGAAAGTGGTCCGCCACGTGCGATCTGGGTATTCGATCGAGTCAAAAACGTAATCCCACGTAGATCCATCGATGGTGAGCTTAAGTCTGACGTTTGGTTCAAGGAGGGCTACCAGAACTTCCCTTTTGAGCTGGAAAAGCGGCGAAAATCCTATATTAGCAGTACCCCTTGAACCTGAGTCTAATTTCATAATGTTTGTGGCTATAAAAGGAGCTTAGAACAGCCCCTCTCATAGTCATACGAATTTTGGAGAAAACCCTAGAGGGAGAGAGAGAAAAGAGAGAGAAGAGCTTGAGTTTTGCTGCCGATCTTCCTCCTACTGCTTTGGACCTTTACACGGCCTACACCGCTTTATTCCAGGTGTTTTCCCAGCGTATTCCATCTCATTTGAAGGTAAGAAACCCTAACCCTAGGTCTGATTTGTGATGGGATCGATGTAGGTTGCGTAACAACTAACCGATTCCGCTCTTTAGGCTAGAAAACTCCCGTATACGGAAGATCTTCTAACCTTGCTGATTCGTTTCGTTTCCAAAGGCAAAGGTGAGGACTTTAAGTGTATAAGTTACGGTTTTCAACGCTTTCAATGTCAGATAATGGTAGATTCATGATCTGCTTGCAATTGCACATGTACAAAGTGCTTTCCGTTTCTCGTTTTCGATTAACGTTGTGAAATATGGAATTTCACATATTCTAGGTATACGTAGAAATACCGTATACGTATTTTTTTTGGATAAATGTTTGACATGTTTATTTAATGTATGATTATATAATATATGAATAAATTACTAGTTTGGCGAAAGGAATCGCCAAAATACATGTTCCCTTGTAAATGACAAGTATGTTGAAATTACGTATTTTAAAAATACCGTATACGTATTTCTTTTGGAATAATGTTTGACATACATATTTAATGTATGATTATAAAATACATGATTAAAATACTAGCTTGGCGAAAGGAATCACCGCAAGCTATGTTCCTTTGTAAACACTATGTATGTCGAAATTGGGTATACGAGGAAGTACCCTATACGTATAAAATTTGCTGATGCGATTGCCATGTTTAATTGCTGTATGATTATGATGTATATGTATAAAATACTAGTTTAGTAAAGGGACAACCCTAGTACACACTTCTCTAGCATACGTCATGTATGTTGAAATAGTGCATTCCAAGTGTTGGTGAAATCACTTGTGAGTGTAAGTGCTTAAGTGTTAGAACCTTAGGTAGGTGCTGAGATGGGATTCTCCGCTACCTTAGAGTCACATATGACACTCTCCATGTGGTTGTTCACTCTAACCACTCACCTATGAACTCTAAGTATTTGTATCCCTATGTGTATAGTGCTTTATAACATGCTTTACAACATGCTTTACAATATGCCTTATAACATGCTTTACTTCATGCTTTATAATACATGCTTTACATCATGCTTTACTTCATGCTTTACAATTGATTGAGTTTGGGACTATGCCTATAGTCCAAACATTCGGTACCAGACTTGCGGTTGTGGCCGAGATTTATATCGCCACGATGGACGTGTCTGGCGAACCCGAGTCGTACTTCGGTTGGCGATAGTGGTTGGCCACACGGAGTGCACTGCGCTCCATATCGTTCAACTTGTGGTGCGCTCGAGCTAGTCGAACTCGTCAAGCAAACCGATATGTGTATATGTATGTTCACCATGTTTGGTCGCTACTTGCTTGAACCTGGGTACCAAACTTACCGGTGGCGATCCCGTTAACCATGGTACCTCGATCCGCTAAGACGCATGAGCCGGGCATGGTAGTATGGGACACCGTGGTCGAGCTGTCGCCCTACGCCGGGTCATGTGCCTCCCCGTAGTGACCATTGCGCAACCAAACTCGTGAGCCGATTATGGTGGTATGGGACACTATATTCGAGTTGTCGATACTTACGGCGAGAGCCGAGTACGGTGAGACCTGTGCTCGTGCTGACGGGGCGACGAGTCCTCCGTAATATCTTCGAGTGTACTCCAAGTGTCTCGTGATTGGCGACGAGTCTTTCACGCAAGAACTAGAGTATGAGTTGAGCCGAGTACGGTGAGACCTGTACTTGGTGACGGCTAGTGATTGAGCCGGTATGGTGAGATATGTACTTGAGCCGACGGCCAAAGAATTGAGCCGCATACGGTGAGATCTCGTATCCGCGCTGACGGGTGACGAGCCCTTTGCGATGCCTTCACTACGCTTCTCAAACCATAATATCGTATGAGATTAGCTAGGATTGACGACCCTAGAATGGATCATGTTTGGGAATGATACAAGGGAGGTACCTTAGTTTCCCAATACTGCTGGTTGAAATGGATTAATAAAA
This sequence comes from Magnolia changhungtana, assembly GCA_030180095.1. Lineage (NCBI taxonomy): Eukaryota > Viridiplantae > Streptophyta > Magnoliopsida > Magnoliales > Magnoliaceae > Magnolia > Magnolia changhungtana. Next base: position 817,142 of record JASAUF010000395.1, on the reverse strand, counting down.
ACTTGGTAATCATGAGCATCATCGCACCGCATGTACTTTGTAGATGTGGCGCACTGAGGGAGTTAGCATTCGCGAACGTAAGATGATGTCGCTTGAGGGTAGTTTGGCAAGGGCATACAGCATCATGTCATATCATTTTTGCACTTAACAAGAGTAATTAGAAATGTTTGATTTGTCTTTACGTTATCATTACTGCTTGATTGATTTGATAACATGTTAACCTATGCTTTATTGTTCCACCGAGTTAGCTACTCACTCCCACGTTACGGGACGGTGTTTGCAACACCCACCGGACTGTCGCAGTGTAGATGGCGCCTCGTTCGGGAGCCGAGCTCGACTTTGAGGAGGATCGGGAGGAGTTCTCCTTTATGCAAGATTTACTCTAACGCGGCTATGCTTAGACCGACCGCATCGCGGGGATTCCAGGGCTTGTCTACATAGTTGTATTTTGATTTTTGACTTAGAAATAATTACATGTATATTGGTACTCAGTTAGTACTCATACTCTGGAGTTCACAAAAATTTTGATACTTTACATATTTTGAATATAAAATTTCAGGTCTTCCGCTTGCCTTTATACAATTGAACTGGAGTATGAATTCTTGTTTTTGGTATAACCTCATTCATGTTTATTGCGCTAACTCAGACAACATTTAACCATCATTGAGTATGTTGCATAAGTGATGCGTTGGAACTCGGGAGTTGAGTTCATACTCGACCCCCGAATTTCAGGGCGTTACAAGTTGGTATCAGAGCATGATTTTGATTAAACCGGACCTGAGTTATGTCCCCACTACGTACGCTGACGCATTACACTTAGGAGGATGCGCAAAACCTAGCAACAGTCTTAGGGTCTTCCGATTTCGCCGTTTGGCGAAGTTCATTGCAAATGGACAGTTTGATCGAGTGCGTACTCGATCCCGACCGCACTTATGGACCCCAAGTTACTCCTAGACCGTCTATTGACGTGTCCAGGTCACAATCCACCAAATATTAGTTGTTAAAAAAAAAAAAAAATCAGATTGAATCAGAAAGTTACCGGAACTGACCGTTCTGGAACTGAAATGAGTTCGTGGGCCCCCACGATTAATCCAACAAGGTTTTAGACCAAGCCAGGGTGCATTTGGCACCCTGGGAGTGTGGCAAACAGGTCGAGACCGCGGCGGCGCGGTTCCCGGCCAAGCCCGACCATGCGCCCACCGCGGCACTGGCGGCGGATCGCGGTCCGGTCAACTTTTCGGCGAAGGTCCGAACGTGGGGTTGGTCGGCCTGACCCCCTCTACCCCATGGCACGTGCCAACTTGCTGTTTGGTTAGGATTTAAGGGGCTGGAGCACCCTTTTCTCTCATTTCCCCTCTTTTCAAGCACCCTCACCTCCATTTCCGATTTTGCTGAAAACCCATTCCTCCAAACCTTCAATCCTTCCATTTCCTTCCATAACTCACACACCCCTACCTCCCACAACAGCCCTAGCCTCTCCCTTTCCCCATTTTTACAAGTTGGAGCTCTCATAACCCTCCTTGGAGCTAAAAAATCGGGTAATCTACTATCCCATTCCATTTTCTTCTTGTTTCTTCTTCATTTCCTACCTCTAGAGCTCCTTCCACACCTGTTGGATTGTTGATTGTGGAAGATAAAGGAGATCAGCCCCTTGTTTCCCCATTTTGGAAATTTTCCATGGCCCTCCTTGGTGTGGTGGCCACCATTTTCTCCATTTCCTCCATCCTATCTTTCATGGGAAAGAGGAAAACGCACCGATGACGCCAAGCCCAAGTAGGCCACCCCATTCCCAAAGAAGATCCGATGTTGGGGCACGGCACAAGCACCGTGCGGGAGTTTAGGTCCAAGCGAGACACGGATCCCGACCACACCCGCCGCAAATGCTTATCCGATAGGCATGGAATATGGGCGCTTCGCGGCCGTAAGGTTGTGTTTGAAGCTCATGTGGATGAAAGGATGTTCGGCTACACCCGATGATGGACCACTTGGTGGATATCGGATGGAATTATATTTTTGAAGGCGAGTCTCCCGCATGTGAGAACACGGTCCGCGCTTTCTACGCTCACATCGTGGACTCATCGTGAGCCTCTTCGCCATCTTGTCTCTGTGAGGGGCATAAGGCGCACAATCACCGTGGATGAGGTGGTTCGAATCACGAAGATTCCGCTTGGTCAAGTGCATCCTAGTGATGACTTCTCTGAAGTGCGCGGAAAGGGATCGCCGCACGCGATTTCTCCGTGGTCGCCGGGTTACTTGGAAGCGAGGAAATTGTATTGTGGCGACAAAGATGTCTGAAGACTTCTATTTGCTCCATCACATCTTCACATACAATGTATACCCACGGTGGGGTAACCGCACGGAATGTACTAGGGTGATGGTGGACTTTCTGTACAAGATGGGACGCTGGGACAACATATGCCTGCCCACATTCATCCTATCCCAGATAGTTAATGTTGTTCGTTCTGCTAGGAACGATCTTTCGCTCCTATTTGGCCGACTGATCTGCAGGATGGCTCGTGATGTAGGCTACAGATTGAATATGGAGGATCTTGCACCGGTCCGAGTCATAAGTGAAGCGACACTCAGGAATATGAAGATCGGCCCCCAACAGCGGCAAGCCCGACTCGACGAGTCTGGAGATGAGTCGGATAGCGCCGGTGAGGAGAGTGTTGACCTCCAGGCTGAGAGCGATGAGGAGCACAGTGATGACATACAGGAAGAAGAACCTGAGGCTCAGGACACTAAGGAGAGTTCACCCCCTGCGGCTCAGGAGCAGGGTGTGGATCGAGATGTTTTTGATGCGTGATTTGCCCGTCTTGAGGAGAGGCAAGCCGCCTTGCAGCAAGAGGTTGGACAAGTTCGGGCTGAGATTGGTCAAGTTCGAACCAAACTTGAAGAGAATAAAGCCTACATGAAGAAGAGTTTCAAGAAGATGTCCCGTACGTTGAAGGCCATCCTGTGCTGTGCGCAGGATAAGAATGCTCCTCCTCCACCGCCTACTTCGGATGCTTAGTCATCCATATTGTTGTTTGTTGTGTTTGCTTTGTTAATTTGCGATAGGCGGTTTGTGTTTCCGTACGTATGTTGTATTAGGTAGTAGCATGTTTAGGTGTTTGATGTGTGGATGTATTGGCTATAATGTGATTTCCGTCATGATTCATGTAAACTCTGTAGTCCATGTATTATGACAATTTTGAGTAAATGAAAAGCATATAGCCTCTTTTGTTTGATGATGTGTGGAATGCTTAAGTGCTTTATGGAGTGTATAATGCTGTATCTCACAAATGCTGTACCCTGTGTTGTATAGGGCATGCCGCGACAGTATACGCGGAGTACGGCACATCTCCTTCGACCGGCTCTATGGACCGACTCCTTCTCAGTAGTAGCGGTCCCCGCGGACCGTGGATTGGGATCTCGATCGCCTCCGCTCGGCCCTATCGGTGGGGACGTGCCCACCTTATACGCCCCCGGTCCGCGAGCAGTATCGGCCGTCTTCTTCGCGCAAAGATGACTCTCGTGTCGCTCCGTCGATCGATAGGTTTGAGCACCGATGATGATGATGCATCGGCGGCAGAGACTGGCGGGCAGAAGACCAGCTGAGCCTTATGGCCACCATCGCCGAGGCCTTGTCCCGTGGTGGTAGTGCGACTCCACCTACGACATCTACACATCCCGATGAGCATTCTGGGCCTCCTGCTCAGGTTGAGGATGTGCCTCGCCCCATCCATCGCACCTCCTCTTGGAGAGGTCGGTACACGCGGTCTACTCGAGCGATTCCAGCGCTTGAGGCCTCCCTCATTTATGGGTTCTCACAGACCCGAGGAGGCGGAGTTCTGGTTAGACCGCATCTCCAAGATGCTACCGATGCTTCACTGTTCGGAGGCAGAGCAGGTCAAGCTGGCTTCCTTCATGTTTGAGAGGGAGGCCAGTTTATGGTGGGACAACGTGCTGCGCACGGTCGCGGTAGATTTCGTGTGGACCTGGGAGGCTTTCGAGTCTCGGTTCCACGAGAAGTACTACCCGCAGACTTATCGGCATGAGCGGGAGGAAGAGTTTTTGCGCCTCAGGCAGGGAGGCATGATGATCACGGAGTACGAGCACCGCTTCACAGAGTTGGGCCACTTTGTCCCGACTATACTGGTGGATGAGCAGATGCGGATGCGTCGTTTCTCCTTGGGTTTGCGACCGGAGATACGGTCGAGGATATGATGCCACAGTATCCCTACATATGCGGCGTTGGTCCACATGTCTATGACGGCCGAGCAGGATGTGGACCGTTTGGCCAGATCACGTGGTACTATGGTTGCGAGACCGCGACAGGATTTACAGAGCAGGCCTATCTTAGGCAAGAGGCCTGGCCGATTCCCCCGGGGCGCGGCGCGCCTATTCCTATGAGACGCCCGTTGGTGACCTGCACGTTTTGCGGGAAACCTGGACACCCTGCTGAGAGCTGCTTCTCGCGCATGAGGGCTAGCGGCTTTGCGCCACCGCAGAGATTGGGTCGCCCTTATCCACAGCCATATCGCTCCGCCGCCAGGGCCGTTCCTGCACATCCTTCCTTCCGACCTCCCGTACCGTCCTTCAGGCCGCCACAGCGACCCTTGGCTCCTCAGCCGAACCGCCAGCAGCAGGCTCGCATTCATACTCTCGTGGCTGAGGTACCTGAGACGTTGGTTTCAGCTCCGACGGCTTTCGAGGGTACGGCTTTTATTCATGACACTCCCGTCTCTTTATTGGTGGACACTGGGTCCACTACCTCTATTATTTCTTGTGGGGCGGTGAAACGCCTGTCTTTGCATACGATTCCCACTAAGGGATGAGACTCACTACGGCTACCGGGACCTGTTCGGATGTCACACGATTATGCGAGGGTTGCTCAGTAGTTTTGGGTAGCAGCACAGTGCTCGTCGACCTCATTGTTGCTCCATTATGGCACTACGACGTTATCCTTGGTATGGATTGGCTCACCAGGATGAGGGCGGAGATAGATTGCGATACTCGGATCGTGACGGCCTATGGACCTGACGGTCGACTTTCACGTTCCCAGTGCAGGTCAGTTGGCCCTGTCGAGTTGATTGTTATGCTGCTTTACTTGTGCCGATTGATGGTCCGACCATAGATGGTACGCCGGTGGTTCGAGAATTTGCAGGCGTATTTGAGACTATCCCTGGTTTACCTCCTCGGCGTGAGATTGATTTTACGATTGATCTTACGCCGGGTGCGACGCCCATCTCGTTGCCGACTTATCGTATGCCTCCATGTGAGATGGAGGAGCTGCGGAAACAGATTGACGTACTTGTAGAGAGAGGTTTTATTCGACCTAGTGTGTCTCCTTGGGGAGCACCTGTGTTGTTCGTGAAGAAGAAGGACGGGTCGCTACGGTTGTGTATTGATTACCGTAGGTTGAACCAGGTCACGGTGAAGAACAAGTATCCTTTGCCCAGGATTGATGATCTGTTCGATCAGTTGAGTGGGGCGAAGTATTTCTCGAAGATTGACCTTCAGTCAAGGTACCACCAGCTGCGCGTGAGAGAGGAGGACGTGCAGAAGACAGCTTTCAGGACGTGCTTTGGGCACTACGAGTTCTTGGTGATGTCATTCGGTCTGACGAACGCACCAGCCGTGTTCATGGATCTGATGAACCGGGTATTTCGGCCCTTCCTCTACCGATTCGTCATCGTCTTCATCGATGACATCTTGATATACTCCACGAGTCGGGAGGAGCACGAGGAGCACTTGCGAGCGGTATTGGATACACTGAAGAAGAACCAGTTGTTTGCACAATATAAGAAGTGCGACTTCTGGCAGGAGGAAGTCAAGTTCCTGGGACATGTAGTGTCCAAGGATGGTATAGCAGTGGACCTTGCTAAGGTAGGCTGCGGTTCGGGATTAGCGGCGACTGAATCGATTCTTGAGGTGAGGAGTTTCCTTGGTCCGGCCGGGTACTACGGACGTTTCATTCGGGATTTCTCGAAGATCGCCGAGTGCCATTGTCTCGGTGACTCGGAAGGACACGAAGTTCGCACAGGAACGAGAAGGCGGAGGCGCACTTTAAGGAGCCGAAGGACAAGTTGACGTCCGCCCCTGTGCTAGTATTGCTGCAGCAAGGGGTGAAATACACGGTGTATCTTGGCGACGCGTCTCGCGTTGGTTTGGGTTGTGTGCTTTGATGCGAAGGATAGGGTGATTTCGTATGCCTCGAGATAATTAAGGAAGCACGAGGAGAATTACCCTACACATGACACAGGTTGGCAACATGTCATCTTTGCATTGAAGCTCTGGAGACATTACCTCTATGGTGAGGAGTTCGAGCTTTTACTGTGACCACAAGAGCCTTAAATACATATTCACACAAATGGGATTTGAATATGAGGCAGTACCGATGGATGGAGACCTTGAAGGACTTCAAGTTCGAGGTTTCCTACCATCCCGGCAAGGCGAACCTTGTGGCGTGACGCGTTGAGCCGCAAGAAGGCGATTGCATTTGCGGCACCGCGATGATAGCCGAGTGGGACATGGTAGAGTTTGTGCGGGACTTCGAGCGAGACTCACTTTGTCGAGGAGCCTTTTGAGTGTGTTGCGCACGTTCGGGTGCGGCCACTTATTGACGACAGGATCGTTGAGGCCCAAGAGGGCGATATATGGCTATCTGAGCTTCGAGAGCAGGCTAGCGACGCCGTGGACTCCGAGTGGAGAGTTGGTTCTGATGGGGGTTTACGATTCCGTGGCCGCCTATGTGTTCCTGATGTGGCTGACTTGAGACCCGAGCTTCTCGAGTCCGCCCATAACTCAAAGTTTGCGATGCATCCTGGTAGCACGAAGATGTACCAGGATATGAGACGGACGTATTGGTGGGATAACATGAAGGCCCACATTGCTGAGTATGTGTCTCGATGTCTGACATGCCAGCAGGTCAAGGCTGAGCATCGCCGACCTCCTGGACTACTTCAGCCCATGCCTATAGCGGAGTGGAAGTGGGACTTCATCTCCATGGACTTCATATCAGGGTTGCCGAAGACGAGGAAGGGGCACGATTCCATTTGGGTGATTGTGGACCGGTTGACCAAATCGGCCCATTTCCTCCCTATCAGAGTTACGAACTCTGCAGACGAGCTGGCTAGATTGTACATCAGAGAGATCGTCCGTCTGCACGGGGTTCCTTTGGAGATCGTGTCGGACAGAGACACGCGGTTCACATCTATCTTCTGGACTCGTATCCAGGAGGGGATGGGTGTGAAGTTGAAGTTCGATGCGGCGTTTCATCCTCGGGCCGATGGGCGACGGAGCGGGTGAATCGGTTCTGGAGGATATGTTGCGAGCATGTGTGTGGACTTCAAGGACGGTTGGGATGACTGTCTTCGTACGCGAGTTCGCCTACAACAACAGCTTCCGGGCGACTATTGGCATGGCCCCATATGAGGCTCTATATGGTCGACCTTGTAGGGCACCGCCTTGCGTTGGGCGAGGTTGGAGAGCGTAGCTGATTGGCCGGAGTTGGTTCGGCGACTACGAAAAGGTAGGCATTATCGGGCATCGATTACTCACGGCCAGCGAGCGTAAGAGGATTACGCCGATACGAGGCGGCGACCGCCGGAGTTCGAGGTCGGTGATCATGTGTTCCTTCGGGTTTCCCCATGAAGGAGTCCTTCGGTTTGGGAAGAAGGGGAAGCTCACACCGAGGTTTATCGGTCCATTTCGAGATCTTGGATCGAGTGGGTGATGTGGCGTATCGTCTCGCCTTGCCTACACCTCTTGCTTAGTACACAACGTATTTCATGTATCTATCTTTGAAGAAGTACGTTCTCGATCCTTCGCATATCATCGGATGGGAGCAGGTACGGTTGAGCGAGGATGCTACATATGAGTTGCGCCGACGCGCATCCTTGACGGAAGGGCAGTGCTGCGTAGCAAGGTCATCCCACTTGTGAAAGTGCTTTGGACACATCATTCAGAAGAAGCTACAGGGAGACCGAGGCCGAGGTCGGGAAGAACTACCTCGATTCTCGAGGAGTACGAAAGGTATAAATTTCGAGGACGAAATTTTTTGTTTAAGGGGGTAGATTGTAACGACACGAAAATTTCAGTACATTGGGTCGAGTACCACCTCGACCAGAAATCACATAGGATTAAATCCTTTAGAAATTTAACAAAGTTAACTAAGTACTAAACTCAATTAGCTATGAAATCCGTTAGGATCGCTTTAAATACGATCTGCAAGACCCAAAACTTGCAGAACAAGTGACGCTAGGTTACCCTAAAGTTTAGAACCAAACTCATTTCCCGTCTGCTCTCGGGAATGAAACGAAACTTCGTATTAGGTCTAGATCGCACATCGGGAGTCCGATTAACCCGAAGTTAAGGAACTAGGACCGCCCCACTGGGCTTAACAATCATCTCAAAAATCAGCTCCATCGGATGTCCCACGGTCATTCGTTTCAATTCGGAGCGAGGTAGTGTGAAAAACACTATTCACATGCCAAAATAAATATCTGGAATATGATCTGACATCATTTGTTGACACGTCAGTATTAAGCAACCTGACCGTCAGAATCAGACCAAATTACACCCTCGGATTAAGAAAAATTTCAGGAACATTTACATGTACTTGGAATTTCTAATCGTGGCCCACTGACCGTCGAACTGAAAGTGGTCCGCCACGTGCGATCTGGGTATCCGATCGAGTCAAAAACGTAATCCCACGTAGATCCATCGATGGTGAGCTTAAGTCTGACGTTTGGTTCAAGGAGGGCTACCGAACTTCCTTTTGAGTGGAAAAGCGGCGAAAATCCTATATTAGCAGTACCCCTTGAACCTGAGTCTAATTTCGTAATGTTTGTGGCTATAAAAGGAGCTTAGAACAGCCCCTCTCACAGCCATACGAATTTTGGAGAAAACCCTAGAGGGAGAGAGAGAAAAGAGAGAGAAGAGCTTGGGTTTTGCTGCCGATCTTCCTCCTACTGCTTTGGACCTTTACACGGCCTACACCGCTTCATTCCAGGTGTTTTCCCGGCGTATTCCGTCTCATTTGAAGGTAAGAAACCCTAACCCTAGGTCTGATTTGTGGTGGGATCGATGTAGGTTGCGTAACAACTAACCGATTCCGCTCTTTAGGCTAGAAAACTCCCGTATACGGAAGATCTTCTAACCTTGCTGATTCGTTTCGTTTCCAAAGGCAAAGGTGAGGACTTTAAGTGTATAAGTTACGGTTTTCAACGCTTTCAATGTCAGATAATGGTAGATTCATGATCTGCTTGCAATTGCACATGTACAAAGTGCTTTCCGTTTCCTGTTTCGATTAACGTTGTGAAATATGGAATTTCACATATTCTAGGTATACGTAGAAATACCGTATACGTATTTTTTTTGGATAAATGTTTGACATGTTTATTTAATGTATGATTATATAATATATGAATAAATTACTAGTTTGGCGAAAGGAATCGCCAAAATACATGTTCCCTTGTAAATGACAAGTATGTTGAAATTACGTATTTTAGAAATACCGTATACGTATTTCTTTTGGAATAATGTTTGACATATATATTTAATGTATGATTATACAATACATGATTAAAATACTAGCTTGGCGAAAGGAATCGCCGCAAGCTATGTTCCTTTGTAAACACTATGTATGTCGAAATTGGGTATACGAGGAAGTACCCTATACGTATAAAATTTGCTGATGCGATTGCCATGTTTAATTGCTGTATGATTATGATGTATATGTATAAAATACTAGTTTAGTAAAGGGACAACCCTAGTACACACTTCTCTAGCATACGTCATGTATGTTGAAATAGTGCATTCCAAGTGTTGGTGAAATCACTTGTGAGTGTAAGTGCTTAAGTGTTAGAACCTTAGGTAGGTGCTGAGATGGGATTCTCCGCTACCTTAGAGTCACATATGACACTCTCCATGTGGTTGTTCACTCTAACCACTCACCTATGAACTCTAAGTATTTGTATCCCTATGTGTATAGTGCTTTATAACATGCTTTACAACATGCTTTACAATATGCCTTATAACATGCTTTACTTCATGCTTTATAATACATGCTTTACCTCATGCTTTACAACTGATTGAGTTTGGGACTATGCCTATAGTCCAAACATTCGGTACCAGACTTGCGGTTGTGGCCGAGATTTATATCGCCACGATGGACGTGTCTGGCGAACCCGAGTCGTACTTCGGTTGGCGATAGTGGTTGGCCACACGGAGTGCTTTTGCTCCATATCGCTCAACTTGTGGTGCGCTCGAGCTAGTCAAGCTCGTCAAGCAAACCGATATGTGTATATGTATGTTCACCATGTTTGGTCGCTCTTTGCTTGAACCTAGGGTACCAAACTTACCGTGGCGATCCCGTTAACCATGGTACCTCGATCCGCTAAGATGCATGAGCCGGGCATGGTGGTATGGGACACCGTGGTCGAGCCGCTTCGCCTACACCGGGGTCATGTGCCTCCCGTAGTGACCATTGCGCAACCAAACTCGTGGTGATTATGGTGGTATGGGACACTATATTCGAGTTGTCGATACTTACGGCGAGAGCCGAGTACGGTGAGACATGTGCTCGTCTTTGACGAGCGACGAGTCCTCCGTAGTATCTTCGAGTGTACTCCAAGTGTCTGTGATTGGCGATGAGTCTTTCACAGTAACTAGAGTATGAGTTGAGCCGAGTACGGTGAGACCTGTACTTGAGCTGACTGCTAGTGATTGAGCCAGGTATGGTGAGATATGTACTTGAGCTGACGGCCAGCAATTGAGCCGCATACGGTGAGATCTGTATCCTCGCTGACGGGTGACGAGCCCTTTTGTGATGCCTTCACTACGCTTCTCAAACCATAATATCGTATGAGATTAGCTAGGATTGACGACCCTAGAATTGATCATGTTTGGGAATGATACAAGGGAGGTACCTTAGTTTCCCAATACTGCTGGTTGAAATGGATTAATAAAAACTTGGTAATCATGAGCATCATCGCACCGCATGTGCTTTGTAGATGTGGCGCATTGAGGGAGTTAGCATTCGCGAACGTAAGATGATGTCGCTTGAGGGTGGTTTGGCAAGGGCATACAGCATCATGTCATATCATTTTGCACTTAACAAGAGTAATTAGAAATGTTTGATTTGTCTTTGCGTTATCATTATTGCTTGATTGATTTGATAACATGTTAACCTATGCTTTATTGTTCCACTGAGTTAGCTACTCACTCCCACGTTACGGGACGGTGTTTGCAACACCCACCAGACTCTGTCGCAGGTGTAGATGGCGCCTCTGTTCAGGAGCCGGAGCTCGACTTTGAGGAGGATCAGGAGGAGTTCTCCTTTATGCAGTACTCTAACGGCTATGCTTAGACCGACTGCATCGCGGGGATTCCAGGGCTTGTCTACATAGTTGTATTTTGATTTTTGACTTAGAAATAATTACATGTATATTGGTACTCAGTTAGTACTCATACTCTGGAGTTCACAAAAATTTTGATACTTTACATATTTTGAATATAAAATTTCAGTCTTCCGCTTGCCTTTATACAATTGAACTGGAGTATGAATTACTGTTTTGGTATAACCTCATTCATGTTTATTGCGCTAACTCAGACAACATTTAACCATCATTGAGTATGTTGCATAAGTGATGCGTTGGAACTCGGGAGTTGAGTTCATACTCGACCCCCGAATTTCAGGGCGTTACAGTTGAGGCCCATTGTGATGTATTTAAGACCCATGGATTGAGGCCCATTGTGATGTATTTCTGACCCATTTGGCAAGGCCCATTGTGATGTGTTTCCAGCCCATATGTCGTGGCCCATTGTGATGTGTATTGGTCCATCGATGCGGTTCACTTAATGTGTAAGAGGCCCATTGGTGAGGCCCGTGGACGCGGTCCACTTGATGTATATGAGGTCCACTGGTGCGACCCATGTGATATGGCCGACTCGATTTGTATAAGGCCCATATGAGGTGGCCCATTTGATGTATATGAGGCCTATGGGTCGAGGCCCAACGAGATGTATATAGGTCCATTACAATACGTGATTTCACCATGGTATATATAATGATGTTTATGGTGGGCCGTGCCTTGGGAGCAATGTTGGTTTGATGTCCACATTATAAGAATAATGTTGGTTAAATGTCCGCATTATGACTCTCCTTAGGGCTCATTGATAGGCCCATACTTGTTGAGTATAGGCCGTCTAGGCCCATCTTCATTGTAAGGACAGTTCATCACTTTATAACATGTTTAGTATAGCTCCATGATTCATGTCCATATGCATCATATGTATGCTTGATATGAGGAATGTTCAACCATTGCATATGTCATTGGGCAAATTGTTATGAGACTCCCTGATAGGCGGAGGTTATCTCACATGAGCACACGATATGCACAGGATTGATACATGACTGGATTGTATGACTCATGCATCTTACATTTGGAGTTATAATCACTGTACGCCCTAGCGACATTAGGGTCGTAGTCTCCACAAGCACATCATGGTGACTAAATGGGACACTGAAAATACTTGGTTCTAGCACTGTGGGCACTTAGGATGTCCTTGGGTGAAAATCCCAGAACCTCCGAGGTCAGGAGTAGACCCAACGTCTAGACTGAGTGGAACATGAGCGACCGAGTGCCGAATACCAGTAGGCTGCGTCTCCCACTGTGTCATGGTCGGTTGGGAGGGGGTGTGGCCTTATCCGCTCGAGTGAGGGGGCTGTAAGCTAGGCTGAGTATGACCAGCTCGTAAATGGGTCCGCTATCAACGAGCCAGGTAGGTATTGGCAGACTACTGGTCAGGCTGATAGTGAGGTCTATTCCACTCACTGAGGAGGCAGTTTGTGTCAAGTGTAATAGACCCCGGTGATTTTTTCAGAGAGCAACCGTACTGATATGTGGACTTATTGAGCAGGAATTGCATATCCATTCATTCATTCATTCACTATCCACTCGGGCTGGTGGTGCGTAACTATTTGTTACATGTACCTTCGCATGGCCAAGATTTCGGTTGGGCGTGCGATTAACTTGAGATCAGGAGTTTACCACATTGAGTCGGACTATCCAAATTTAGGTATGGGACTGGTTTGGATAGAAGTCCCTTGTGGTGAACCCCGTAGTCTGCGATACTATGTACTATCATCCTGACTTCACGTTCCTGCATGGTCATTTCATTCGCACCACATATTACATTGCATCCGCAGTACTTAGCATTTTTAGGTTACTATGTTGATGTACTTATATGGCCTAGACGAGGTTGATGGTATTCGTGGCTCGTCAGGATTTGCATATTGTAATGCATCCTTAGCGTCTGTTATTGTCTTATTACGTTTTGTATTGTATAGCCTTGGTACAGCTGATAGACTCATGGACTTACCAGTATATTTTCACTAACTCTGATATCGTATGATTCATGATCTTGTTAGTATTTCTGCTTATTCCAATGATGTATGATTTATGGACTTTATGGTATACTTGGCACTTATCTTGTGCACACACTTTCACCACCCTCTAAGCTTTTGTAAGCTTATGCATGATAAATGCAAGCAGGTGGCGTTAGGTTGCAGCAGCGTTGAGCTTGAAGCATGTAGCTATCCTTTGGAGCTTTGATTTCGATATATGTATATCCCTTTCAACATTGTATTCAAATGATTATATTAGTGGATATGTGATGATGATGTTGCCTTTATGATTTGGGTATACTTGTGGTTATGCTCCATTATAAAAAAAAATCATACTGAAAATCCTCCTTGTAGGATCCCAAGATCGGAATCTGGTGTATGGGCACTGAGATTCGAGAACGGGGTACTACGAAGGCTGTCGGCATCGGATTCGGCGATCGAGAATTTTGTGAGCCCATTTTCTGAGTTTGGGGCATGACACTAGCCCCCTCTCCCTTTCTTCTCTTTCTCTTCCCGCCGCATGCACGCACGCCTGCCCGCCCGACCCTCTCTGTCTCTCTCTCTCGCACCCTCTCCCTCCTCTCTCTCTCTCTCTCTCTCTCTCTCTCTCTCTCTCTCTCTCTCTCTCTCAGATGGCGAAAGATCTAAAACCTCTCTCTGCTGAAAGACCCGAAAACCATCTCTCACTCCCACTTATGAAAAATAAAAAACCCTTTCCGCTAATAGATCTGAAAGTAGAGCTCTCTCTGCTACTTGTTGCAAAAGTCATAGGCGTAGCACTAAACAATCTCTTTAAGGAAAGGTTAGTTTATGTAAAAACAATTTTCAATCAATTTTTTGTTCTTTATTTCCAAATTTCGGATGTTTGGATTTAAGAGTTTCTGATTATTTTTTTCACGATTTATACTTTTTTAAAAAAAAATTGAAATCGAATGTTAAGATTAGAGTTTCTAAAATTTATATGTAAATTTTTTGTATGCTGATGTAGAGGGGAATTTCCCTTGGAAAATGCAGTTGTGTCCATCTTCCATGGACAACATATTCTATCAGCAGCTGACATTCTCAAGGGAAAGAAATGCAAGGCATACCCTACTGTGAAGCTTAATGTGGTGTTGTTGGGTGCAGCATGGTTCGATCCCGAGCCAATTCATCATTGCTTCACTGACGACAATCTAGTGTCTGGAGACACCAACATGTGGAAGAAGGGACACCAACTGTTTGATGAGATTCCCAAAGCCCATGTTACACAGGCATGCACCTCTTATGTATTTATTGCAACTTCTTTCCATTAATATTTCAAATACATATTATTGGAAATCTGTCTTATATAAGATGAAATGATTGAGATTAGTCAGTTAACCATAAGAAGCTGAGCATTTGATCATTTCCATAGAAGGAAAATGGAAGAACGGAAAAAAGCCAAACTCATTTAAAATATCACAATATTAATTAAAGTTAATTAAAGTTAAATAGGCTAGTTGCAAGTTTCTTCATTTGCTCATTTGGGTTTTAAACAGCGACCAGTGCAATGGCCTATTGGTATGTCAGAGTCTCTCGAGATGTGATGTTATGGTTAGAACCACTGAGACCAATGGCTCAATGGGTCAATTGAATGCACTTAATTAGTTTGGGCTTGGAGTTCTCTCTATGGTCCTAGAAAATACTAGCTCATTAGAAAAAAAAATATTAAAGTTGCATTTGGTTGCTCAAGTCAAATGAATTGCAATATGGTCTGGTAAAAGCTTAATAACCCAAGTGATCCAGACCTATGCTTCAAGACAAGGGGTTAGTCCAAGGTTGTAACTAGTGTCCAGTAATTCATGGAGTAGCATTTACACATTCTGTTCTAATTGTGAATTAGGATGGTGCCACACAACCATAGCCTTTCTCTATAACGAATTGAATAAATTGCAATCCACTTCAATTGTTATTACCATTCATTCAGGAGGCCTACCTGTGATATGTTAAGTGGAACCCAAATGGTGTATTTTCATTTCATCAAACCTCATGTAGGAAATCATGCTCCAAAGCATTTGTTTTGAGTTTCTTATACTGTGATTTGAGTTGTAATTTGTAAATGATACTAGTGAGGTTAAGTTGAAGCATTTAATATTCTAGCATGCTTATTTCACAATGACTTGGCTCTATTTTGACATTGTTGCAGGTAATCATTTGTCAAAGGATGAGTTCTTGAAATTACAACACGGATAAGAAAAGCCCAAGGTATTGCTTGAAGTTCTACCAGTCAATTCTGTAAAGCTATAACCTATAACCTATAACCTAAACCTAAACCTAAACCTTAACCAAAACCTATAACCTAAACCTTAACCTATAACCTATAACATATAACCTACTTATAATCTATAACCTAACCTTAACCTAAACCTAAAACCTAACCCTAAACCTATAACCTAAACCTATAAACTAAAGCCTAAACCTAAACCTAAAACCTAAATGTATTCTCAAATCCCTAAACTTAAACCTACACCTAATCCTAATCTCAACTCCCTAACCTAAACCTAAACCCGATCCCAAACCCAAACCCAATTTCCTAAACTTAAACCTTAACCTATTCTCAATTCCCTAAAGATATAACCTATAACCTATAACCTAAACCTAAACCTAAACCTAAACCTAACCTAAACCTAACCTAAACCTATAACCTTAACCTAAACCTAAAACTAAACCAAAACCTATAACCTTAACCTAAACCAAAACCTATAACCTAAACCTTAACCTATAACCTAAACTTATGACCTAACCTTAACCTAAACCTAAACCAATAACCTAAACCTATAAACTAAAACCTAAACCTATAACCTAAACCTATAAACTAAAACCTAAACCTAAACTTAAAACCTAAATGTATTCTCAAATCCCTAAACCTAAACCTACACCTAATCCTAATCTCAACTCCTTAGGCTAAACCTAAACTTGAAAACCCAAACCTAAACTCGAACCCGAACCCGATTTCCTAAACCTAAACCTTAACCTATTCTCAATTCCCTAAACCTTTACCTATAACCTAACTTAAACCTAAACCTATAACTTACACTTATAACCTAAATCTAAACCTATAACTTACACTTATAACCTAAACCTAAACCTAAAACCTAATTGTATTCTCAAATTCCTAAACCTAAACCTACACCTAATCCTAATCTCAACTCCCTAACCTAAACCTAAACCTAAACCTAAACTTGAAAACCGAAACCTAAACTCGATACCGAACCTAAACCCGAACTTGATTTCCTAAACCTAAACCTTAACTTATTCTCAATTCCCTAAAGCTATAACCTTAACCTATAACCTATAACCTAAACCTAAACCTAAACCTATAACCTAAACCTAAACCTAAACCTTAACCTATAACCTTAACCTATAACCTATAACCTAAACCTAAACCTAAACCTATAACCTAAACCTAAACCTTAACCTAAACCTAAACCTATAACCTAAACCTAAACCTAAACGTTAACCTATAACCTATAACCCATAACCTATAACCTAAACTTATAACCTTGAACCTAACCTTAACCTAAACCTAAAACCTAAACCTATAACCTATAACCTAAACCTATAACCTAAAACCTAAACCTATAACCTATAACCTAAACCTATAACCTATAACCTAAAACCTAAACCTAAATCTAAAAAATAAATGTATTCTCAAATCCCTAAACTTAAACCTACACCTAATCCTAATCTCAACTCCCTAACCTAAACCTAAACCTAAACTTGAAAACCCAAACCTAAACTCGATCCCGAACCCGAACCCGATTGATGTAATAATGTAGCCCAATCACATGGCAACAAACAAGAAAATCTTCCTTTGTTGGCAAGTATACTCGAACTCAAGCATCACAATGCATCTATTTCCATCTCCACTATCTCTTATAGCATAGATTATTTGAGATTTGGATTTATCTCATTTTTAGAGTCATGTCCTAACACAATATGATAATATTAATACACAAGGTGGATTTGTCACCCACATTATTCCAAGACCCATATAACTTCTCCTTATAGGAAGTTGGGTAAGGCACATGCAACTTGAATCCATCAAAGGAGATAAGGATCACCTCTCATATGTTCTCTCTCTTTTCATTTGTTTTTTTTTTTTTTTTTTTTTCCATAGGATTGTTTGGATGAATGTATTTTATGTTTGGATGGATTTACATAGTTTGGGTTTAGATGGATATGAATGTGAATACGATGAAATATATTATATAACAGTTGTATATGGGAATAATATATTGTAACAACTGAGATTGAAAAAAAAAAAGACTTTTACCTACGAAATATTTCGTAGGTAAAAGTCTCATCCACGTTTATTACCTACGAAAATTTTCATAGGTAATAGTATTGTGAAATATTTTTACCTATAAAAAGTGTCGTAGGTAAAACTCTTACTAGCAAATTTTCTCTAGGTAAAATATAACACTTTTACTGACAAATATGTTCGTCGGTAAAAGTTGTTTACTAACAATTAGCGGGAAACTTTTTGATTTTCTGTTTTTTCATAAATTCAAAAAACCTTTTACCTACGAACACTTTCGTTGGTAAAGATGGCTTTTACCTATGAAATTAGATTTCATAGGTAAAAGTAAACTTTATAAAGATGGCTTTTACCTATGAAATTAGATTTCATAGGTACAAGTATGTGAAAAATTCAAAACACCCTTTACCTACAAAACTTTTCATAGGCAAAGATGGCTTTTACCTACAAGTAAACTTTAGGATTTTTTTTTTTTTCAAAAACTCAAAACACCCTTTACCTACGAACACTTTCGTTGGTAAAGATGGCTTTTACCAACGAAATTAGATTTCGTAGGTAAAAGTAAACTTTTCGATAATTTTTTTTTGGGAAAAATATAAAACACCCTTTACCTATGAAAATTTTCGTAGGTAAAGATGGCTTTTACCTCGGTAAAAGTAAACTTTTTAATTTTTTTTTTGTTTTTTCAAAAATTTAAAACACCCTTTCCCTACGAAAAGTTTCGTAGGTAAAGATGGCTTTTACCTAAAAATTCAAAACACCCTTTACCTACGAAAATTTTCATAGGTAAAGATGGCTTTTACCTATGAAATCTATTTTTGTAGGTAAAAGTAAACTTTTCGATTTTTTATTTTTTGAAAAAATTTAAAACACCCTTTAGCTACGAATATTTTCGTAGGTAAAGATGGCTTTTACTTACAAAATTATATTTCGTAGGTAAAAGTAAAGTTTTCAAATTTTTTTTTTTTGTATTTTGAAAAATTCAAAACACCCTTTACCTGCAAAAATTTTCATAGGTAAAGATGGCTTTTACCTACGAAATTACATTTCGTCGATAAAAGTCATCTTTACCTACGAAAATTATTTTTGTCGGTAAAAACCATATTTCTTGTAGTGCGTCCTGACGTCAACTGCACGCATCAATCGTGCATAAGCTTATAGAAAGCTTAGAGGGTGGTGTAAGTGTGTGCATAACATGAATGTGCTCAGAATGCAATAACAGAGTAATGTGGAATCATGCTGATGAGTACATGAATGCAATCAGTCATACCAAGGCTATGCGGTGCAAGATATGAATGCTATCAGCCATATCAAGACCATGCAATGCAAGATGCAACTCAAGCATGACAATCTTCATCCAAATCTACATATCAATGTAGCTTATTACTAGAGCATTAAATATCAGTACAGTTATCATTCTGGATAATTATTGGGGTTTAGGACACTCTAAATGGCGCTGCCCCTTTCTCAGGCGCGCAACCCAAGTGAGCATAAGAGATCTCATTATCGACCTGGCCAATAGTCTGCCAATACTAATCCGGCACGTATTGAGATCCCTTCACGAGCTGGTCAAATTTAGCCTAGCAATGCCCATTACGCTCGGGCGGGTAAGGCCACACCCCTTTCCAACTGACTATGACAAAGTGGGAGACGTGGCCTCCTGGTATTCGACCTTCGTGTGCTCATGTATCCACTCGGTCTCGACGTTGGAGTCATCCTCTGGTATCATCAGGTTTAAAGATTTTCACCCAGGGACATCTATGATGCCCCGATACTAGAAACAGTATTTTCGGTATCCAATCCGGCCACCCACGATGTGTCTATGGAGGCCACAACCTTGATGTTGATAGAGCGCACAATAATCATAATCACACAAATGCAAATGTGCATATGTCACGCAGTCCGATCATGTATCAATCTTGCGTATATCGTGCACTCATGTGGGATAACTCTAACTATCAGGGAGTCCCATAAATCACCTGTACTAAGGCATATGCAATGTCTAATCACATCTCATAACAAACATACAGATGATGCGTATGGGCACGAATCACAATGCTATGCTATCACAAACTCATAATCAGTAATAGTATTCAGTATCGGCAATCGGCACCGATAATCGGCATCGATAATCAACCCTGACGCAAGGCGAGGTCCATAGATGGATGGCTGATGATGGACCAACGAATATCACTGGGGCCTAAGCGTTTGGATTAACCCACAAGAGAATGATGAGGAAGGGCCTAATAAGGCCTAAGGGAAGGTCACAATGTGCACCTTTAATCAACATTACTCCCAAGGAATGGCACTCATAGGGCCAATCATATAATGGGCCCACCACCTCATACAAGGGCCTAATACACATCATCATGGGCTTCACTTAAGGGGCATATATGCATCACATTGGGCCTCACTCATGGGCCAATGTGTGTGTGTGTGTGTGTGTGTATAACATCGGGCCGTATCAAATGGGCCAAATCAAATAGGTCGAATCAAATGGGCCAAGTTGAATGGGCCGATACAAATGGGCTGAATCAAATGGGCCAGATCAAATGGGCTTCTCAAATGGGTCGATATAAATGGGCTTATAAAAATGGGTCGGATCAATTGGGCCGATACAAATGGGCCGAATCAATTACGCCGATCAAATGGGCCGAGTCAATTGGGCCAATTGATTGGGCCGAGTCAAATGGGCCGATCAAATGGGCCGATTACAACACAATTCATCTATTTTTTTAGAGATCAATATAGAGTATTATATATATTAAAATGAATCATATCAAATGATCAACTAGACCATGCCACATCTAACAATGGTGATAATGATTTCCATAATTAAATCCCAGTGGGCCCCACCATAGGGTTTATTTCCATCCAGTCTATTCATAAGGTCACAAAGACTTGGATTTAGAGGAAAACAAATATCATATTGGTCCAAACTTGTAACCCAAGGGTTTTAATGGTGGGCATTCAAACCCACTATTTTTTATAGTGTGGTCCACTTAATAATTGGATCTGTCTTATTTTTCAGTCTTAAGCCTTGAGACAAGCTCGCCGGATGAATGGACGGTTTGGCTGGATCACATACATCAGGGGTGGGGTCCATGTATATGGCCCACCAGAGATGTGAATCTACTTCATTTTTAGTCTTAAGCCTTTGTCGAGCTCGCCAAATAAATGGACGGTGGTGCTGGCCACCCACATGTTCAACAGATGAACGGTAGGGATACAACACACGCATCATAGTGGGGTTCAAGAGCATGTTCCACCATATCCGGACAAGCCAAATGGATGGACGGTTGGATGAGATCCATCCATCAGCGGGAGTCCCACCGTCCAGACCTCTGGACGGTGAGGATCCCACCACACGTCAAATACAGATGATGTCAATACAGCTACTGTATAGCTGCTGAGGTAAGGTGGGTCCCATGTGGGAGTGGCCCACCATAGTTGTATATTATATTATATAATATAATATCATATATTCTATAGTTAAACATAATATAATATTATATATATATATATATACACATTATATATGCAATGAGGGAGTGGGTGCCCACCGTCTAGATCCATCTGGACGGTGCAGATTACCTATGCTAAAGGTGGGTCCCACGTGGGAGTGGCCCACCATAGTATTTATTTTTTATTATTATTATTATTATTCAATACATTATAATATATATATATATATATACACTTGTGAGTGCCAGCGTCCAGACCCTCTAGATGCTAGATGGACGGCTGGATGGGGGCCACCATCTTACTGACGTGAGACGCCAACCCCCCTTGCAATATCAAACAGGTGGGTCTCCATGTGGGCCCACCATATTATATATATATATATATCATGTATTTTACAAAGTGTAAGGGTCCAGCGTGTGGGATCTCCACCATCCCAACAATGGATGGTGTGGATCATCACCTATAATAGGGTGGGCCACACCGTCTGATGCTGATGAACGGAGTAGATATAACACATATTGGTGGGGTCCACACCATCATAATGGATAGAGAGAAGGAAAGAGGGAGAAAGAGTGAGAGAGAGGGATACGTGAAGGGGAGGGACCCCGCCACCATTGAGCCCTCCCTATACCAATGCATACATAAGTGGGTCCTACAACAACTGGCCTCTTAAAATTAAAATCAATGGTGGATCACCCACCTATATCGCTCCTTCTTTAGCTCCTTGGACTCCTATGCTCCTTGCCTTCTATTTTAATGGAGGTTGATGGAGAATGAATGGTTGAGATGGGAGATGAGAGGGTGGGGAAGTGGGCCACACTTGTTTTTGGGAGAGAGAGCTTGGACTTTGGGAACTCTCGTGGCAGTTGGGAGGTTGCTTAGAAAATGAGAGAGAAAGAGAGGTGATGGATTGATATGGGATGAGTAGAATGGGTGTTGTAAGTAAGGAGATGGAGAGGTATGGATTTGTTTAAGATTTTGGTAAAAAATGGATGGGTAGGGAGGAGGAGAGTTAACTTGGGGAAAAGAGGGAATGAACATTTGTACTTGAGATAGGGTGAGGTGGCATGGGGTAAGGGTGGTGTACTTGACTTGATTTGATGTGACATATTGTAGAGATTCTTTCGGAATTTGTAATGCGCGGTGTTTCTTCGGAATGAACGCGGGCCCACATCTCCTAGCCCTGGTATCGGATTGGTGCACGAGTCACGGCGTTGGAACCGTGGCGATGGTGCGGTCGTGAGGGTACAAGTTTTGGGTCAAGCTAACTTTGGTATGCATGACTTGGCTTAGGATCGCACACAAACGTCAGATACAGGTCAACGATTGCCAGAATTTGACTAGGAGGACCACGGAAGCCTATAGAATGGTACAATCTAGGGTACGGGTCTTACAGCTCTCCCCTCCAAATAAAAATTTCATCCTCAAAATTTACACTATCATTGCAAGTAAACATAACTCATAATAGAAGAGGAAACAAGGCATCATCATATAAAATCGAAAACAACATACAAGATACAACATATAATCAATCGTCAAAGAGATAGGGATAGCGCTCTCGAATCTCAGCCTCGTGCTCCCAAGACGCCTCATCAACCGAATGGTGATCCCACTGAACCTTCACCAAGGAGATGACCTTGGTCCGGAGGACCTGATCCTTCCGATCAAGGATACGAACTGGTTGCTCAATGTAAGAACCATCCTTACGAACCTCCAGCGGCTGCCAATCGATAACAGGAAACATGTCTGACCCACACTTCCTCAGCATAGACACATGGAAAATGTTGTGGACGCTAGACAATTGAGATGGCAAGGCAAGCTAATATACCATTACGCCAACACTCTCAATTATCTCGAAAGGTCCTATAAATCTCGATGTAAGCTTGCCCTTCGCTCCAAATTGAACTACACCCTTCATGGGCAAGACCTTGAGATACACTCTGTCCCCAACAGCGAACTCCAAGGGACAACGCCGACTGTTAGCAAAACTCTTCTGCCGTCTCTGAGTTGTGCGCATCCTTTGCCTGATGATATCGATAGCCTTTAACGTCTACTGCATAAGCTCAGGACCTAGGAGACACCGCTCTCAGACCTCGGTCTAACAACTTAGAGATCTGCACGGTTTGCCATATAATGTCTCAAAATGAGTCATGTCAATAGTCGCCTAATAGCTGTTGTTATATGTAAATTCAGCCAATCGTAGATGCTCATCCCAGCTACCCGAGAAGTCGATCGTGCAAGCTCTGAGCATTTCCTCAAGGATCTGGTTAACCCTTTCGGTCTACCCATCGCTCTACGGATGATATGCGGTGCCGAGCTGCAAATCAGTGCCCATCGCTCTCTGAAAGCTCCTATAAAACTGAGATGTGAACTTCAGGTTTCAGTCTAAAATGATCTAAACAAGAACACCATACAGTCTCATGATCTCATCAACAAACAGCTTGGCGAGCCGGTACGAATGTCAAGTCTCACGAATCGTAAGAAAATGCACTGACTTCGTCAGACGGTCCACGACAACCCAAATGGCGTTATGATCGCGCTAAGTCCTCGACAAACCCCTGATAAAATTGGTAGATACGTGCTCCCACTTCCACATCGGGACGCTCAATGGCTGCAATGGACCAGGGGGTCTCTAATGATCGGCCTTGACACATTGGCATGTGTCACACTTGGCTACAAAATTAGCGATCTGGCACTTCATCCCCGCCCAAAAATATTGTCTTCTCATATCACGATACATCTTCGTCGAGCCAGGGTGGATAGAAAACCACAATCGATGTGCCTCGGTTATAAGATCTCTGTGCAACTCAGGAATATCCGGGACACACAATCGGCCTCTAAAGCGAAGTCTACTATCAGAACCAATCTGTCTAACTCTCAGATGCTGCCTCTGCTCGGTAATCCTATAACGACTCATCTGTCTGTTGAGTCTTGATCACCCTTGCGACAAGAGAGGGTTAAATCGATAAGCTCGATAGCTGAACAATGAGGACTGCAGACCAAACTCAAAGTCGTACTCTGTTATGTCCTCGAGCATCTTCCACTCCTGAATTATCATGTGTGCCACTAGGCCCCATGGCTGACGGCTGAGGGCATCCTCCACCACATTTGCCTTGCATGGGTGGTACCGGAGATCGAAATCATAGTCCTTCAGGAGCTCCATCCAGCGTCTTTGCCTTATGCTCAGCTCAGACTGAGAGAATAGATACTTCAAGCTCTTATGGTCAGAAAAGAGCTCGAACCTGACCTTATAGAGATAGTGTCTCCACACCTTCAGTGCAAAGACGACTGCTGCCAGCTCCAAATCATGCGTGGGGTAGTTCAGGTCATGAACCTTGAGTTGGCTAGACACGAAGGCTATAGGCCTACCATGCTTCATCAGGACAGCACCTAAACCATTATATAAGGCATCGGTAAATCTATCACTCCTTGAGGGAAGAGTGAGGACAGGAGCGGACATCAGACGATCCTTCAGCTCCACGAATACCTGCTCACGCGCGTCAGTCCAAACAAAATCTGCGCCCTTCCGAGTCAACTTGTTCAACGGGGCTACAATACGGGAGAAGCCCTCGGTAAAACGCCGATAGTATCCTGCTAAATTAAGGAAACTGTGGATCTCAGATGCAGTCGTGGGCTGGCCCCACTGACGCATTGCCTCAATCTTCGAGGGGTTCACTGCGACGCATCGCCAATCAACCTTGAGAATCTCTCAAATATACACACGTTAGGAAACTAAATCGGAAGGTTACGCACTCGTAACCTAATCGTCCTAAACTTATAACAAACAAGTGATGTTGTTCTCGGTTATTCCTAAGTTATACTTTGATACCAACTTTTGTCACGCCCCAAACTCAGAAACTAGACTCACAAAATTCCCGATCGCCGAATCTAGCGTCGACAGCCTCCATAGTACCCCTTTCTCGGCTCCCAGTACCCATACACTAGGTTCCGATCCTGCGATCCTACAAGGAGGATTTCAAACATGATTTTAATTCGTAATAAGCATAAATATTAGCATAGCCCACGAACAATAACAACAAGAACACCATCACACAATCTACTATGATCAAAAACTTTAAGGTACAATGTATATAAAGGAAAATACAAGATAATAATAATGGAAACTCTTGAAGTTTGACTGCACGCTACTACTGTAGCGAAGCTACGGCTGCGTCCTGATGCCACCTGTATGCATCAATCATGCATAAGCTTATAGAAAGCTTAGAGGGTGGTGTAAGTGTGTGTATAATATGAACGTGGTCAGAATGTAATGACAGAGTAATGCGGAATCATGCTGATGAGTACATGAATGCAATCAGTCGTACGAAGGCTATGCGGTGCAAGATATGAATGCTATCAGCCATATCAAGACCATGGGATGCGAGATGCAACTCAAGCATGCCAATCCTCATCCAAATCTACATATCAATGCAGCTCATCACTAGAGCATCAAATATTAGTACAATTCTCATTTTAGATAATTATCAGGGTTTAGTACACTCCAAATGGCACTGCCCCTTTCTCAGGTGCGTAGCCCAAGTGAGCATAAGAGATCTCACTATCCACCTGGCCAATAGTCTGCCAATACCTATCCGGCACATCGATAGCGGATCCATTCATGAGCTGGTCAAAGTCAGCCTAGCAATGCCCCCTACACTCGGGTAGGTAAGGCCACACCCCTTTCTAACCAACCATGACAGAGTGGGAGATGCAGCCTTCTGGTATTCGACCTTCATGCGCTCATGTATCGACTCGGTCTTGACGTTGGAGTCATCTTCTGGTACCATCGAGTTTAGGAATTTTTACCCAGGGACATCTATGGCGCCCCGATGCTAGAAACAGTATTTTTGGTATCCAATCCGGCCACCCACGATGTGTTTGTGGAGGCCACATCCCTGATGTCGATAGGGCGCACAGTAATCATAATCACACAAATTCAAATGTGCATGAGTCATATAGTCCAATCATGCATCAATCCTGCACATATCGTGCACTCATGTGGGGTAACTCTGCCTATCAAGGAGTCACATAAACCACTTGCACTAAGGCATACGCAATGGCTAATCACATCTCATAACAAACATACAGTTGATGCGTATGGGCATGTATCACAATGTTATATCGTCACAAATTCATAATCGGTAACGGTAGTCGGTATCAGCAATCAACACCGATAATGGGCATCGATAATCAACCTCGACGTAAGGCGGGGTCCATAGATGGACGGCCAATGATAAACCAATGAAAATCAATAGGGCCCAAGCGTTTGGGTTAACCCACAAGAGAATGATGAGGAAGGGCCTAACATGGCCTAAGGGAAGGTCACAATGTGGACTTTTAATCAACATTGTTCCCAAGGAATGGCACTCATAGGGCCAATCATATAATGGGCCCACGGCCTCGTACAAGGGCCTAATATACATCATCATGGGCTTCACTTAAGGGGCATATACGCATCAAATTGGGCCTCACTTATGGGCCAATGTATATATATATATATATATATATATATATATATATACACAACATCGGGCCGTATCAAATGGGTCGAATCAAATGGGCGAATCAAATAGGTCGAATCAAATGGGCCAAGTCGAATGGGCTGATCAAATGGGCCGATACGAATGAGCCGAATCAAATGGGCAAGAACAATTGAGCCGATCAAATGGGCTAATATAAATGGGCCGAATCAAATGGGCCAGATCAATTGGGCCGTTAAAATGTGTCGATACAAATGGGCCAAATTAATTGGGTCGATCAAATGGGCCAAGTCAATTGGGCCGATCAAATGGGCCGATTACAACACAATTCATCTATTTTTTTAGAGATCAATATAGAGTATTATATATTAAAAAAATGAATCATATCAAACGATCAACTGGACCATACCACATCTAACAGTGGTGATAATGATTTCCACAATTAAATCCCAGTGGGCCCTACCATAGGGTTTATTTCCATCCAGTCTATTCATAAGGTCACGAAGACCTGAATTTAGAGGAAAACAAATATCATATTGGTCCAAACTTTGTAACCCAAGGGTTTTAATGGTGGGCATTCAAACCCACTGTTTTCTATAGTGTGGTTCACTTGATAACTGGATCTGTCTTATTTTTCAGTCTTAAGCCTTGAGACAAGCTCGCCGGATGAATGGACGATTTGGCTGGATTACATACATCAGGGGTGGGGTCCATGTATATGACCCACCTGAGATGTGAATCTACTTCATTTTTAGTTAAAGCCTTTGACGAGCTCGCCAAATAAATGGACGGTGTTGCTGGCCCCCCACATGTTCAACAGATGAACAGTAAGGATACAACACACGCATCACGGTGGGGTTCAGGAGCATGGCCCACCATATCCGGACAAGCCAAATGGATGGACGGTTGGATGAGATCCATCCATCAGCGGGAGTCCCACCATCCAGACCTTTGGACGGTGAGGAACCCACCACACGTCAGATACAACTAACGTTAATACAGCTGCTATATAACTGCTGAGGTATGGTGAGTTCCACATGGGAGTGGCCCACCATAGCTGTATATTATATTATATAATATAATATCATGTATTATATAGTTAAATATAATATATATATATATATATATATATATACACATTATATATGCAATGAGGGAGTGGCTACCCACCATCCAGATCCATCTGGACGGTGCAGATTACCTATGCTAAAGGTGGGTCCCACGTGGGAGTGGCCCACCATAGTATTTATTTATTTATTTATTTATTATTGTTATTATTATTTAACACATTATATTATAGTATATATATATATATTTATATATATATATATATACACACGTGTGAGTGCCAAAGTCTAGACCCTCTAGACAGTGGTGGACGGCTGGATGGGCGCCTCCATCTTGCTGACGTGAGACGTCAGCCCCCCTTGCAATATCAAACAGGTGGGTCTCCACGTGGGCCCACCATATAATATTAATATATATATATATATATATATATATATATATTATCATATATTTTACAAAGTGTAAGGGTCCAGCATGTGGGATCTCCACCATCCCAACAGTGGATGGTGTGGATCATCACCTGCAATAGGGTGGGCCACACCGTTTGATGTTAATGGACGGAGTAGAATAACACATATTGGTGGGGTCCACACCATCATAATGGATATAGAGAGAAGGAAAGAGGGAGAAAGAGTGAGAGAGAGGGATACGTGAAGGGGAGGAACCCCACCACTATTGGGTCCTCCCTATACAATGCATACATCAAGTGGGTCCCACAACAAATGGGCTCTTAAAATCAAAATCAACGGTGGATCACCCACCTATATCGCTCCTTCTTTAGCTCCTTGGAATCATATGCTCCTTGCCTTCTATTTTAATGGAGGTTGATGGAGAATGAATGGTTAAGATGAGAGATGAGAGGGTGGGAAAGTGGGCCACACTTGTTTTTGGGAAAGAGAGCTTGGACGTTGGGAGCTCTCATGGGAGTTGGGAGGTTACTTAGAAAATAAGAGAGAAAGAGAAGTGATGGATTGATATGCGATGGGTGGAATGGTTGTTGTAAGGAAGGGGATGGGGCGGTATGGAGTTGTTTGAAATTTTGTTAAAAGAGGGATGGGTAGGGAGAGAGAGAGTTGACTTGGGGAAAAGGGAGAATGTGCATTTGTACTTGGGATAGGGTGAGGTGGCATGGGGTAAGGGTGGTGTACTTGACTTGATTGGATGTGACAAGTTGTAGAGATGCTCTCGAAATTCGTAACGCGCAATGTTTCTTCGGAAGGAACGCGGGCCCACATCTCCTAGCTCGGGTATTGGATCGATATGCGAGTCATGGCGTTGGAACTACGGCGACAACATGGTCGCGAGGGTGCAAGTTTCGGGTCAAGCCGACATCGGTATGTAGAACTCGACTTAGGATCGCGCGCAAACGTAGGATACAAGTCAAGGGTTATCGAAATTTGACCAGGAGGACCGTAGAAGCCTATCGAATGGTACGATTTAGGGTACGAGTCTTCCATCGATCATAATCTTCCTCAGCGGATAACTACTTCGAATCCATGGAGTTCTCTGAACTCCTCACAGAGCTTCCTCGAAGCTACGGGTATAAAGGAATGAATAATTCCTAATAAATTTGAAATAATTTGATTGATGTTAAAAAATGAAATTGTAACCCTTTAAATAATGAGCTCAAACTGAGGATGGAGTTTTAGACTCACACTCCAACTTAAACACCCTAAAAACGTGACTTACTATAAATAGTAAACTTACTATTTATAGATATCAACTATTCCTACTACACATCATGGTTTTCGTCCAAAAATAGTAAGTGTCTAATTTGGCCCAACCATTATTCTCATCACTTTTCTAAGCCCTTTTCATGTTGGGCATGACTTTTACAACTTAAAAGATCAAAAGTTATACTCGAGATAAAAACTTACTAATTATAGTAAAAATGAAACTAAATGAGACTTTTAACCATTAATCTCATGGAATCTCACAAATATAGCGTGGGCAACCCGACATAACAGGATTTAACACCCTGAAAATCGAGGGTCGAGTATAAACTCAACTCCCGAGTTCCAACGCATCACTTATGCAACATATATGTTGATGATTGAATGTTGACTATATTAGTACATGAAACATGAATGAGATTAAGCCAAAACAACATATCATACTCCAAAGACGAATAGTTTAAACAAGCGAAAGACTGTGATAGATATATAAATTATATAAATTATGGTAAGTCTCCAGAGTGTGATAATGTTACCAGGTTAATTAATTACAAGTACAACTCCAAAATATTTCAAGTTGTGTAAAGTCATCTAATCGACATCCCTGTAATCTCGTCGATCAAGACATGGTTCACATGAAGCCGCCAGAATACAGTATATACGAGCAAACATTATCATCATCGCAAAGGTCCGGCTCCACCTCATAAGCATCGCCATCATCTGAAACTCAAACAAGTCTGGTTGGTGTGTACAACACCGTCTCGTAACGTGGGAGTGAGTGATCAACTCAGTGGAACAATAGAGCATAGGTTAACATGTTATCAAATCAATCAAGCGATAATGATAAAGCAAGCAAATCAAACATTCCTAAATACTATAATTAATGCAAGGATGAGATGCAATAATGATGTATGCCCTCACCAACATACTCCCTCGTGCAACACCATCTTACGTCTGTGGCATGCTTTCATCCCTCAGTGCTCCACATCTTCCAGGCACATGCAGTGCGATATGAACATGATTATTGAGTTGTTATTAGTCCTTTTTCATACAGCCGGATTGGGAAACTAAGGTACCTCCCTTATATCATTCCCAAACAAGGATCCATTTTAGGGTCGTCAGTCCTAGATAATCTCATACGATGATACAGTTCTAGGTCGCTATAAAGGGCTGTCAGGGCTATTACACGCACTCGTTGCACCGTTCCCCCATCACCTTATCAATACAGGCATAGTTTATACTCTATTTACTACGGGAGGGCTCGTCGCCTCACTGCAGATTTAGAGTATGCTCGAGGTCACTACACCGGGTATGGTTAGGGCTGTCAGGGCTATTACACGGAATTGTTACACCACTCCCCCGTCACCCATCAAAATAGTATAGGCTGACAGCTCGAATACAGTGTCCCATACCACCGTATTTAGCTCACGAGTCTGGGTTGCTCACTGGTCACTACGGGGAGGCACATTGCCCCAGCGCAGGCCAACAGCTTGACCACTGTGTTCCATACTACCATGCCCAGCTCATGAGTCTTAGCAGATTGAGGTACCAAGGTTAACGGTGTTGCACTGGTAAGTTCAGTACCTTAGGTTCAAGCAGTAGTGTCCAAACATGGTGAACATACAATGGCCAATCGGGTTACTTGACGAGCTCGACTAGCACGAGCGCACATCAAGTGGATCGACGTGAAGTGAGTAAGCACTCCGTGTGGCCTAACCACTGCCAACAACTGACGTACGGCTCTGGTTCGTCAAACACGTCCTTCGTGGCGAATGAATCTCAGCCACGAACTCAAGGCCTGTTACCGATTGCCTGGACTATATAATAGCCTCAATCACATTCAAGTATAGATAGTCAAAGCAATAATGGATCAAGATTTCAAATTACACAATCAAAGTTTGATATTGTCCGCTTAGGGCTACCAGGGCTGTTGCACGGAATCACTACACCACTCCCCCATCACCCATAACGAATTTTATGGAATACAACTTAAACATGGATTAAACATATGCATTATATAGAGAAACAGACATTATAATAGACGGTACATGGAGGAAAACATACACATAGTTAAAGGAGTTAAGAATAATATCTCAACAACCTTATACATTACAATTTTCTAACTACTACTCATTCAAACATTCCAACAAACATTTTAGATTACATACATCAACATACCTGACGTAAGTTGATCACATAGGTATTAGGTCAAATCCTTTCACTGGGGAGCTGCCCCATGGATAACACGCGTGCACTCACGACGGATAATCATGGCAAGCATGAATCCAAGTTCCATATTTATTTGAACATTTTCACAAACACTTGGGCTACACAATTTAACATATATAGTGTATATTGGCCGTGGCGTGATTTATGGCAAATCCTTTCGTCAAAGGGGTATCGCCTATACAACAATCATATATCCATGACAATTAGTCATGGCGAGCACGAATGCGAATTCTATACTCATTCGGTCATTTTTACAAACACTTAGAATACACTTATTAACATACATAACGTACATTAGCCAAAACATGTATTAGGGCGAATTCTTTCGCCGAGTAAGTACTACACTTATATATAACATGTACATACAGTACTTTATCATGGCAAACACACTCTCAAAATTTTTATGTATATGGTATTTTCTACAAATATATAAAATACACCATACGCCATAATTTGTATACTTAACTGAATCGAACAACAAACATCGCATTTTGCATGTACAATAACACCCAGATCACGAATCTATCATTATCTGGCATTGAAAGCATTGAAAACCAAACCTATACATCTAAAGTCTGCACCTTTTGTCGGTAAACTTGAACCGAAACCAGTTTGAACCCAACGCCTTTGTCTACGGCACATCGACAACCTGATTCATGAAACAGTCAGCTATTTCATCACCTACACTCATGAAAACCCTAAAACAACTTAGGGTTAGGTTTTTTTACCTACGAACGAAGCCAGAATCACTGAAAATGCGATTAGATAGTGATGGTTAAACACGTATAGCAGGGGGATGGAGTATCAAGAAGATGCTCCCACTTCTCTCACACTTTCTCTCTCTTTTCTCTCTTCTCTCTCCTAGGTTTTCTCAAATTCGTATGGAATGAGAGAGTGAGGGTTTAAGGTCCTTATATAGGCCCAGAACTCACCAAATTAGACCCAGGGCCAAGGTATACTTAGGTTATGTCCAAATATGGACTGTTCCGTCTCAACGGAGCACTTCTAGAGCTCCCCCCTCTCCCCCCGAGCCAAAGGTCGGACTTAAGCTCACAGACTATAGATCTAGGTCGAGTTAAGTTTTTAGTCCAATCGAGTTCCTAGATCACATGTGGCGGACCAGTTTCAGTTCAACAGTCACTGAAACTTGATCAGGGTTACAAGTACACTGACCTGTGTATGAAATCTCCCCTGATCTGAGGGTGTATTTGGGTCAGATTCTGACGGTCTGATTGCTTATATCAGGCCCGCAAGTGACAAGTCTTAGATTACTTAAATTAGATTTAATTTCTAAAGAAACCTACGTTTTCTCACACTTTTCACTCCGAGCTCAAGCGAATAGCCGTGGGACACAATCAAATTTGATTTTCAAAATGGTTGTCAAGCCTAGCAAGGCGGTCCTAGTTATATAATTTCATGGTAATCGGACTTTCGACGTGAGGTCCAGATCTGATACGGAGTTTCAATGTGTTCCCGAGAGCAACTGGGTAATGGGATTGGTCCTAGATTTTAGGGTAACCTAGCGTCAATGATTCTACACGTTTTGAGTCTTGCAGATCGTATTTAAAGTGATTCAAGTGGATTTTGTAGGTAATCCAGTTTAGCACTTAGTTAACTTTGTCTAATTCCTAAAGGATTTGAGGTTTGAGAGGTTCATAAGGGATTATGATCTACCCCTTGCCTAAGGGCATCTAACTCCAGGTTGGCAAAAATCTGGGGCGTTACAAGGATTGTTTGGCTTAAGTAAGTTCTCCTACCCAAAATCATATATAATGTAAGAAAACTCATCCTGGAGTGTGAGATACGACGGATTTAAGATTCTAATGATCTGGATCATTTCTACCTCTGATGGTCTCTGGTCCATCTTCGCCACAAAACTGCCCGCAACCTGCCCTACATCAGCACCTCACACGAGGTGGTGGAAGGCCTGCTAGATATATTGACCAATGACATATGTATGTCCAGGTCGGTCATTGGGTATGGGACGCAGTAAGCATGCCTTCAACCAAAATAGTCCAAAGCCAATATGCATGTGTGGCACATTTGACAAGTGTGCGACTGTGAATTTTGATATAAGACGTGTTAGCAGTGCGCAATTTGCATTACCTAATGAATTGCGTACCATAGCCCAGATTTATTAAATGTTTTGCTGATTCACGTAAGTGTCACCTCCAAGAATCATGGCTCTAAATGTTTGGTCAAAGGACATCGACGTTGGGCCTACACAATGAAAACCTAAATGTGATACATGTACGTAGCATCCACATGGAGACATTATGGTAAGAGTCTCATCGTCAACTCCTAGCTGCGTGAATATAGTTCTAAACAGATTTATGGGCAGATGTGATCCCTCGTCACGCAAACATCATTCCAGGCCAATTTGCTGGTGGGCCAATTTTCCATGGTGGGGACTCAGGTTTGTCTGCTCATCGATGGCTAATGCGTGTAAGAGAAATCTGACTCTTAAAAATAAGAATAGCCAGAAAATGAGCATATTACACTGTCATGTGTGGATTTTGTGTCTTCATTTTTTAGGCTAAAATGCAAAGTGCCTGTGAGATTTGTTAAAATGTTGGCTAAGCATCCTATCTACCATGCTGGGCTGTTTCACCATAGGATGGCACAGGTATGATCAATCTGGGATGTTCATTTGGTATAGTGATCAGCCACACAAACAGTTTGATCAATTCGGACGGTTGGACTTCTGTCTAGATTCCTCAAACATGTGTGATGTGCTGATCAATAGATCATATTATATTTTTATCCAGTGTACACTACCTATTAAATAATCCCAATCTCTAACATCTGTACCATCTATTCACCTTAATGAGGCCCTCATGGTAGCTGTAATGCGGGCCCCACATTCCATAAACACTACGTGAAAAAAGGAAATAAATGACAGATTTAAAGACGGTTCTGGACCGTCTCTAAAATTGCTTGGTTTAAAGACGCTTTAGAGACGGCCGTAAACCGTCTCTAAAATTAGGGACGGCTCCTGACCGTCCCTAATATCGTCTTTAAATGTTCTGAGTCCGCAAACAATGTAAGACGGTCTTTGACTGTCTTATATACGTCATCTGAGATGGTCCAAGACCGTCCGTATTAGAGACGGTCAATGACCGTCTTATATGTGGTCATCTGAGATAGTCAGTGGCCGTCTGTATTAGAGACGGTCAGTGGCCGTCTTTTACTTGTAATATGAGACTGTTAAAGACCATCTCTATTAGAGACGGTCCTTAGCCGTCTTATTGCCTGTCAAAAAAAACCGTCTCTATTAGAGATCACAAAAAACCAGTCTCTATTAGAGGCATCACATGGCAATCGTCTCTATTAGAGATCACAATGACCGTCTCTATTAGAGATCATTCTTGACCGTCTCTATTAAAGACGGTCCTTAACCGTCTTCTAGGACCGTGAAGACCGTTTGTATTAGACTAGAAAATAGTTAAGAAGTTTAGAAAAAATAATTAACAATGTTATACAAAAAAACAAAAAAAAAAAAAAAAAAAAAAAAGCTGATTTTATAAAATTCTACATTAAAAAAAAAAAAAAAAAAATTAAGAACTTTGAATAATGTTAATAACTTTGAAAAAAAAAAGATTTCAATAAAAAAATGATATTTTGAAAAAGAAAATATAAAAAATTAAACAAAATTGTGAAAAAATTGACAAATTGTAAAAATATATATATTTTTTAAAAAAGAAAACTAGATTTTGTATTTTGACAAAAAAAATTAAAAATTATATAATAAGATTTCGATTAAAAAATGATATTTTCAAAAAAAATTTAAAAATTAAACAAAATTGTGAAAAAATCGACAAATTGTAAAAAAAAAAATATTAAAAAAAAAAAAGAAAACTAGATTTTTTATTTTGACAAGAAAAATTGAAAACTTATATAACAAAAGTGAAATTAAAAAAATGATATTTTGAAAAAGAAAATTTATAGATTTTAAACAAATTTGTTAAAAAATTGAGAAACTAAAATATATATTTTTTAAAAAAAGAAAATTAGATTTTGTATTTTGACAAGAAAAATTGAAAAGTTAGATAACAAAAGTGAATATTTTATAATAAAAATGATATTTTGTTAAAAGAGAAAAAATATATACATTTTGAAAAAAAAATATGTTATTTTTAAATGGAAATTGAAATTTATCTGTGAAAAATAAAATTACTAAATTATTAGGCACATCCATTAGTTGAACCTTTAATCATTTTTGGATAATCTAATCAGTTCAGATTGAAGAATAAATAACTTCGGATGTTTAAATCAAATTTCACTGAAATTGTGTGATCAATCTTGTATGCCTAATATCTTTCTCATATGTAAACTGATTGAGGTGAGTAACTACTCAAATTGAGGGTATTGATCAGTAAAATAGAGTGAACGGACCAGACATGTAAAATGGGCCAAATATTCTAGTCAAAATTGTAACCCAACTTAATGACCTCGTGAAACCTAAGAATTGATGTTAACAAGTTTTGTGTGCCCCATCATGATGTGTGTCGAACATCAACACCATGGATTTGATGTGTCCCCTTTAGGTTATGAGATATCTCAAAAATCATCTATATACGAAACTCAAGTGGGCCATACCATCTAATACTATGTGAAGACATCCTAAAAAATATAAAAGCACTTGGTGGGGCCCACATGAGTTTTGGCTGTGGCTGAAAATTGGTCTGAGCCCTCATCCAAGTGGGACACACATAATGAGTGGATTGGATATGTGAATCACATTTAGGCAGGCCCAATATATGATTATGAATTTTTTAAGGAGACCCGTCTCCACTATATTGTGTGGTGTGGCCCACCCAAGTCATGGATTGACTTTATTTTTAAGCT
The DNA here is from genome assembly GCA_030180095.1 of Magnolia changhungtana. Classification (NCBI taxonomy): domain Eukaryota; kingdom Viridiplantae; phylum Streptophyta; class Magnoliopsida; order Magnoliales; family Magnoliaceae; genus Magnolia; species Magnolia changhungtana. The sequence continues at coordinate 780,704 of JASAUF010000395.1, read as the reverse complement.
CTTGGGCCACCCAAGTCATGGATTGACTTTATTTTTAAGCTCTTGGGCCACCCAAGTCATGGATTGACTTTCTCCATATCGTTCAACGCTTTTCTCGGATCATTTTAAGATATTAACTAAAAAATGGGGCGGGTCGAAGGCTTAAGTGGACTACAAAGTGGGGATTGAACGTCCACCATTAAAAATAACATTCACAGAAGTTTTGGATCTAAGCTGATGTGAGAAATTTAATCTTGTGGAATAGACCATTGATTGACCTTTAACTAAAATTTATATGATTATACTATCTTAGATGTTTATTAATTGAGCCTTTTTCTTCCTTAACAGAATCCATTACTAGATTTTGTCTTTTTGTTGTTCATTCATCTGCTTTGCCAAGTAAAGGCTCTAAGTATTCAGTTTTTTATTCTGTACAAATGGAACACCTTTTCAATTTTTTGAGACGATAATGGCCTTGAACATTTTTTATATGATTTCTTTTTCTTTTTTTTCAGATTTTTGAGACGAAAATGGCCTTGAACATTTTTTATACGATTTTTTAAAAAAAAAAAATTGAGACGAAAATGGCCTTGAACATTTTTATACGATTTCTATTTTTCAAATTTTGAGACAAAAATGACCTTGAACATTTTTATACGACTTCTTTTTTCAAAATTTTGAAATGAAAATAGCCTTGAACATTTTTATACGATTTCTTTTGTTACTATTTTCTAGTATTCTTCTCTCACCATGATCTCATGTACTTTCTAAACATGAGGCAAGTAAAGAGATTAAATGGACCACAAAGTTGGCCTACAATAATTCATATCTTTTTGTGTTTTCTCTTCATTCATATCTTTTTGATATTATGAACATGTTGGATGTCAAATAAACATTACTATGGGCCCAAGGAAGGTATCAACGATGGAAATCATTATTCCACACTATTTCGTGTGGCATGGTCCACTTGAGTTTTGGATTTATCGAAAATTCAGGATCAACCCACACTATTCATCCATTTTTTGAGATCATTTTAAAGAATTGTCTAAAAAATAATTCATATCCAAAGATTAATTAAATGGACCACACCACAAATAAGGGGAACAAGGTACAATGAGCTCGAGCTGATTTTAACGTCCCATGAGGTCGAGCTGTGTGGGCCCCACCATGATGCATTTCGAACATAAACACCGTGCATTTGATGTGTCCCCTTTAAATTATGTGATATGCCAAAAATCAGCCGTGTATGGAAGTCAGGTGGGCTATACCATCTAAAATCATGTGAAGACATGCTAAAAACATATAAAAGCACTTGGTGGGGCCCACAGAAATTTGCATGCGCACTTTGAAACTTCGGTTGAACCCTCATACAAGTGGGACACACATAATGGATGGGCTGGATTTGCAAACCACATCTCGGTGGGCCCAAAAAAATGGTTATAAATGTTTTAATGGTGCACGACACCTCTCAACTTCTGTATGTGGTGTGGCCCACAAAAGTCACGGATTGACTTGATTTTTGAGACCTAGGCCCACGATGGAATGGTGCATCTGACTGATGGTGTTGATGTTTGAAACGCATCACGGTGGGGCCCACATAGCTCGACCTCATGGGACGTTAAAATCAGCTCGAATATATATATATATATATGGAAAAGGTTCTGTACGTCGAGATCATGGGAACTCTCCCATGAGGTCGAGCTGTGTGGGTCACACCATGACGTGTGTCAAAAATCAACACCGTGCATTTGATGGGCCCCCTTTAAATTATGGGATATCCCAAAAATCAGCAGTATACGGAACTCAAGTGGGCCATACCGTCTAAAATCATGTAAAGACATGCCTAAAACATATAAAAGTACTTGGTGAGGCCCCACATGAAATTTGGATGCATCTGAAACTTGGTATGACCCCTCGTCCAAGTGACACACACATAATGGATGGGCTGGATTTATGAACCACATCTCTGTAGGCCCAAAAAATAATTATGAATGTTTTAATAGAGGGTAACCCTTCTCAACTTTTGTATGTGGTGTGGCCCACACAAGTCACATATTGATTTGATTTTTAGTACCTAAGCCCAGCATGGAATGTTTCATCTAACTGATGGAGTAGATGTTTGACACACATCATGGTGGGGCCCACAGAGCCATACCAGATCTAAAGGGCAAGTGACGTTATTTGGTGTATATAAACACTGTGTGAGTTTTGTGTTTAATGTAAAATAGTGGTGACTCATTTTTAATAATAGTGGCAATGATATATAGAGTTATCCAGACCATCTAAATAATGGGTCTAGTTATTAATAGTTAATATTTAAACTTTTTATTATATAAAACTATCTTAATCATCTATTAAATGGTCCCTTAAATGTAGGGCTATCAATGTAGTTAATGTGCTAAATTATGGAAAACTCACAACTTAGCGGATTTGAAGCAAACATTTCATTTTGAAAGAGGGATGGATTTAATTCCAGTTCCTTGTCTCATTTCCAACGCCCTCTTTTCTCTCCCTCTTCTCATTTCTAACGTCAATCGAACTCGGTGGAGCGCCTCCCACGGATGACGGTGGAAGCCATCGCTAGTCTTCGGTTTGTAATATGCATAACCTAAGCAAGTGAAGGTAATCCCATTCCAACACCCTTTCTCGTCTTCTCCTTCCTCCTCTCTTTCCATCCCTTGGACCGACAGATGGTGGTCGGGTTTGGAGCGGATGACGTCCCGATTTCAATGGCCTAAACCTCACAGTGGGTCCCATGCTCTAAGTGGTACAAATGTGGATGGGCGATTGAATCAAATGCAACATCAAGGTGGGGTCCACAATGGGCCCCATACATATCATTTGAATGGAAAATAAACGTTTCGGTGAAACCGGAGGTTTTTCATGGAGATCGTTCATTCACCACTTTGTTTCCTCATGAGATTTGGATCTGCACTTGCGATTTCGGCGGTCCGCCGATGGAGGGAGTGGATGAAACACATACATCACGGTGGTCCCGATGAGACCCACAAGATGAATGACGTGGATAAGGAACATATATCACAAGTGGCGCCCGGACGGCAAGCTGTTCTTTGGACGCCATTACTCTATTGTGCTTTTTTTTTTTTTTCATTTATTTATTTGTTTCTAGTGGAATCTTTCAACCACGGATGGACGGAAAATAAGCACTTTGGTAACCTTAGAAAGGGTTCAACGGTGGACATTTATGCCCACCAATTTCGATGGTGTGGCCCATATAAAATTTAGATCAAGTTAGTTTTTGGGCGGCCCACCTAAAGTGAACTAGAAGAATGAGATGGAGGGTATGGATTTAGCATAAATATCATGGTGGTACCATAGCTGACCCCACAACCTTTTGGCCAAAAAGCACGAGAATGGACATCTCTCCGGACAACGTCCAGAGATGACGGCTTCTCTGGATGACTTCTATTCTCTCTCTTTTTTTTTTAATTTTAATTTATTACTATTTTTATTTTATTTTATTGAGATTAAGTTCAGTTGTGGCATTAGTGTTTTTTTTTTTTTTAGGTGTCAAACACGATGGGCTCCATAACACCCAACGGTGGATGTTGAATCCACTATTTTCCTCTGATGGGGTCCAATTGAAATTTACATCTACCTTGATTTTGTGCACATGCACTAAAGTGATCTGAACAAATGGATAGCCAGCCTTGATTAGTAAAATACATCGAGTGACCACAAGCAATTTTCAAGGGTAAGTGTTCAATTCCTACTTGTTTCTGTTTCGTGTGACCCACCTAAGTCTTGGACCTATTCCATTTTGGAACCAACCCTTAAAAGTGACCTGGGAAGGTAGGTCGGCATCATGGATTTACCTCACATTGTCAAGATGAGTCGTGGAATAATTTCAGCAATAAATGCTTAATCCCCATCGTCTAAGTAGTATGTCTGCCCGAGCTTCGATCAACTTTGATTTTTGGGACCATGCGATAACCTGAGGCCGGAAGATAGATGAACAGTGTGGATTTAGCACATACATCATGATATCATGATGTGACTATGATAAGCCCCACGTGCTTTAGCCCAAAATGAGTATAGGGACGTCCCTCTCTGGAGTCTGGACGCACAACGTCCTCCCAGGACGTCACCTCTGCGTGCCTTTTTTTATATAGTATATATACTCGATGTATAGAGAGAGGTGTGGTGTGTGTTACCACCTCAGTGTGGTCCATGAACTGGACGATTTGGATAAAAATAGGTGAATCACAGCCGCCCATTGGGCCTGATCAAACTATATTTATATGCTCTTTAGCCAGGTCTTTGTGACCATTTAAACAGATTAGATGGCTGATAAATATCATGGTGGGGGCATGGTTAGTAGGGCCCACGCAAACTCCAAATCAGGTTGATATTTGTGTTTTTACATTGTTCGACCCAATGGATGCTATGAACGATTTGGATGGCATGTGATCCCCAAAGTGGAGCCCACATTTATGGGTCTCACACCTACACTACAAGAAAGAGAACAATGAAACAAAGCGGAAGGGTGAGGGGGGTGTATTCAGAATTGGTCTCAAAGAGTCTCTTACCACACTTGAGATTTGGTTAGGGAGACTACTTATGGTGAACTAACAGCTGCAACAAATATGAGAGTTACAAAGGTGAAAAGAAACATAAGGCGGTCGGTAAGATAAGATAGATTGACAGTACTTGTTTTAATTTTCTTGGATGGATGATGAATGTATTTGGGAATGTAAATGAAAATAAAAAACTTATAATATATATATATGTTATCAATGGAGGATACCTTGTTTAGGGGGACATGAAAATCTTGTAGCTTATGGTATGGTGCCCCAATATTAGTTGTATGTTACTAGTATGTAGTAGATAATACTAGAGAATTCCTAAACCTAAACCTACACCTAATCCTAATCTACTCCTTAACCTAAACTTAAACTTGAAAACCCAAACCAAAATCCGTACACAAACTCGAACCCGAACCTGAACCCGATTTCCTAAACCTAAACTTTAACCTATTCTCAATTCCCTAAACCATAACCTATAACCTACACTTATAACCTAAACCTAAACCTATAACCTAAACCTGTAACCTTAACCTAAACCTAAATGTATTCTGAAATCTCTAAACCTAAACCTAAGCCTTTTACTTTTTTACTTCATAATTCAATTGTATTCATTTAGGTTTCTTTTCTTGAAAAGGAATTATGGAAATTGTAACAGTTAAGTTCCTACTTTTTTACTTTTTAACATTCAACACCAGGTTTCCTATCACAGCCTTCTTTATTCATTACACTGCAAAAGCCTATAGTTGCTTCTCTTGTTGAATACTTATAAAATAAATATTATGGTAGTTTACATTGTCTATTGGGCAATGGATTTATCCGACTTCAACTTCCATCCATGATGTTTGGTTGGTTAACTTTTGAAGAATACATCTACTTGTTCAAATGAGTCAAGTACATGATATAGACTTATAATCTCAAATGGAAAATTTTCCCATGGTACAAGTGCACTGGAAAACTTTCCACATATCAACTTGCATTTGGATCAGGTTGGCCTCCACATCACCCATCCGGACCGTCCATTAGGAAAACATTACAAGGAAAACATCTCCACAACATCAATCCAACTTAGGCATGTATGAGAATATGAAAGTATTACTGAAGACAAGAAAGAGTTTGATTGAACATCTACCATTGAAAATTTTTGGAGGCCAAAGAAGTTTTGGATCAAGTGATGTTTGTGCTTTCTCTTCATCCATGTCTTTGTGATCATATTAACAAGTTGGATGACAAATAAAAATTACTTTAGACCCTAGGAAGGTTTCAACAGTGGAAATCTAGATTTTCTTATTAGTAAATTTTAACTGAACTCGTTCTTTTGAAAAATAGAAAAATGGGAATATTAGTAAATATGGATTTTCTTATTAAGAAGAAAATGGAAGATGGATTGAAAAAACATAAAAGAGTTTTACAGAAATTATTTGTTCCAAATAGGACATTTATCAAAGGAGCACTATTGGGTGATATTTAAGATTTTCATAATAAATAGATTAAAAGCCAATGATAATTATAAGTAGACTTACAGCCAAAAATAAAGAATTTGATTTTTTTCAAAACATGGAAAGACTAATCAGTCCTACTTCTTGTAACCCGACCCTTTGCTTCAAATGGAGGGATTTGCACAAAGATTTGGTTAGGAGACCACTGATGGTGAACTAGCAGCTGAACAAATATGAGAGTTACAAAGGTGAAAAGAAATATAAGTCGGTAAGATAAGATGCATGATTTTCCTGTTCAATTGTTAGTCATAGATTGACAGTACTTATTTCAATTTTCTTGGATGGATGATGCATGTATTTGGGAATGTAAATGAAAATAAAAAACTTATAATATATATATATATGTTATCAATGGAGGATACCTTGTTTAGGGGGACATGAAATTCTTGTAGCTTATGGTATGGTATCCCATATTGGTTGTATGTTACTAGTATGTAGTAGATAATACTAGGTTCAATAGTAGATAATACTAGAAAATCCCTAAACCTAAACCTACACCTAATCCTAATCTACTCCTTAACCCGAATCCAAACCTAAACCTATACTTATAACCTAAAACTATTCTCAAATCTTAAAACCTATAGCCTAAACCTGAATCCAAACCCAAACCCGAACCCAAATTCCTAAACCTTAACCTAAACATATAACCTATAACCTATAACCTAAGCCTTTATACTAAACCTAGAACCTAAAGCTAAAGTTAAACCTATAACCTAAACCTAAACTCAAATCCTAAATCTTAACCTAAACCTACAACCTAAACTTAAACTTATAACCTTAACCTAAACCTACACCTAAACCTACACCTAATCCTAATCTCAACTCCCTAACCTAAACCTAAACCTAAACTTGAAAACCCAAAACTAAACCCGAACCCGAACCCGATCCCGATTTCCTAAACCTAAACTTAAGACCTTAACCTAAACCTATTCTCAAATCCCAAAACACAGTAACCTAAACCTAAACCTATAACCTATAACCTAAACCAAAACCTATAACCAAAACCAAAACCTATAACCTAAACCCGAACCCATTCTCAAATCCCATAACCTATAACCTAAACCTAAATCAAAACCTATAACCTAAACCAAAACCAAAACTAAAACCAAAACCTATAACCTAAACCCAAACCCAAACCCAAACCCGAACCCGAATTCCTAAACCTTAACAAACATATAACCTATAACATATAACTTAAGCATATACTAAACCTAAAACCTTACTTATAACCTAAACCCTAACCTATTCTCAATTCCCTAAACCTATAGCTTATAACCTAAACCTAAACCTAAACCTTAACCTAAACCTAAACCTAAACCTAAAAGCGAAACGTAAACCCGATCTTGAACCCGATCCACGATTTTCTATACCTAAAGCTTAACGTATTATCAAATCCCTAAACTTAAACCTACACCTAATCTAATCTCAACTCCCTAACCTAAACCTAAACCTAAACTTGAAAACCCAAACCTTGAAACCTAAATGTATTCTCAAATCCCAAAACCTAAACCTACACCTAATTCTAATCTCAACTCCTAACCTAAACCTAAACCTAAACTTGAAAACCCAAACCTAAACGCGATCCAGAACCCAAACCCGATTTCCTAAACCTAAACCTTAACCTATTCTCAATTCCCTAAACCTATAGTTTATAACCTAAACCTAAACCTAACCTAAACATCAATCTAAACCTATAACCTTAACCAAAACCAAAACCTATGACCTAAAACCTTAACCTATAACCAATAACCTAAACTTATAACCTATAACCTAACCTTAACCTAAACCTTAACCTAAAACCTAAACCTACACCTAATCCTAATCTCAACTCCCTAACCTAAACAAAAACCTAAACTTGAAAACCCAAACCTAAACCCGATCCAGAACCTAAACCTAAACCTAAACCTTAACATATTCTCAATTCCCTAAACCTATAACCTTAAAACCAAAACCTATGACCTATAACCTAAACTTATAACCTATAACCTAACCTTAACCTAAACCTAAAACCTAAACCTTAACGTAAACCTAAAACCTAAACCTTAACCAACCAACCAATAACCTACAACCTAAACCTAAACCTAAAACCTAAATGTATTCTCAAATCCCTAAACTTAAACCTACACCTAATCCTAATCTCAAGTCCAACCTAAACCCAAAACTAAACTTGAAAATACAAACCTAAACCCGATCTCGATTCCCTAAACCTAAACCTTAACCTATTCTCAATTCCCTAAACCTATAACTTATAACCTAAACCTAAACCTTAACCTAAACCTATAACCTTAACCTAAACCAAAACCTATGACCTAAAACCTAAATGTATTCTCAAATCTCTAAACCTAAACTTTTAACCTAATCCTAATCTCAACTCCCAAACCTAAACCTAAACCTAAACTTGAAAACCCAAACCTAAAACCCGATCCACAAACCCAGATCCAGATCCAGATCCAGATCCAGAACCCGAACCCGATTTCTAAACATAAACCTTAACCTATTCTCAAATCCCTAAACTTAAACCTACACCTAATCTAATCTAAACTCCCTAAACTAAACCTAAACTTGAAATCCCAAACCTAAACCCAATCCAGAACCCTAACCCGAATTCTAAACCTAAACCTTAACCTATTTTCAAATCCCTAAACCTAAACCTAAACCTAAACCTACACCTAATCCTAATCTCGACTCTCTAACCTAAACACAACTTAAACTTGAAAACCCAAACCTAAACTTTGATCCAGAACCCGAACCCAATTTCTAAACCTAAACCTTAACATATTCTCAATTCCCTAAACTATAGCTTATAAGACCTTAAAACCTTAACCTTAACCTAAACCTATAACCTTAAAACCAAAACCTATGTCCTAAAACCTAAACTTATAACCTATAACCTAACCTTAACCTAAACCTAAAACCTAAACCTTAACCAATACCTAAAACCTAAAAATGAACCTAAAACCTAAATGTATTTTCAAATCCCTAAACCTAAACCTACACCTACACCTAATCCTAATCTCAACTCCCCCCGATCTAAACCTAAACCCGATCCAGAACCCGAACCCGAATTCCTAAACCTAAACCTTAACCTATTTTCAAATCCCTAAACCTAAACCTAAACCTAAACCTACACCTAATCCTAATCTCGACTCTCTAACCTAAACTGAACTTAAACTTGAAAACCCAAACCTAAACCCGATCCAGAACCCGACCCAATTTCTAAACCTAAACCTTAACATATTCTCAATTCCCTAAACCTATAGCTTATAAGACCTTAAAACCTTAACCTTAACCTAAACCTATAACCTTAAAACCAAAACCTATGTCCTAAAACCTAAACTTATAACCTATAACCTAACCTTAACCTAAACCTAAAACCTAAACTTTAACCAATACCTAAAACCTAAAAATGAACCTAAAACCTAAATGTATTTTCAAATCCCTAAACCTAAACCTACACCTACACCTAATCCTAATCTCAACTCCCTAATCTAAACCTAAACCCGATCCAGAACCCGAACCCGATTTCCTAAACCTAAACCTTAACCTATTCTCAATTCCCTAAACCTATAGCTTATAACCTAAACCTAAACCTTAACCTAAACCTATAACCTTGACCTAAACTAAAACTTATGACCTAAAACCTAAATGTATTCTCAAATCTCTAAACCTAAACCTACACATAATCCTAATCTCAACTCCTAACCTAAACCTAAACCTAAACTTGAAAACCCAAACCTAAAACCCGATCCCAGAACTCGAACCCAATTTCTAAACCTAAACCTTAACCTATTCTCAAATCCTAAACTTAAACCTACACCTAATCCTAATCTAAACTCCCTAACCTAAACCTAAACCTAAACTTGAAAACCCAAACCTAAACCCAATCCCGAACCCGAACCCGATTCTAAACCTAAACCTTAACCTATTTTCAAATCCTAAACCTAAACCTACACCTAATCCTAATCTCGACTCCCTAACGTAAACTTAACCTAAACTTGAAAACCCAAACCTAAACCCGATCCCAAACCCGAACCCGATTTCCTAAACCTAAACCTTAACATATTCTCAATTCCCTAAACCTACGACTTATAAGACCTTAAAACCTTAACCTTAACCTAAACCTATAACCTTAAAACCAAAACCTATGTCCTAAAACCTAAACTTATAACCTATAACCTAACCTTAACCTAAACCTTAACCAATACCTAAAACCTAAAAATAAACCTAAAACCTAAATGTATTCTTAAATCCCTAAACCTAAACCTACACCTAATCCTAATCTCAACTCCCTAACCTAAACCTAAACCCGATCCCGAACATGAACCCGATTTCCTAAACCTAAACCTTAACCTATTCTCAATTCCCTAAACCTATGGCTTATAACCTAAACCTAAACCTAAACCTAAACCTTAACCTAAACCTATAACCTTAACCTAAACCAAAACTTACGACCTAAAACCTAAATTTATTCTCAAATCTCTAAACCTAAACCTACACCTAATCCTAATCTCAACTCCCTAACCTAAACCTAAACCTAAACTTGAAAACCCAAACCTAAAACCCGATCCAGAACCCGAACCCGATTTCCTAAACCTAAACCTTAACCTATTCTCAAATCCCTAAACTTAAACCTACACCTAATCCTAATCTAAACTCCCTAACCTTAACCTAAACCTAAACCTAAACTTGAAAACCCAAACCTAAACCAAATCCAGAACCCGAACTCGAATTCCTAAACCTAAACCTTAACCTATTTTCAAATCCCTAAACCTAAACCTACACCTAATCCTAATCTCGACTCCCAAACCTAAACTTTGAACCTAAACTTGAAAACCCAAACCTAAACTGATCCCGAACCCGAACCCAATTTCCTACACCTAAACCTTAACATATTCTTAATTCCCTAAACCTATAACTTATAAGACCTTAAAACATTAACCTTATCCTAAACCTATAACCTTAAAACTAAAACCTATGTCCTAAAACCTAAACTTATAACCTATAACCTAACCTTAACCTAAACCTAAAACCTAAACCTTAACCAATACCTAAAACCTAAAAATAAACCTAAAACCTAAATGTATTCTCAAATCCCTAAACCTAAACCTACACCTAATCCTAATCTCAACTCTCTAACCTAAACCTAAACTTGAAAACCCAAACCTAAACCCGATCCAGAACCCAAACCCGATTTCCTAAACCTAAACCTAAACCTTAACCTAAACTTAAAACCTAAACCTATAACCTAAAACCTAAACCTAAAACCTGAATGTATTCTCAAATCCTTAAACTTAGACCTACACCTAATCCTAAACCTAAACTTGAAAACCCAAACCTAAACTTAGATCTAGAACTCGAACCCGATTCTTTGTAATAATGTAGCCCAATCATAAGGCAACAAACAAGAATGTATCCCTTTTAACACATGCCCCTTTTTACAAAGCTTTAATTTTTATTGTTGTTTCTATTAATTGAAACACTTTTTTACATTATTTGCTCATATTAGGTTTATTTTAATGATCAGTTTTATTTTAAAAAAGTGCCCACTTTTTTTGGAAGAAGTTCTAATTTTTTCATGATTCTGAATTATAATGTTTTGTTGGTTGAATATTTTTTATTAGATGAAAGACAAAAAGAAAATTGTTGCTGATTTTTTTCCTTCTTTTTTTACTTATGAAGTTAAACTTTATATGTATTATGCGTGGATGAATAATGTATTGTTGATAAGATTGTTTATGTTTGGATGGATGTAGTTTATGTTTGGATGGATTTACGTAATTTGGGTTTAGATGGATGTGAATGTGATGAAACAGGTGAATGTGAATGAAACAGGTGTATATCAGTCCTGTTTGGATGAAACAGGTGAATGTGAATGAAACAGGTGTATGTCAGTCCTGTTTGGATGAAACAGGTGTATATCGATCTGTTTGGATGAAACAGTGTATGTGAATGAAACAGGTGTATATCGATCTGTTTGGATTAAACAGTGAATGTGAATGAAACAGTGTATATCGAGTCTGTTTGGATGAAACAGTGAATGTGAATGTGATGAAACAGTGTATATTAGTCTGTTTGGATGAAACAGTGAATGTGAATGAAACAGTGTGTATATCGATCTGTTTGGATGAAACAGTGTATATCGGTGTATGTCGATCTGTTTGGATGAAACAGGTGTATATCAGTCCTATTTGGATGAAACAGTTTAGATTTACGTATGCGAATGAAACAGGTGTATATCAGTCCTGTTTGGATTAAACAGGTGAATGTGAAGAAACAGGTGTATATCGGTCCTGTTTGGATGAAACAGGTGAATGTGAATGTGATGAAACAGTTTGGATTTACGTAGTTTGTATAACAGTGTCGGGAGAATCTTTATGTGTCGAATTTGAAAATGTCCTTTAAGGGTCATAAGAGACGGCCCATAGCAGTCCTTTTAAAGGACGGTCCATAACCGTCCTTTGAAGGCTCATAAGAGACGGTCCATGACAGTCCTTTTTATGGACGGTCTATGACCGTCCGTTTAAAGGACGGTCCATGACCGTCCTTTGAAGGCTCATAAGAGACGGTCCATGACAGTCCTTGTTAAGGACGGTCCATAACAGTCCTTTTAAAGGATGGTCTATGGCTGTCCTTTTTAGGATCATAAGAGACGGTCCATGACAGTCCATTTTAAGGACGGTCCATGACCGTCTTTTTTTCGTCAATAAGAATGACGGTTTTCAACCGTCCTTTAAAAAATAAGACACGTCAAAATTTGACGGCCTATGCGACGGTCCATGACTATCCTTTTTGGTCATTTGAGACGGTTTTAGACCGTCCTTTTTTCGTTGTTTTGGCGTAGTGAAAAAACCAATGCTTAAACCATCAAGCACAAAGATGACCCCATATACAGTGACTGTTGTGTCGCTACTCATTAGGGCCCACATGCTGTATGGTCTGATGATCAGAACCATCTATGTTGTGCACCCAATTATAAGGACTACCTTCCAAATATTATAATGAAGGGGAATTTAGAAAAATGAAATGAACATTTTCAATGGCTGGCATTCAACTTTAAAAATCAAAGGTCGTGATCATCATTAAGTGTGAATGTCGGATGGTAGGTTATTTGCGATAGTATTAAAGAGAGGTACTTATCTGTTGAGGTCAAAATCTGGACCACTCTCCACTCAATACTACGAACTCGAAGCGGACCCTAGTCCTACACAAAAAGGGTGAGCAAAGGAGACCCTGACTTAACCACGGGACCCTCCGATGCCTAAGTCAGGCTAGGGAATCTAGGTCTAAGTTACGTAATGTAGAGATAGGGTGTAAGATCTTACGTACCTGTTGTAATGGGTTTCTCTAGTATTTATACTCGTGAGGCGAAGGGATCACGACCGTTAATCTTGGCATGATTTGCCCAATCAAGCGGATGTCATGCATGTGGGAATATCGGCTAGTATCTTTGCGTCGTGCATAGGATCATGCATTAATGGGACGAATCATTGAACGTGATCTTCAGCCACGTCCATATTTGGGTTAGTCTCATGACTGTGTACTCCGAGCTCATGATTGGGCCGGACCTTCCTAATCTCGACTCTGACTCAATCCACTCGAGTTCACAATTGGATCCCCCTAGTCGGAGCACAGAGGTCGAAGTCCATTGGGCATGCCTTCTTCAGGGCTCATCGGTCCCCGGGGTCGATGATGAGTCAGTTGATCCGGGGCCATAGCTCTTCGAATGAGGACAAGGATGAGGATGAGAGCTTGGCTCTACCGATCCTCTTCGGATGAGGACAAGGACGAGAGCTCAGCTCAGCTGACCCTTTTTGGATGAGGATGAGGATGAGGATGAGAGCTCGGCTCTACCGATCCACTTCGGATGAGGACGAGAGCTCGGCTCTACCGATCCTCTTCGGATGAGGACGAGGATGAGAGCTCGGCTCTATCGATCCTCTTCAAATGGTGACGAGGATGAGAGCTCGGCTCGGTCGATCCAGGGCCGTAGTTCGGATGTCGCTCGAGTCCGTCGCGATGTTCTCTTTTCAAGGCCCTACCAATCAATTCGGTTGGCTTGAGTCGGTCTTTATCGGGTCTACTCACATTTTCCCATTACAGAAGCCCCCTACTCTCTTGGTTCGAGCCCGTACTTAGAGAGTAAATTCCTGGGGAAATAAAGCGTCACCTCCACTCATGATGACGAGTAGGGGTAATCAAAGTGCAATCGTCGTGATGACTACGCTTCGAGATACGTGTGCGGTACGACGGCCGTAGTCCTTCAACTTCTCACCTTTGGATGATGAATGTGTGGCAGGCGGTTAAGGACTGCAATTAATGGAGCAGGCGAAACAGTGTCGAGTGCTTGAGGGGGGGGGGGGGACAAGAGGTCATCCACGTCGCAATGGCATTTAATGTTGAGGGAACTCGGACCATGGCACATAGGTCCGGACATATAGCTTCCTTCCACGTGTCCTCCGGGTTCAGTGTTGAGCCGCCTCGGCTTTGGAGATAGCTGTTCGCAATGATGACACTGAGGTTATATAAACCCCTCATCACTCTCGTTCATATCCTCCTCTTTTTTTCTTGCTCCCCTACTTTCCATTCCCTTTGCTCCTCGAATCACCATCCGCCGGAAAGGGTTTTTTCTCTTCGGATAAAGGGTTTCCATCAGACGGAGAGGGGATTTTGCTAGGAAGAGGTCGCTGGAGTAGAGAGAGTTCCTGCTGGAGTAAATCGCCTTCAGCGCAGTGAGTCCTCCACCTCTTTAGCTTTTTCTTTCACCATGTCGAGTAATTCTGATGAAGTCCAAGAGATCCGAGGGTCGGGAGTGGACTCCGAGCCAGAGGCCACCGACTCGGGGCTCGGAGACTCCAAGGGCCCCTTCGAGGCCAGACTGCTGAACCCATCGGCCAAGCAGACCGCTAGTCCGAGTGCTCAGAGGCGAGACAAGAGACAGAAGAGGGCTCTTCGAGACCCAGCAGGATGGTCTAAGGCCGGCCCATCAGGGGGCAGATCAAAGGCAAAGGTTCCCGGGGGCTCAGTTGTGGTCGAGTCCCAAATGGCCCAGATTCGTGCCGACTATCAGATCCCAGACTCGGTGCACATCCAAGCTCCTTCTCCTACGGATCAAGCGGGTGTTCCTACTGAGGGGGAGATTACCATATTCACCGATGCACTTCAGGTAGGCTTCAACTCCCCATCCATCCATTTGTGCGTGAAGTTATCGCACAGCTGAGAGTGTCCCTGGGCTAGCTGATCCCCAATGCCTGGCGGATCCTAGTCTCTACTTTCATCATCTGGCATCGAGTGAAGAATCAGAGGCTGATGCCGGACGAGTTCTTCTATTTATACATGGCCAAGTATGACAGGTCCGAGCCGGCCTGGTATTACTTCTTGGCCAAACTCCCATGTACCCTGGGTCTGATAACCCAACTTCTCACCTCCAACAAAGATTGAAAAGGGAAGTGGTTCTAGCCCTCGGGAGAATGGGAGTCACCCGCCTCTGAGATAGGCAGCCAGCGGGTCTAGGTCCCCACCAAATTCATTTTGTGTCACATTCTTCATGTCTGACTCGTCTTTTCATGTTCTAACTTGTATTCTGCCTCTTCTTGTAGTCCAACCGAAAGGGTCCCCTGATCCCACTCCTCTCCAGAAGGCTCAAGTAGCTAGAGCCAGAGTGCTCTCCGAAGACTAGCGCATTTGGTTCGAACTTATCAGCAAGGAGAACCTAGTGTTGTCTAGTTTTTTCAGACTTCTTCCTCATCCTTTTGTTTTCGGTAAGCAGGGTAAGGGTCGCGACTGCCCGTTGTTCTTATGTAGATTTTGCTGATTTCCTTTTTCTTTTCAGGTAGGAATGCAGACAGGTGGCTCGAAGAGGAAGAGGCCTATCGTACCGCGCCCTCCAATGAGTGTGGTCCTTACAACTGAGCCGAGGACGAAGGTGGCGGCAAAGAAGAGAAAGACTTCTAGTGCCGAGCCTGTCCAAGCCCCGACCCTTACCGCCAAAGCACCAACCCTCGAGGCCCCCGTCAGAGCTGAGCCCATCACCATCTTGACTCCAATCCTGAGGGGCAACCCTTCGGGGTTCCATGCCTAAACCCTTCTTGCTCCCCTAGGATAGGGGGGAAGTCGTCGGGGAGACTCTTAATGCCGATTACCTCCATTATGGGGAGGCTTTTAAGGCTCATGCTCGCTCTGCTGCCCGCCTCACTACTGTCAAGGTTAACTTCCTGGCTGGTAGAACAGATGCCTTGGTCGGGTATTGTAACACCCCGTGTTTTCAGGACCCAAGTACATGGCCCGTTTCCCAAAAACTCGAGTGTTAACTTATAAAGAGCTAAGTTTCATACATTTTTTTTAAAATTATCAGAGTAAGTAGATAAGCGTAAAATGGACAAATCAACATAAAGTAAATCTTGCATTTACATTTAGAATATATAAGAAGTTGCCCATAATGACTTACACAAATCAATGTCTTCATATGAACAACTGCAAGAATTTACATGATTCAGTACATGAGAAAAAAAAAACTTAAAATGCATATAAACAAAAGCCACAAGATCGCGCAACTTCCCGAGGTAGATACAGCCACGCATCCTATCGGGAGTGGACCTTTCAAATAGTCAGCTCATCCTAAATAGGGGAATGAACCTTTCAAACATTTGGTCCACCCAGGCAAGAGAATGGGTCTTTCAAACAGTCGACTCATTCAACTTGCAAAGGAATGGGTCTTTCAAATAGTCGACCCGCTCAAGTAAGATAGTGGGCCTTTCAAATAGTCGGCGCACTTAGACAAGAATGGGCCTTTCAAATAGTCGGCTCATTCATACAATAAGATGGGTCTTTCAAACAGTTAACCCATTTTTTAACAAGAGAATGGACCTTTCAAACAGTCGATCTGTTAAGCAAGAGAATGGGCCTTTCAAATAGTCATCCCATCCCAAATAAGAAAGATGGACATTTCCAACAGTTAGTCAATTTGAAAATAGGAGTGCCATGTATGCATGATTAATTCCAGCCATTATTATCCAAATTTGCAAGCAACCAATTTAGGTAGACATTTAGTAAGTGTCATAGTTCAAAGTTTATAAACAATTCATAAACAATCTATAAACATGACGGATACGCAAGTACAACATGTGGATATTCATACAAACTAAGTGTTGAGCATATGATTGATAATCAGATTCAATGTCTAACACAAGTTATCATGAATCAGAGATGTCAATTATCAATTAAAATAAAATGAACTACTTCTTAAGCTAACAAGGAAGAGGAAAGCTCAAGGGGAAAGATTCATCACATGATAAACTGAATCACCTTCTAGTGTCACTAAGTACTTGCGCCCTTAGAACCAAATCCTACATGAATTACAAATTTTGTATGGTTAGATCCCAGTTTCATATGTTATCTATGGATAGGATCATGACCTATGGTTTGGATCATTTAGATTTAGGGTTTTATTCATTAATCTAATCTTAGACTTTGGTTTAGGGTTTGAAGTTCAACTCATATACTTAAATTGTAATAATATTATAATGGAGTAAAGGTAAATAATAACTACCTATTAATACTAATAATGTTAACCTTATTATTAATAATCTTACAATGACAAAATAGGCATAACATGATTAGTGTTGTTATTTAATATCTATAATAACCAATACTTAGCAAAATTAACCTATCAATGGTTAGCCATATTTAATAATTGCAATAATTATAGTAATCCTAATGATGATAATAAATACTAAGATTTGCTATTAAGGATAATATTTAGGAGTGTTAAATAAGGTTCTACTACTTGATAACTACAATTTTGTTTATAATAACTAACATTAGCACAAATAGTATATTAACGTAGAACTAGGTTTCCATCCTAGAATTCAACCTTAGACTTAGTTTCTAGTATCGAATGTTAATCGATGTGTGATTAATCATAACATTAGTAATATCAATAGTTGTAAAATCATCATTAATACTAGCGATGTAATTTATGGTAGCTAAATGATAATAATAAGCATTACAACGGTGATAAATATCCTGATCTACCCTTAATGGTAATATCTAAGGGTGGTAAATAAAATATTATTACATATAAAATAACTAGTTTTATTATAACTAACCTATTAATGGCTAATCGTTGGTAATATTAATAATACTAGTTATGACATTGGTAGCAACGATAACTGGGTATTGAAATAGATCTGGAATGAGGAGAAGTAGACTCACCTTGTTAACTCGGTTCGAGTCAAGTTGGCTCGGCCCAAGCGCAAGCACCCATCTCTCCTTTTCTCTCTCTTTCTTCTCCTCCTCTTCTTCTTTTCTTACCTGCTGGGATGTCCAACAACGAGTCCGAACAGACCCATCCCAACTTGACTCGGCTGAACTCGGTTCCAACAGAGTCAACTCAGTAGCAACTCTCAGTGATGATTTCTTCTTCTCTTCTCTCCTTCTCTTTATCTTCCTTTCTTTCATCTGCCATATGTCCAGGCACACTGTTGGATGACTAGGGGTAGGGACTCAGTGGCTGGATTGAGTCATAATAGTGGGTCCAGGCTCAGCAGCACCTCAGCCCATCTCAAGTGAGACTGAGTCACGAATCCACAGTTAAGTGCGGTGCAACAGCCGCACCTACTCTCCTTCTTCTTCCTTCTCTTCATCACATATCCTCCTCCTTCCTATTTCCTTTATTTTCTTCCTTTTATCAGCATCACAAGCTCGGGACTCAGCCTGACTGAGTCCGATCGAGTCAGCGACATAGTTCGGACCGGGTCAGTGCAGCACAATAGCAACTGACTGCCTCTCTTTGGACTCTCTCCTTCTCCGTTTCTCTTTCCTTCTTCACTCTCTCCCTTTGGCCAGCAACAGCAGGTCCAGACTTAGGCCCAACCCTAACTGAACTCATCCCGAACTTGAACTAAGTTCAGGTGTGGTGCAACGGCAACGGGCAGCAGCTGCTTCGCTCTATCTCTTTCTTTTTCCTTTCTATCTATCACTTTCCTCTCCTTTTTCCTCTTTTAGGGACCTCCAGTCATGAATCCAAACATAACTGGAGTCGGAACAGACCCACACAAAGATGGTTGGTGCAGTGGAATGGCAGGGAAGAAGATGTAGCGTTAATAGGAGATTGCAAACGGGAGTTTATTTCTTCGAACCGATTGTTGTAAGTGGTGTGTATGAGCTCGGAGGAGCTTGGAGACATGGATTTTTGAAGCTTCAGGAAGGTTTGGTGGGTGGTTTTTAAAGGAAGAAGAAAATGGCTATTTTCGAGCTGAGGCAAGGGAGTGGGAGAGAGACCCGTTGCAACTCCTATCTCTTGGACTTAAATCAAACCCTGAACTCCCTCAGGGCCATTGGATCACCAACGAACATCCCAGATTTAATCTGGTAGAAACTACTTCCAAAAATGGTGGGTGGGAGCCAAAACTGGCCCTAGTTTTGCTTGAAAAGCCCTAATCGAATGGACGGTTGAGATCTCGTTCATTTGGATGGCTGGGATTTGATGATCTCCCCCCTCACGGATCACCCTCGTGGCAACAGCAGGAGAAAGTTTCCATTTTTGGAAACATGGTTGCGCACCACCCTCTTTTGTCGACGTTTGTGCACCCCCCCATGTCACGTCTACATGTGAGGCCTACTAGGTTTTGGTCAGAGGGATCATCCGAACCAGATGGACGGTTTGGATTTCCTAGATGGCGGTTGTAGGTGGGCCACCAATCGACAAAATGGACATCAGTCCGCTTGCTGACGAAAACACAGAGAGAGAGAGAGAGGTTTTACCTTTTAATAGAAGGCTCGAGTCAGCTCTGTTTTGACCAGGCTAACGGTCTTATGCATGTCAGGTGCTTTAGCACTGGTGTACATGCACCCCAATGTGGGGCCCACCATAGTGGTTTTGGTGGATCTAACCCGTTCATCTATCCATATGGATCCTATTAGGATATCTTGCCCAAGATGGGGCGGATCCAACGCTTAGGTGGGTCATAGACTTAGATTTAGGGTCCTACTTGAGGATTCTTGTCGGTCTAAGGGTCGGATCATCCCAAAGTTGGACGTCAACGGTTAAAAGATCCCAATGAGCCGACATTTGTAAGGCTTTTGTCATATATTACTAACCAATTCTAATATTAATATAATTTTTATTATTTTTATAATTACTTATAATTAAAATAATTAAAATCTCATACACATATATACAAAATTTTTTTACTGTTAACGTACTACTATATACATGTTATTGGTCGCGTATTTATTAATACATAATTCATAATATACGATATCATATTACACATATATATGAATTAAAAATTGTACAGTGTCATATTTAAAATCACGTTGCTAAGTAATATATTATCCTATTACAATGTCTAAAATCTTCTGTTTACGTATTTATAAATATATTTAATACTACATTAATATTTAAAATTCCATTGTACATTATAAAACTATTATTCATTATGTTTGTTTAATGTAATATTATTTTTGTAATATTTTATTACATTAGCTATATGCATATCGATACATTTTCATACATTCCTATATGATAAATAAATTATCAAAATACATCTATATTTGTGTAACGTTCATAATATAGTAAATAGAGAAAATATACTTATTAAATATTACTGGATGGTTTAATCCCTCTATTGAGGTGACTAAAGTCCTAACAATGGGTTGCGCTGATGACATGGTGGTTTGTCTCCAAGATTAATGGATGGATAGTTTGATACATAGGTGCGAACTGCTTTCAACGATTAGATTTAAACTAGGATGAACGTGAATGTTTACTTAAGCCTGACTTGTATTTATGTTAAGTTTGGTTATACGATAACACCTGAGTACCGAAAAGTACGGGGTGTTAAAGGTATACCACCATGCCTGAGGCTGCAGCTCAAGCCTCCGAAGCTAGCGGGGTCGGACGAGCAGTCGACCCCACCCCTCCAGAAATCTTTCCCCCAGGTTACCGCAAGGCATTGCTGACCCCGTGGGTAGCTAAGCACATGCCGGAGTCAACCATTGTCAATATTATTTCCTTGAACTATACCTCGTTTGTGAACGATTATGCCGTAGTCTACTACCAGTCGCTGCCTATGCTCGTCACTGTTAAGGAAAGGTTGAAGGGGATGGATTAGCTCGAGGCAGAGAAGCTCAAGCTCAAAGCGAAGAAGGCCGAGCGTGAGAAGCTTTTGGAATCTTTAGTTATCGAGCAGGAGGAATTGAAGAGGGTTGAAGACGATGGCCAGGCGAGAGAGCTGACACTTCAGGGCGAGGTCAACTAACTCCAAGCTTGCTTGGATGTAACCGAGCCCGAGCTCATGCGTCTACAAGGTGTCATCGAGCGCCTGGAGGCCTCAGTCTAGCGCGCTGAGGCAAATAATGCAGGACTCGTGCAGGACCTCAGGAGGGCGAAGCGTGAAGCTGTCGAAGGGTTGAATTAACAGAGGGCTGTTCTCGAGGCCTGGGCTACTGCGGAGCTGGAGAAGTAGTGAGGGGAGCTCGAGACTCTGGCGGCCTCACAGGCTGTTGTGGCCGTGGTGGAGTATAAGGAGTCGTCGGAGAGGGCTGGAGAGCTAGATAAGTTGTACCTGTACGACTACAACACTGGCTTCGATGCCTACCTTACTGAGGTCCGAGAGCTCCACCCTAGCATCAATCTTGATGTTATTGGTGCGGATGAGGCCGAGGAGGCTGACCCAGCTCCGACCAATGTACAGGATCACGAGAATGCCCCAACTATTGCCGAGAAGGCCCTAGACGCTCAATCCCCTATCTTGGCAGCTGGTCCCTCTTCTCGGAGGGAATGAGATACTTTTCTTATTTTTTTTTTTGGATATTTGTGGATGATAATTTTTGGATCGTGGTTAATGATTTTTTAACCATTTAACCCTTAGTCGAGGGCATGATTTTATGTGTTGATTGCTGAATGATGATTTGTAAATGCTAAGCCCTTAGTCATTTTATGAACTTTTGTTATATGATGAGCCGACCCCTTCTTTAAGGGATCGGTTCACCTAAGGGTTTCATCTCTGTACATGAGAGATGACCCTTAACGATTCTGTAGATTGTCACGGATCAACGATCCGACC
Organism: Magnolia changhungtana; assembly: GCA_030180095.1. Lineage (NCBI taxonomy): Eukaryota > Viridiplantae > Streptophyta > Magnoliopsida > Magnoliales > Magnoliaceae > Magnolia > Magnolia changhungtana. The sequence goes on along the minus strand of JASAUF010000395.1, from coordinate 758,615 downwards.
CCTTCTTTAGGGGATCGGTTCGTAGAGTTCACCTCTGCTCATGAGAAATGACTCTGTGTAGTAGATAAGCTGAATGGGCAGACCATGTAGTAAGAATGAAGCTTTTATTCAGAGCCTTAAAAGGCTAGTAGATCCAAGCAGCACATTTATTGAGGGCCTTAAATGACCAGTAGCTTTTCTTCATGAATAGTAGATCTTCAAGTGCTCGGCATTCAAGGGGTGGGGGAGTGGACGCCCTTCGAGATCTTCCAGGCGGTAGGAGCTCGGCCTTGTTGATTTGACCACGCGATAGGGCCCTTCCCAGTTTGGTCCGAGTGTCCCTGCTCCAGATTCCGCAGTGCTTTGGATGACACATCAAAGAACCAAATCACCTGGCTGAAACTGTCTTGTCTTAACCCTGGAATTGTAAAATCGAGCAACTTACCGGTGTCGAGCAGCGACCCGGAGTCTAACGACTTCTTTGTCTTCCTCGAGTAGATCAAGGTTTATCGCAACCTGCTCGGCATTTTGACCTTCCTAGTAGCTTTCGACCCGAGCTATAGGGAGGCCAATCTCGACTGGGACAATCGCCTCTGAGCTATAAGATAGTGAAAATGGAGTCTCCCCGGTAGACGACTGGGTTGTAGTCTTGTAGGCCCATAAGACAAATAAGAGCTCATCTGCCCAGTTACCTTTGACTCTTTCTAACTTCATCTTGAGATGGTGCGTAATGACCTTATTCACGAATTCCACCTGCCCATTAGATTGTGGGTGATGAGGCGAGGAATATGCATTTGAGATGTCGAGCCCCTACACATGCCTCTGAATCAGTCGTTGTCAAACTGCTGCCCGTTATCAAAGATAATAGTATGCGAGATTCTGAACCGACAGATAATATTTTTCTAGATGAAGTCGATCACCTTTTGCTCCATGATCTTTGCCACTGGTTTGGCCTCGACCCACTTGGTGAAGTAGTCAACCGCTACGATAGCGAATTTGACTTATCCCTTCCCCAAGGGCAGAGGTCCAATGATGTTGATCTCCTATTGAGCGAACGGCCATGGGCCACTCATAGTGGTCATCTCTTCCACAGGTTGCCTCGGCACAGCAGCGAACCTTTGACATTTGTCACACCTCTTGACATAACTCTTGGAGTCTTCTCGAATAGTAGGTCAGAAGTACCCCTGATGGAGTATCTTCAAAGCTAAGGCTCGGCCACCTAAGTGATTTCCACAGATTCCCTCATGGATCTCTCGGATCACATAATTTGCTTCATCGGGTTGGAGACATATGAGATAGGGCTATGAGCGCCCCTTCTTATATAGGTGTTGAGGCACAAAAAATATTCCATTATAGTGGTTAGAGAATTCCATGATGCAGATCTTTCCTAGGGTCATTCACTCCTTATTTTGGTAAAAATCAGTATCTGGGATATTTTAGGTATTTTGGTAAAAATCAGTATCCGGGGGTATTCTGGATATTTTGGTAAAAATCAGTATCCAAGGGTATTCTAGGTATTTTGGTAAAAATCAGTATCCGGGGGTATTCTGGGTATTTTGTTAACAATCAGTATTCGGGGGTATTCTAGGTATTTTAGTAAAAATCAGTATCTGGGGGTATTCTGGGTATTTTGGTAAAAATCAGCATCCGGGGGTATTTTGGTAAAAAGGAGCGGATATGGTCATTTTGGTAAAAAGGAGTGGATGGACACTACTTGTATTAAGGAGGAAGTGAGTGGACACCATTATTTAAGGAGGAAGTTGGTGAACACCATTGTCTAAGGAGGGAGGTTGGTTGTTGCCTTAAGGAGAAGTGGTGGTGATCACCATTATTTAAGGAACCGGACGGCCTATAAATACTCTCTCCCAAGCCTCATTTGGACAAGAGACAAGAGAGAGAAGAGGGTGATAAGATAGAGAGAGAGAGAGAGGAGGGAGACAAGAGAGATAAGAGGGAGAGAAGTAGGGAGAAAGAAGTGGAAGAGTGTTGTGCGCAAGGTGGTTTGTGCAGCGCACAACACAAGTAGCGCACAACACCAAGATGCGCACAAAGCCTACTTTGAAGGGTTTCTAGTCTAAAGGAGAAAAGCTCTCTCCAACGCCATCTCCATTGTGCGCCACTTCTATGGGAGCCATGTCCTAACGTATGTGTTGTGCACCACTTCTATGGGAGCCATGTCCTAACATATGCATTGTGCACCACTTCTATGGGAGCTATGTCCCAACGTCTTCATTGTGCTCTAAAAAGTTGGTGTGGCACACAAAACAAGTTCCGCACAATGCAAAATTCGGCACAAATGCAAGTTGCACACAAATGCAAGTTGCACACAATGCAAGTTGGCACAAATGCAAGTTCTGCACAACACAAGTGCCGCACAATACATGGCGCACAACGCCACTTATGATGGGAGTTTTGTCTGCACAACAAACCTTTTTGCAAAAGAAGACTTTTGCACCACTTTTGCAAAGGAAACCCCATGTGCCACTTGATGTGGAAATTGTCCAGATGTCAGGCTTATGTTGTCCTAACGGATACATTTTGCAAAAGAAGACTTTTGCACCACTTTTGCAAAGGAAACCCCTTGTGCCACTTCTCTCTCCCCATGTCCTAACACCAAGCTCTTGTTGTCTTAACAGATAGCCCATGCACCACTTCTCTCTCCCTATGTCCTAACACCAGGCTTTTGTTGTCTTAACAAATAGCCCATGCACCACTTCTCTCTCCCCATGTCCTAACACCAGGCTTTTGTTGTCTTAATGGATAGCCCATGTGCCACTCCGTGTGGAACAATGTCCAGACAAGAACCTTTTCATGTCTTGAGACAAATGCTCCCTGCACTATCTCATGTAAGAGAAGGGAAGTGCGGTCCACTATTCAAGGGATGATTGCTCCACATTTCAAGGGATCGACGCTCCACATTTAAAGGGATCGTCGCTCCTCATTTCATGAGATCGTCGCTCCACATTTCAAGGGATGATCGTCGCTTCATATTTCAAGGGATGATCGCTCTACATTTCAAGGGATGATCAGAACTGATCTTAACATCAGATCAAAGAAGAATGAAGGGAAGGATGATCAGAATTGATCTCAACAGTCAGATCAGAGAAGAATGAACAGAAGGATTATCAAAATTGATCTCAACGGTCAGATCAAGGAAGAATGAACAGAAAGATGATCAGAACTGATCTCAACGGTCAGATCAAGGGTTTCAAGCCCGCACAACCCATCTCCCTTGAAGATGTGATCAAAAGCGTTAAAATGCTGCTAAAATTGCCATCAGACTGTCTTTTATTTCATTTATTGCATTACATTGATTTGTACTTTGTTTTCAGAATCAAGGGAATCCGAGGATGTAAATGAACTCGGAATAAATGTGATCATTGTTCTCTCATTCTTTCTTTGTTATCATTAAATAAATCTCCCAAATCAAACACATTTGTTTTGTTGTCGAAACAAAATGGCGACTCTGCTGGGGACTTTATTATTCAATGGTAACTTAGAAAATATTCAAAGAACATTTATTACTTTTTGACGTCTGTATAGACACCAAAATGGCGACTCTCAGTGGGAACATCCTCCCCTTCATCTCTAAAAATAAAGTATATTTTTATTTTATCAAAATAGCTAACGCTCTGTTCAGAATGGCAGGTATACTGCAATGACCTTTCTCCCGATTAACATAGTTGTCCACTTCACATCCAATAGGTTTCCACCAAAAAGTATCAGAGAGGATCAAATCAGTTGCGATCAAAGATAGACAATGCCAGGTTTCCACCAAAAAGTATTAGAGAGGATCAAATTAGTTATGATCAAAGACAGACAATGCCAGGTAATGTCCGAAGTAGTTTTTGCTTCATCAATAGCGTAGTGAGATGATGAAGGACAGATGATAGTGTGTTAATGCACAAAAGTGTACAAAGTTTCCATCATGCGTCAATTTTGAGAGATGAGAAAATATTAAATATAAGGAAGAAAGAAGATTAGAAAGAAGGAATACATAAAAAATTTTAAAAAATGAATGAAGTAAAGAGTAAGAATTCATGTGTTTGCATAGGCTCATGTAAGCTATGACCGATTGTGCGGGGCAGTGCAAATGTTATAGGCTATCGCACGCACCTACGCAACATCAGATTGACAAGTGTGTTGAGACCTTTGCGCCGACTCACTTAAACCATGATTGGTCATGCAGACCCACGCAAAGGGTATAGGGTATTGCGCATACAGGGACAATGGTGATTCGATCAAGCTGATGAAGGCGGTTGAGAGATTTGATGAAAGGTGGGCCCATGGCATGCGTATCAAGAGTTCGCACGTATGGAGGTCTAAAAAATGAAACATAGTGATGTCTAAAAAATGAAGGATTCAATCTTCTTTTACAAGGAATATCATCCTGCCGAGTATGGATAACAGTATATTCGAAGTGTGCAAAAAAATAGAAAATTCGCTAGCAGATATTAATCAGCCTTCACCAAATGAGCGTGTTACTGAAGACCCTACTTTTTCAACAACAACTACTATAAACAATAGTGAAACCCTAAGGAAAACCTTCAGCTGGGAAGTTAGTTCGACTGAATCAGGCGTTGCTCGCCAACAAGTAGACGAATCAATTAATGAATTAATGAATTCATCAGTCAATGGAGAAACCTAGGGGCATTGTCGCAACTTGCCAGAGTAAAAGAGCAATTCAAATTTGTAATTTGAAAAGAGTCAAAGTAAAGTTGCTCAACTCTCATATGAATCAGCTATTTCAAGAGTCTTAAGGGAACAATAACAAATATTGCTGAAGAAAGAAAAGAAAAATGAAGGATTGTCAAAAATAAAGAATTGAATCTTCCGATGAAGAAAACATCAACGATTTTACAAATAAGACATAGAGAATGAGCTTGGACAATTCAAGGACCAAGGGAAACATACAGTCGAAGAAGGACGATATACTGCTTATGAGGAATCAATCGCTAGCTGCAGAGGAGATCAAACTGCCACAGTTACGGTATTCAAAGGAAATGAAACAAAGAAAAAACAAAGAACATGCAAAAAGAAAGTAAGACAAGGGGCAGACAAAGGCATACAAAATACGTCATGATAAACTACAGTTTTGATTTCAAAGATTATTAGCATAATGCTTCCAAATCAAAAAGGGGCAAGGTAAGCAAAGTCTCAGAACGCCAAAATCTCATAATCCCAAATGAGATAATCGTTGATTCCCCGAGATGATAATTATCTATATCAATTTTTGCAGGTCAAAATTGGGGCAAAAGCAAGCACTAATGATAGCAAGCGTTGATGATTGCTATCAAGCATTGACGATTGTCGCCAACAAGTAGAGGAGCAAAAGGATTGTGAAAGACAAAGTCATATACTCTCCCTTATGCGCATGAATTAAAGCGCAAATTTCAATTGACTTCGAATCTCACGAGAAATTTAGGAGATATAATTGAAAAAGAAAGAAAAGTGAATGGCTTGAAGAACAAGTGACAGAAGACGATTGATAAAGGCGAAATTGTTAAGGTGTATGACATAAAAGAAAAAATAGAGTACACAATCCTGAATAATTTTAGACTGGGGGAAAAGCTAATCTTGGGCAAAAAGTATGAGATGATGCAGCATCAGTATATTTGTTAAAGGTTGCAACATTGTGATTTTGATTAAGAAGATTCCAAGAGCAATGCTTCCTAATCAAAAGGGGGCAAGACAGGTGAGTAAAAATTGTGAAATGTATTTCTCACCATAGAATGTATTTCTTTTGTGTATATGAATAAAATGCAGGCTTTCAAGAATATCAAGTCATTGCCAAATGCGAAGCATAAATGACGATCACCAAATGAAAAGCGTTGATGATGGATGCCAAGCATTGATGATCGCTGAAAAGCATTGATGATCACTGAAAAGCGTTGATGATTGCTGAAAAGTGTTGATGATCGCTGAAAACATTGATGATCGCGGCCAAGCATTAATGATTGCTGTCAAGCATTGACAATTGTTGCCAACGCCAAAGATTTCTGTCAGAATCGCTAGGTACCGATGATTATCGCCAAAATTAGCAACTATCGCTGTCATCATCAATCACTTATCAAAATTGCTATCATCACCAAGCTAATACACTATTTTAAACATGATATGAATGTTCTTAGAACATTATCAGCAGTGACAAAATATCGATTATTGATCCACCATCTTTTACAAGTGGAATAAACTATATGCCAACTACATATAAAGTTCACGACAGCGATGGTTGCTTATCATTTAAGGTGGCCTAGCCAAGACTATACGGCCAACTACGCATAAGACCCATCATTTTCGCCATTTGGGCAGCGGCGAGAAGTCAGTGGCCCTAAAAAGCCTATGAAGGCCATCGTACACATACCTATGCGGGCAATTGACGGAGCCAGTGACTAAAAGCCTAAAAGGCCAAAATTTTCTCAACGGCCAGTCACGCATGAGACCAATGTCATCTGTATAGCTTTCTAGCAGCGTCACGGGTAACGTAGGAAAATGCCCTCTTGTGAATGGGATCGACCTTGCAGACGAAGAAAACACGGGCCGCAGCGTAAGCTCTTTAGCCATGTCCATAGATAGGCCAACCATGCGTAAGACCCCCCAAATCTTTGGCTTGATTTCAGTACTAACTCATGAGGAAGGGCTTAAACCTACTCATTGATGGACTGGTGGCCCTAGATTTGGTACCCCAAAGGTCGCCTTACGAGCCCCGTGAACTCTAGAGAGTTACTGCGGCCAACCCTATGCGTAATTCTAACCGAGTTCATGGCCCCGGTAGTTTCACTGGGACCCTCTGATGGATCGCGGTTTGTGAACTCACCAGGCAGTGAGAAGTCAATCGAACTCATAAGAGTTATAGAGACCATCACGTGAGACCCGACTCCACTACTCAAGAGTCTAAAAAACTGCGTTGGCTCCACTACTCAAGAGCTTAAACTATGTTTTGCTCCTCTACTTAAGAGCCTAAACTGTATGTAAGTGTTAGTCCAGTAGTGTCACTCTAGTCCAGTCAAGTCTAATCTAGTTCAATCTAGACCAGTCCAATCCAGTCTAGTTCAATCTAGACTAGTCAAGTCTAGTCCAGTCAAGTCAGGTCAAGTTCAGTCTTATCCAGTTAAAGTATGGTCAATTAAAAGTATGCTAGCTCAACTACTCAAAAGCATAAACTATGTGTAGCATCAAAATGTTGCAGATACATATTTCACTTTAGATATGCTCAAATATGCAATTGCCTGATGAAAATTTTAAATATTGAGTAAAATAACATGCAAAAATGTGTTTCTCTTGAATCAGGTTCAAATTACAGCAACAGTAAATGCCTTCAAGATATTGGCAATTATCTACTCAAAAGTTGAACTCTTCTAGGTCAATTAATATATTGACAAGAGTCGTAAGGTCTTTTTGTCTCTTGCCTTCTTGATGGAGAAAGATATTATCACACAAGATTTTCAAAGGCGACAGAGAATAAATTAGTGAAGACTTATCATTCTCTTTCGGACAATCTAAAGATTCAGATATATTCTTTAGATTCATTAAAGGAGCAACAAAGATTATCCATCCTTTAAGGGTATCAGTAGGCTTCACTTTGGAAGTATTATCTTCTGAAGAAATCTTTATGCGAAATTGACCTGGAAAGGGGGCATGATCTATGTCTTCAAAGTAATCTATGCCTTAGTCATTTTGATAATTTCTTATGCACGGTGGAGGAATTCATATACTGAGAATTATGAAGCATGATTCAGTGTGAACGTTCAAAAGTTACTTCTATATTAAAGCCCGATTATATGGTCTGATGCCGTAACTTCTCATTGTTCTAATAATGATATCGCAAGTCTTTGAGTATCAGATCTGATGGAGACAAAGAATAAACGGAATCAACATCAGTAACTTCTATGACCTTTGGAAAGTAATTAAATGGAAACTGAAGAAGTCTTATCTATTTTTCAGAGTCATTCAAAAATCTAAGAAAAGTCTATGCCATGGAACACAAGCTAGAAAAGACTTGGCAAAGAGACTCAGCGGTTGAACCTTTGGAGCTGGAGATGACATCTCCAAAAGCGCGATATAATGAGCAAAGAGTGCAATGTGAAGCACGATGACAAGCACAAAGATGAAATGATTAAATCTCATATTGCGAATATCACGATCAGCTTAAAAAAAGGAGAAGTTTTAATATATTTAAAAAATTATCAATGTTTCATGAAGCTAAATTGAAAAATTATAATGTATTGAGATACTAATTTTGATTAATTTGGCAGGAAAGACTATCATTCAAAAGCTTGGGTTATGCAGATCATGGATGAAGGAGACAATAAAAAAGATTGTTGCAGTAGAAGCAGCATTTAAAAACAATTCCTTAGCCACAAAGTTTAAAGAAAGAGTCGCCCGAGTTGATTAAAGAGACCGTTGCAGCAACAGCGATGTTGAAAGATAGTTCTATGGTCAAGATACTCAGAGATGAAGTCGCCTTAACTATTATAGTAACGGGCTTTGATGAAAAAGAGAATTTTATCCTCTCTAGTGAAGCATTCGCTCGACACTACTGGCAGTGGGCATTCAAGTCTTCCGTTCAAGTACGATCATTCAAGTCTTCCATTCGAGCATGATCATTCAAGTCTTCCGTTCGAGCGCGATCATTTAAGTCTTCCGTTCGAGCACGATCATTCAAGTCTTTCATTCGAGCGCGATCATTAAACTCTTTCGTTCAAGAGGGATCATTCAAGTCTTCCGTTCGAGCACGATCATTCAAGTCTTCCGTTTGAGCGCGATCATTTAACTCTTTCATTCGAGCGCGATCATTCAAGTCTTTCATTCGAGCACAATTATTTAAGTCTTCCGTTCGAACGTGATCATTCAAGCTTTCCGTTAGAACGCGAGCATTCTAGTCTTTTGATCGAACACAATCATTTAATCTTCTGGTCAAGTATGATCAGTTAGTCTTCCATGCGAGCATGATCATCCAATCATCCTTCAGTTACAAATCATTCAGTTCTTTGGTCAGAAGAAGATCGATCCTCCATTTGATTTCATAAATCAATCAAAGAAGGATTGAGGGGGCATCTATTGAGGAACAAAAAATATTACATTGCAATGGTTAGAGAATTCCATGATACAGATCTTTCCCAGGGTCATTCACTCCTTATTTTGGTAAAAATCAGTATTCAGGAGTATTCTCGGTATTTTGGTAAAAATCAGTATCCGGGGATATTTTGGGTATTTTGGTAAAAATCAGTATCTGGATGTATTATGGGTATTTTGTTAAAAATCAGTATCCAGGGGTATTCTGGGTATTTTGGTAAAAATTAGTATCCAGGGGTATTTTGGGTATTTTGGTAAAAATCATCATTCGGGGGTATTTTGGTAAAGGAGCGAATATGGTCATTTTGGTAAAAAGGAGTGGATAGACACTACGTTGTATTAAGGAGGAAGTGAGTGGACACCATTGTTTAAGGAGGAAGTTGGTGAACACCATTGTCTAAGGAGGGAGGTTGGTTGTTGCCTTAAGGAGAAGTGGTGGTGATCATCATTGTTTAAGGAACTGGGAGGCCTATAAATACTCTCTCCCATGCCTCATTTGGATAAGAGACAAGAGAGAGAGAAGAGGGAGACAAGAGAGACAAGAGGGAGAGAAGTAGGGAGAAAGAAGTGGAAGAGTGTTGTGCACAAGGTGGTTTGTGCAACGCACAACACAAGACACCAAGATGCACATAAAGCCTACTTTGACGGGTTTCTGGTCTTAAGGAGAAAAACTCTCTCCAATGCCATCTCCATTGTGCGCCACTTCTATGGGAGCCATGTCCTAACGTATGTGTTGTGCACCACTTCTATGGGAGCCATGTCCTAACATATGCATTGTGCGCCACTTCTATGGGAGCCATGTCCCAACGTCTTCATTGTGCTCTAGAAAGTTGGTGTGGCACACAAAGCAAGTTCCGCACAATGCAAAATTCTGCACAAATGCAAGTTGCGCACAAATGCAGTTGCACACAATGCAAGTTGCGCACAAATGCAAGTTCCGCATAATGCAAGTGCCGCACAATACATGGTGCACGACGCCACTTATGGTGGGAGTTTTGTCCGCATAACAAGCCTTTTTGCAAAAGAAGACTTTTGCCCCACTTTTGGAAAGGAAACCCCATGCGCCACTTCTCTCTGCCCATGTCCTAACACCAGGCTTTTGTTGTCTTAACAGATAGCCCATGTGCCACTTCTCTCTCCTCATGTCCTAACACCAGGCTTTTGTTGTCTTAACAGATAGCCCATGCGCCACTTCTCATTTCCTAACACCAGGCTTTTGTTGTCTTAACGGATAGCCCATGTGCCACTCCATGTGGAACAATGTCCAGACAAGAACCTTTTCATGTCCGGAGACAAATGCTCCCGGCACTATCTCATGTAAGAGAAGGGAAGTACGGTCCACTATTTAAGGGAAGTGCAGTCCACTATTCAAGGGATGATTGCTCCACATTTTAAGGGATCGTCGCTCCACATTTCAAGGGATCGTGACTCCACATTTCAAGGGATGATCGCCGCTCCACATTTCAAGGGATAATCGCTCTACATTTCAATGGATGATCAGAACTGATCTCAACAGTCAAATCAAAGAAGAATGAAGGGAAGGATGATCATAATTGATCTTAATGGTCAGATCAAAGAAGAATGAAGGGAACGATGATCAGAATTGATCTCAATGGTTAGATCAAAGAAGAATAAAGGGAAGGATGATCAGAATTGATCTCAACAGTCAGACCAAAGAAGAATGAAGGGAAGGATGATCAAAATTGATCTCAATGGTCAGATTAAAGAAGAATGAAGGGAAGGATGATCAGAACTGATCTCAACAATCATATTAGAGAAGAATGAACAGAAGGATGATCAGAATTGATCTCAACGGTCAGATCAAGGAAGAATGAATGGAAGGATGATCGAAACTGATCTCAACGGTCAAATCAAGGGTTTCAAGCCGCACAACCTATCTCTCTTGGAGATATGATCAAAAGCGTCGAAATGTTGCCGAAATTTCCATCGGACTGTCTTCTATTTCATTCATTGCGTTGCATTGATTTATACTTTGTTTTCAGAATCAAGGGAATCCGAGGATGTGAATGAACTTAGAATAAATGTGATCATTGTTCTCTCATTTTTCTTTGTTATCATTGAATAAATCCCCCAAATCAAATGCATTTGTTTTCTTGTAGAAACAATAAGGTTCACTCCAGGACTATGTATTGTGCAGCTCTGATTTTTAGGCGTCGGTCCTCCAGCCTATCTTAGGGGACTTCACCAGATGTGAGATACTTTTAGATCGGGTCCATCTAACTCGGAGTTGTTTCTACTAGATTGACCATTTCCTGATCGGCTTGGTCGATACTTAGGTTATCCAGAAATTCCACTGGGACTATCCTGGGGATCTTTCCCTCCATGCTTGAGAATAGCTTTGTGAGGGCGTCAGCCCAAGAGTTCTCCGTCCTCAAAATTTGATTGATGGTGCAGCTTCCAAACTTCTCTATTAGCTTCTTGGCCTCAGTCAAACACGCCACCATTCTTATCTCCTTGGCCTCGTACTCAGTGGAGATGTGGTTAACGAGCTGGGAATCGCATCGCACCTCGAGAAGCTGAACTCCCAAACTGGCTGCCAGTCTGAGTCCAGCAAGAAGGGCCTCATATTCAGCCTCATTGTTGGAGGCCTTGAAGCCGAGTCTGATGGCATATTGGATGATGGCCAAGTCAGGCGCAACCAGGACAATCCCCGCCCCGACGCGCTTAGAGTTGGATGACCCGTCCACATAAAGAATCCATCTACTGTCTCTATTTGACTCTGCATGTAACATCCCGGATTTTTACCAACCTGGGATTAGACGTCCTTAGGCAATGAGTCGCTCCTAACGCCTTATTAACTTGTCAGAACTTAATCCCATAGTCTAAAATCGCTTCTTAACCCATTTCCTTCACAAATCTCACCTTTCACTACCTTGTTCTTTACACCTTTCACTACCTTGTTCTTTAAACGTCTCTAAGTATTTTCATTTTAGGCACAAATCCTAAAGTTTAGGTGATGAAGAACAATGCTTTAGAAATCCGTACAAAGACCCTAGTGCCACCTCAGACAGAAATTACTCAGGATTAAATCCTTTAGAAATGAGTCAAAGTAACTAAGTGTGAAACTAGATTAGCTATGAAATCCGCTTGATCCACTTTAAATACGATCTGCAAGACCCAAAACTTGTAGAATCATTGACGCTAGGTTACCCTAAAATCTAGGATCAATCTCATTACCCGGCTGCTCTCGGGAGCATCCCGAAACTCCGTATCAGGTCAAGACTACACATCGGGAGTTCGAATAACACGAAGTTAAGGAATTAGGACCGTCTTGCTGGGCTTGACAAATATCTCGGAAATCAAATCCAAACAGTGTCCCAGCGCTGTTCGCTTGAGTCTGGAGCGGGGAGTGTGAGAACACTTAATTTTCTTTATAAATAAATATCTCAAATAGTAATCTGAGACTTGTCACTTGCTGGTCAGTATTAAGCAACCAGACCGTCAGAATCAGGCCAAATTACACCCTCGGATCAGGAAAAATTTCATACACGTGTCAGTGTACTCGGAATCTCTGATCGATTCCATTGACCGTTGAACTGAAACTGGACCGCCACCCGTGATCTGGGAATTCGACCGAAACGAAAACTTAGCCATACCTAGATCCAATGTCTGTAAGCTTAAGTCCGACCTTTAGCTCAAGGGGGCTCGCCAGAAGTCCTCCGTTGAGCTGGAACAGGCTCACTTTGGTTATAACCTAAGTATACCTTGACCTGGAGTCTATTTTGGAATGTTTTTAAGCTATATAAGGACCTTCGAACCCTCTCTCTTACAGCCATACAAATTTGAGAGAAACCCTAGAGAGAGAAGAGAGAAAAAAGAGAGAAAGTGTGGGAGATGTGGGAGTCTTCCTGCCCTTCTTCCCTGCTGCTATCCATGCTCCACCACTCCATTTTAATCACTTTTCTGGCGATTCCGACTTCGTTTCTAGGTAAGAAACCCTAACCCTAACCTGTTTTGGGATTTTGATAGTTGTAGGTTATGAAATAGCTAACCTATTTCATTATATAAGTTACCAAACTGCCGAATACGGAAGCTTAGCAAACCTATCGTATTCGTTACGATTCTACAGAAAAAAGTACAGACTTTAGGTGTATAGGTTATGGTTTTTAACGTTTTCAATGTCAGATAATGATAGATTCATGATCTGCATGTAATTGCATATGTACAAAGTGTTGTCTGTTTTCCGTTTCAATTAAAGATGAAGAATATGGAATTTTACATACTCTAAGTATTTGTAGAAAGTACCGTATACGTATAAATTTTTAAAATGTGTTTGCCATGATTATTTGTTGTATGAACATATTATATATGTGTAAAATACTTGTTTGGCGAAAGGACTCGCCCTAATACATGTGTTGTTAATATACACTATGTATGTTAAAATAGTGTATTCTAAGTGTTTGTGAAAATGACCGAATGAGTATAGAATTCACATTCGTGCTCGCCATAATTAATTGTCATGGATATATGATCGTGTATAGGCGATACCCCTTTGACGAAAGGATTTGCCCTAAATCACGCCACGACCACTATACGCTATATATGTTGAAATGTGTAGCCCAAGTGTTTGTGAAAATGTTCAAATGAATATGGAACTTGGATTCATGCTTGCCATGATTATCCGTCATGGGTGCAAGCGTATTATAATTGGGGTAACTCCCTAGTAAAAGGATTTGGCTTAATACCTCTGTGATCAACATATGTCATGTATGTTAATGTGTGTAGTTTAAAGTGTTTATTGAAATGTCTGAATGAGTAGTAATTAATAAATTATAATGTATAAGGGTGTTGAGATATAATTCTCAACTTCTTTAACTATGTGTATGATTTCTTTAGATATCTATGTGATTAGGAATTGAATATGTACAAACTCATGCTTATGTTGTACTTCATAACATGCTCAACTGATTGTATGATTTTATCTGTGTAATGCATATGTTTAAATTCATGTTTATGTTGTATTCCATAAGAGCCGTGAACACTACCAAAAAAATGGGCAAAGGCTACGGATTAAATCCGTAGCCATAGATATATGGCTACGGATCTAGTCCGTAACACTAGCATAGTCGTAGGCCCCGAAACAATAGGTTCGGAACCTATAGCTACGGATTTAATCCGTAGCTATATGTCCCAACAGCTACGGATATGATCCGTAGCAATAACTACCAGAAACTGGCAAAGGCTACGGACCAAATCTGTACCAGAGATCTATAGCTACGGTTTTAGTCCGTAGCACTTTCGTACTCATTGGCGCGATGCAACCTATGGCTATAGATTTAATCCGTAGCTATATATTCTAATAGCTACGGTTATAATCCGCAGCAAAATATTAATAGTTCTTGCCAATATGCCAAATTTAAGGCTACACCTGTCAGATTAGTGGCTACGGTCAGTATCTGTGGCTATTTTGGACATTAAAAAATTTTATATTATCATTTGTTCATTCAATTACCACCTATACAATCATTCATTCATTCAATTACAATCCTTCATTCAATCAATTACAATTACAATCCTTCATTCAATTAATTACAATTACAATCAATTACAATCCAATTCATTCAATCAATTACAATTACAATTACAATAATACTGAAAATACAAGTCTTTGGCTTCATTAGAGAAATTAATGTGCTTGCACTTCAGCATGAAATTTCAACAACCTTCAGTATATTCCATCATCCTACAAACAAATCATGTCACTCATAAATTAGAATACCCATTGGAGAAAAGAAAGACAAAGTGAAAGAAGTGCATCATGTATAACCATTTTTTCTTAATAAATTAAAAAAAAAAAACTTAAAGAGGAATGAAATTAACACAAAAGAAATGGTCTCACCATATGATTATAGGTTTAGGTTTAGGTTTAGGTTTAGGTTAAGGTTTAGGTTTAGGTTTAGGTTAAGGTTAGGTTTAGGTTATAGGTTTTGGGATTTGAGAATGAGTTTGGGTTTAGGTTATAGGTTTTGGGATTTGAGAATGGGCATGGGTTTAGGTTATAAGTTTTAGTTTAGGTTATAGGTTTTGGTTAAAGTTTAGGTTTTTGGATTTGAGAATGGGTTCGGGTTTAGGTTATAGGTTTAGGTTATAGGTTTTGGGATTTGAGAATAGGTTCGGGTTTAGGTTATAGGTTTTGGTTTTGGTTTAGGTTATAGGTTTTGGTTTTGGGAATTGAGAATGGGTTTGGGTTTAGGTTATAGGTTTTGGTTTTAGTTTAGGTTATAGGTTTTGGTTTTGGTTTAGGTTAAGGTTTAGGTTATAGGTTTTGGTTTAGGTTTTGGATTTGAGAATGGGTTTGGGTTTAGGTTATAGGTTTTGGTTTTAGTTATAGGTTTTGGTTAAAGTTTAGGTTTTTGGATTTGAGAATGGGTTCGGGTTTTGGTTATAGGTTTTGGTTTTGGTTTAGGTTATAGGTCTTGGTTAAGGTTTAGGTTTTTCGATTTGAGAATAGTTTCGCGTTTAAGTTATAGGTTTTAGCTTTGGTTTAGGTTATAGGTTATGGGATTTGAGAATGGGTTCGGGTTTAGGTTATAGTCTTTGGTTTAGGTTATAGGTTTTAGTTTAGGTTTAGGTTAAGGTTTAGGTTTAGGTTATAGGTTTTCGGATTTGAGAATGGGTTCGGGTTTAGGTTATAGGTTTTGGTTTTGGTTTAGGTTATAGGTTTTGAGATTTGAAAATGGGTTCGGGTTTAGGTTATAGGTTATGGTTTTGGTTTAGGCTTAGGTTTAGGTTTTTGGGATTTGAGAATGGGTTCGGGATTAGGTTATAGGTTTTGGTTTTGGTTTAGGTTATAGGTTTTGGTTAAGGTTTAGGTTATAGGTTTTGGTTAAGGTTTAAGTTTTTGGATTTGAGAATGGGTTCGGGTTTAGGTTATAGGTTTTGGTTTAGGTTTTTGAATTTGAGAATGGGTTCGGGTTTAGGTTTAGGTTATAGGTTTTGGATAGGGATTTGAGTTTAGGTTATAGGTTTTGGTTTAGGTTATAGGTTTTGGTTTAGGTTAAGGTTTAGGTTTTGGATTTAAGTATGGGTTCGGGTTTATGTTATAGGTTTTGGTTTAGGTTATAGGTTTTGGGATTTGAGAATGGGCTTGGGTTTAGGTTACGAGGTTTTGGTTAAGGTTTGGTTAAGGTTTAGGTTTAGGTTTAGGTTATAGGTTTTTGGGATTTGAGAATAGGTTCGGGATTAGGTTATAAGTTTTGGTTTTGGTTTAGGTTATAGGTTTTGGGATTTGAGAATGGATTCGGGTTTAGGTTATAGGTTTGGTTTTGGTTTAGGTTATAAGTTTTGGTTAAGGTTTAGATTTAGGTTATAGGTTTTGGGATTTGAGAATGGGTTCGGGTTTAGGTTATAGGATTTGGTTTTGGTTTTGGTTATAGGTTTTGGTAAAACTTTAGGTTTTTTGATTTGAGAATGGGTTCGGGTTTAGGTTATAGGTTTTGGTTTTGGTTTAGGTTATAGGTCTTGGTTAAGGTTTAGGTTTTTGGATTTGAGAATGGTTTCGCGTTTAAGTTATAGGTTTTGGCTTTGGTTTAGGTTATAGGTTATGGGATTTGAGAATGGGTTCGGGTTTAGGTTATAGGCTTTGGTTTAGGTTATAGGTTTTGGTTTAGGTTTAGGTTAAGGTTTAGGTTTAGGTTATAGGTTTTCGGATTTGAGAATAGGTTCGGGTTTAGGTTATAGGTTTTGGTTTTGGTTTAGGTTATAGGTTTTGGGATTTGAGAATGGGTTCGGTTTAGGTTATAGGTTATGGTTTTGGTTTAGGCTTAGGTTTAGGTTTTTTGGGATTTGAGAATGGGTTCGGGATTAGGTTATAGGTTTTGGTTTTGGTTTAGGTTATAGGTTTTGGTTAAGGTTTATGTTTTTGGATTTGAGAATGGGTTTTGGTTTAGGTTAAGGTTTAGGTTTTAGATTTGAGAATGGGTTCGGGTTTAGGTTTTGATTTAGGTTTAGGTTACTGAGGTTTTGGTTTAGGGATTTGAGTTTAGGTTATAGGTTTTGGTTTAGGGATTTGAGTTTAGGGTATAGGTTTAGGTTTTGGTTTAGGTTAAGGTTTAGGTTTTTGGATTTAAGAATGGGTTCGGGTTTAGGTTATAGGTTTTGGTTTTAGTTTTGGTTTAGGTTATAGGTTTTGGTTTAGGGATTTTAGTTTAGGGTATAGGTTTTAGTTTAGGTTAAGGTTTAGGTTTTGGATTTAAGAATGGGTTCGGGTTTAGGTTATAAGTTTTGGTTTTAGTTTTGGTTTAGGTTATAGGTCTTGGTTTAGGTTATAGGTTATAGGTTTTGGGATTTGAGAATGGGTTCGGGTTTAGGCTATAAGTTTTGGTTTTGGTTTAGGTTATAGGTTTTGGGATTTAAGAATGGGCTCGGGTTTAGGTTACAGGTTTTGGTTAAGGTTTAGGTTAAGGTTTAGGTTTAAGTTTAGGTTATAGGTTTTTTGGGATTTGAGAATGGGTTATGGTTTTGGTTTAGAATCGGGTTCATGTTCGGGATTGCGTTTAAGTCTTGGTTTTCAAGTTTAGGTTTAGGTTTAGGTTAGAGAGTTGAGATTAGGATTAGGTGTAGGTTTAGCTCTAGGAATTGAGTTTAGGTTATAGGTTTTGGTTTAGGTTATTGGTTTTGGTTTTGGTTAAGGTTTAGGTTATTGGATTTGAGAATGGGTTCGGGTTTAGGTTATAGGTTTTGGTTTTGGTTTTGGTTTAGGTTATAGGTTTTGGTTTAGGTTATAGGTTATAGGTTTTGGGATTTGAGAATGGGTTCGGGTTTAGGTTATAGGTTTTGGTTAAGGTTTAGGTTATAGATTTTGGGATTTGAGAATGGGCTCGGGTTTATGTTACTGTGCTTTTGGTTAAGGTTTAGGTTAAGGTTTAGGTTTAGGTTTAGGTTATAGGTTTTTTTGGGATTTGAGAATGGGTTATGGTTTAGGTTTAGGAATCGGGTTCATGTTCGGGATTGCGTTTAAGTCTTGGTTTTCAAATTTAGGTTTAGGTTTAGGTTAGAGAGTTGAGATTAGGATTAGGTGTAGGTTTAGCTCTAGGGAATTGAGTTTAGGTTATAGGTTTAGGAAAGGTTACGTTTAGGTTATAGGTTTTGGGATTTGGGAATAGTTTTAGGTTATAAGTATATGTTTAGGTTAGGTTATAGGTTTTGGCTTTGGTTTAGGTTATAGGTTATGGGATTTGAGAATGGGTTCGGGTTTAGGATTTGAGTTTAGGTTATAGGTTAAGATTTTAGGATTTGAGTTTAGGGTATAGGTTTTGGTTTAGGTTAAGGTTTAGGTTTTGGATTTAAGAATGGGTTCGGGTTTAGGTTATAGGTTTTGGTTTTAGTTTTGGTTTAGGTTATAGGTTTTGGTTTAGGTTATAGGTTATAGGTTTTGGGATTTGAGAATGGGTTCGAGTTTAGGCTATAAGTTTTGGTTTTGGTTTAGGTTATAGGTTTTGGGATTTGAGAATGGGCTCGGGTTTAGGTTACAGGTTTTGGTTAAGGTTTAGGTTAAGGTTTAGGTTTAAGTTTAGGTTATAGGTTTTTTGGGATTTGAGAATGGGTTATGGTTTAGGTTTAGGAATCGGGTTCATGTTCGGGATTGCGTTTAAGTCTTGGTTTTCAAGTTTAGGTTTAGGTTTAGGTTAGAGAGTTGAGATTAGGATTAGGTGTAGGTTTAGCTCTAGGAATGAGTTTAGGTTATAGGTTTTGGTTTAGGTTATTGGTTTTGGTTTTGGTTAAGGTTTAGGTTATTGGATTTGAGAATGGGTTCGGGTTTAGGTTATAGGTTTTGGTTTTGGTTTTGGTTTAGGTTATAGGTTATAGGTTTTGGGATTTGAGAATGGGTTCGGGTTTAGGCTATAAGTTTTGGTTAAGGTTTAGGTTATAGGTTTTGGGATTTGAGAATGGGCTCGGGTTTATGTTACGAGTTTTGGTTAAGGTTTAGGTTAAGGTTTAGGTTTAGGTTTAGGTTATAGGTTTTTGGGATTTGAGAATGGGTTATGGTTTAGGTTTAGGAATCGGGTTCATGTTCGGGATTGCGTTTAAGTCTTGGTTTTCAAATTTAGGTTTAGGTTTAGGTTAGAGAGTTGAGATTAGGATTAGGTGTAGGTTTAGCTCTAGGGAATTGAGTTTAGGTTATAGGTTTAGGGAAAGGTTACGTTTAGGTTATAGGTTTTGGGATTTAGGAATAGTTTTAGGTTATAAGTATGGGTTTAGGTTAGGTTATAGGTTTTGGATTTGGTTTAGGTTATAGGTTATGGGATTTGAGAATGGGTTCGGGTTTAGGGATTTGAGTTTAGGTTATAGGTTAAGATTTTAGGGATTTGAGTTTAGGTTATAGGTTTTGGTTTAGGTTATTGGTTTTGGTTTAGTTTAAGGTTTAGGTTATTGGATTTGAGAATGGGTTCGGGTTTAGGTTATAGGTTTTGGTTAAGGTTTAGATTTTTGGATTTGAGAATGTGTTCGGGTAGAGGTTATAGGTTTTGGTTTTAGTTTAGGTTTAGGTTATAGATTTTGGATTTGAGAATGGGTTATGGTTTAGGTTTAGGAAATCGGGTTCGGTTCAAGATTGGGTTTAAGTTTGGGTTTTCAAGTTAAGGTTTAGGTTTAAGTTAGGGAGTTGAGATTAGGATTAGGTGTAGGTTTAGCTTTAGGGAATTGAGTTTAGGTTATAGGTTTAGGTTTTGGTTTAGGTTATGGGTTTTGATTTAAGTTATAGGTTATAGGTTATAGGTTTTGGTTACAGGTTATAGGATTTGAGAATGGGTTCGGGTGTGGTCCCTGCAAATACAAATATAATACAAATATAAACACGGCCTGTCCGAATGGTCAGGCCCTTCCAATGTCGTCCATAGGAAATGGACAGCTTCATCATGGTCATAACAGCGGTTCCCACCTTCCAGGGACCCCCGCTCTTCCAGATAGCTCCGACGCACATCCGGGTCTGCTCTATTAATCTCGAGCAAATACATAAACACGGCCTATCCGAATGGTTAGGCCTCTCCAATGTCGTCTATAGGAAATGGACAGCTTCATCATGGTCATAACAACGGTTCCCACCTTCCAGGGACCCCCGCTCTTCCGGATAGCTCCGACGCACATCCGGGTCTGCTCCATTAATCTCGAGCAAATACATAGACACGGCCTGTTCAAATAACCAGGCCCCACCAATGCCGTCCATAGGAAATGGATAGCTTCATCATGGTCATAACAACGGTTCTCACCTTCCAGGAACCCCCGCTCTTCCAGATAGCTCCGACGCACATCCGGGTCTGCTCCATTAATCTCGAGCAAATACATAAACACGACCTGTCCAAATGGCCAGGCCCCTCCAATGTCGTCCATAGGAAATGGACAGCTTCATCATGGTCATAACAACGGTTCCCACCTTCCAGGGACCCCCGCTCTTCCGAATAGCTCCGACGCACATCCGGGTCTGCTCCATTAATCTCGAGCAAATACATAAACACGGCCTGTCCAAATGGCCAGGCCCCTCCAATGTCATCCATAGGAAATGGACAGCTTCATCACGGTCATAACAACGGTTCCCACCTTCCAGGGACCCCCGCTCAACATCCGGATAGCTCCGACGCACATCCGGATCTACTTCATCAATTTTGAGATAATATATAAACATGGGCCTGTCCAAATGGCCAGGCCACTTCATTAATGTATCATATAGTATGAAGGAAAGAAGACTCACTAATTTAGCTAGCAAGGAGAGAGTGTGAGTGCTTGGAATGTCGCCCTTTCTTTGAATAATGGATGCATATTCTGTAAGTGTTATGGTCTCATACTCCTTTAGTTGTCAAATTTGTGATGTGCCCCGTGCTTGTATGATGATTTATATGAATTCAAGACACTGCTTAAATACTTCAAGAAGCTACATGTTGAAGTCTCAAGAAGCTACATGTTCAAGTCTCATGACTTCAAGACTAAATAGCAATGCATGAAGTAGTTGTTATGCTGATGAAGATCTCAAGTTTGAAGCTACAACAAGTTCAAGATCTCAAGCCTGACATGGTTCAAACAAATTACATTCGTTGAATGGTTGAAGTTCAATGTCCATACGACATGATTCAGGTTTGAATGACCTTAGGTTGATCCTTTAAGTAGGTCATTTTGGATACATAAATCAAATATTTATTTTACATAAGTTTGGTCTATTCTACGACCAGTCTAGCTCTTGTTCGACCTCCAAATGGCATTGGTTCGACTAGTCCAAGAAATTCCACGACCGTCTTAAGTTGTTGAAGATTTTTCAAATTTTGGAACGCCCACGACCGATCCCGGAGGTCCTTCGACCGGTCGTAGGTGTGGCTTCGACTGTCCACGACCCGATGTGGATCTACGACTCAAAATCCAAAGAACTTTATCTATGGTCCTACGACCGGCCGTAGGTGACCCAAGACCATCGTAGGGTACCCACGACCGGTCGTAGGAACGACTTTCAAAGATCACTCAATATTTCAAAAATCTGTTTTGAGCTACGACATCCATGGTTTCTAAGACCGGTCGTAGAGCGATTTTTGCTTCTATAAATTGAACACGAAATTCGAGTTTTCTCACTTCAACTCCATTCAATTCAAGAATTTTCAAGTGATTACTCCGACGAGATAAGTCTGTGTTTATTTTAAGCTACATTGTGCTTATTTAATATTTCTTTTTGCTAGCTTATTTAATTTGATTTTGTTTATATATTCCAATCTTATTTGAAAAGAGGAATTATCTTATTCCTTCTTCTTGGAATCAAAATCAAATATAGCTACCTAACGAGTTAAATCTAAAATCTATTAGAATTTAGAACCTTATGAATGTGAGTATTGGAAATTGAACTTTGACATTCAAATCATCTACTCCGATTGGTTCTACCGGGCTGCTAAGAAAAGGTGAAATTCAGGTATTTTACAATTCTGTAAAATTTATTTACTTTTGGTTTTATTTGAGATTAAGCCAGAAAAATCTCATTGTACTGGTTTTGTTTGAGGTTGAGCCAGAAAAATCTCATTGTATTGGTTGTCTGAGGAAAACCAGAAACTCAGAAAAGAGGGGTTTTTGAATTGTGTAAGCCCAAGTGAAAAAGACACAATTGTAAAGGTTTTTGGTGAACTGTGAAAACCTATTTGATAGTGAATGCTAATATCCCCACGTGTGAGGATATTAGGAGTGGAGTAGCATTCATTAATGGTGTGGTCATGGAAAAGCAGCTTGATGTACACACAGGCGAACCACTATAACTCTTTGTCTTGTGGATTGAATGCTTGATTTATTTTCATATCTTTTATCATTCGATTGTGTGGAATGTACAAGTGGATGTGAATGTTGTAATTATTTACATTTCAAGCAAGTGTGGGGATTGTTGTAATAATTTAGATCTATACTACGCATTTAATTTCAATTCCTTGCTATTTCATTTACTTATATTAAAATTGAGTCCTTGATCCAAAAGAAGTTCTAGAAATAAGGTTGTCCTACCATAAGCCCTTGTTTATTATGGTGTAAGGTTGTCCTTAGGAAATTTGTATCAATCTCTCAATACTTATTTATCAAGGTGATTTAAAATTTAGCATTGTGAATTGATTCATATTGTAAGGCTATTGGTTTACTTTATTTCCACGATTTTATTTTAAATTTGGCATAGTCCTATTCACCCCCCCCCCCCCCCCCTCTAGGACATATAGTTTGGCCTTTTCATATTCCACAATGCAATCGAGAATGAGTAAGTTTTTAGTTTCTTCAAAAATGTATATGGGCACAGATTTACAAATAAAGATTTTAAAGATTGTAAAATAGAGTAAATGATTATATTAACTTCCAAGTATCGATTAAGAAGAAAAATGTAAATGATGATGGGAAAGAAATCTCGATATATTAAATTATTTAAGGACAATAAGACATACCAAGACTACGGGTGCCCAGAGCAAGATAACTACACCAATGTTGTACCTAGTTGCATTGATAGAACAAAAAAATTATACGAATGAAATGACAAAAAGCCAGGATATCATGGACCAAGAGGAAGATGAATACCCTCAAGAAAAAACTCATGCCAAGCATATTTAATGCGACGAACTTTCATTATGTCTTTAGTTGGCTTCACCAAAGGTTTTATCTGCACTAGCAAGACATATTCAAAGAAGGTACAGTACAGACGTGATCACGTGACTTCAAAGCTTTTGGGATGTTGCTAACATTCCCATGAAGGTTGGGATGCCCGCATTTTGATCCATGAGTGGACTCTAAACATTTTCATGTTCAAGAAGCTTTAAGAGAAAATAAAAATAAAAATACAGCACATATTGAGGACAAGTTCATTCATACAATGGCAATGAAATAAAACATGTGAATCACCTCAAAAAAAGCACGAAGGGAAGTTTTGACCGGGTCCTATAAATCATATAAATTCAAAGCTTCGGAGAAGCAATTAAATGGGAAGTTCCACCATTAAATTCGTTTAAATTGTGTTTGGGATCCATGCATGAATGAGTAGTTCCACATTAAAATTATTCAACTTGTGTATGGAATCTGTCAGATCGTATCATACCTTCAAGATCTGAAGGGACCCACTGTTCTTACTAGTATGGCCCACCTTAGAATTTATTTTTAGGAGCCATGGTGAAAAATTAGCGAATCAGTCATGGACTAACTACAAAAGGCACCTTTGCTACTACCCAATAAATTAATAATTTTGAAACTTGAATTCAGAGAAAATTTATAACCGGAAAAAATAATAAACATGCATATAGGTCACCTCAACTTCAACTTATGATTTATAGATGCTTTTGTAAATCAATTGGTATTTGAAAAATGTATGAAAAAGAGAAGAAGAAGAAGTGATTCTGGTCATCAAGTGTTGGGAGCCTGGGACTCTAAATAAATTTTAAAACCCACACACACACTAAGGTTTAGAGGATTCCACATTTGAAACATAAACAAATCTGAAGTCTAGAATGGTGGTAGTTTTCATTGCTAAATTTGATAAAGCGAGTTGGAATTGGTATCTTTTAAACATATATGAAGCAAAAGCATTCGTAATGGAGAGGCGGCATTCTCTTAGTGTGAAAAATAAGAATGGAGAGGCGGCATTGCCAATTTCAGTTGCAGTTGCCAATAAATGGTGAATTTCAATTCTCTTAGTTGCAGATTGCCAATTTCTTTTGGGTTGCGGGGGTGAGAAAAATGAGAATGGAGAGGCGGCATTCTCTTAGTGTGCTATTATTACTCTTAATGGTAAGGTTAATGTGGGCCCCATTTATTTAGTCAAGGTGCTTTTTTGTTGCCTGCTGCTTGTGTGGCAGTCACCACTTAAGGTGTGGGATTCTCACCGTGCCCTACAACTCGGAAAGCACCTATTCAAGTGTGGATAAGTGGTAGGAACCTTATAATAATGCTACCACCAGAATTAACTTTGGTGCACTACGTCAAGAAGACAACATCTCCAAGGAGCTATTCAAGAGACTTACCCATTTTTCTGCTCATTTTTTACACTAGAGGCTTGTGCATAGTGTATAGAGTTGTGTGCAAATTTTAGAAATGCTAGAACTGTATAGTGTAGAGATCTCTAGAAATGCTAGTTGGATTATCCTAACCACCAATGGGAGGATTTCGATGATTACAGAAGGGCAGTTGGAAAAATGCCCAGCCCATGGCAAACAATCAAGGCTTGTGCATAGTGTATAGAGTTTTTGCTAAAAGTCCTATCAAATATGATAAGAAGGTACTTGAGACGACAGGAAGAAAGTTGAAAAAGAACAGTGTTGCTCTTGATATTGTTGATTTTGGTGAAGAAGATGATGGGAAACCGGAAAAGCCGGAGGCCCTTCTTTCTTCCGTAAACAATAATGAGAGCAGTCACATTATTCATGTTCCTCCTGGTCCCAATGCACTTTCAGATATTCTTATCGATACGCCCATATTCACCGGAGATGGGGAAGGAGGAAGCGGTTTGTTGCGGCAGCTTCCAGTAGAGTACGCAGCAGTGGTGTGTCCGGATTTGATTTTGGCATGGA
This sequence comes from Magnolia changhungtana, assembly GCA_030180095.1. Taxonomy (NCBI): domain Eukaryota; kingdom Viridiplantae; phylum Streptophyta; class Magnoliopsida; order Magnoliales; family Magnoliaceae; genus Magnolia; species Magnolia changhungtana. Next base: position 733,548 of record JASAUF010000395.1, on the reverse strand, counting down.
TCCTAACTTTTATCCCAAGTCGGCTCTTGCCCTTCGGGTTTCAATGGAAGAGGAGAGGGCAAGGCAAGAAGTCAGCTTAAGAAAGCTTCGAGAGGATGCTACTAAACAAGAAAAAGGAGGGGAGCAGGCATCTAGTTCTCAAGATGCAGCTATGGCTGAACCTGTAAGCAGTTCAGGTCCTAGGGCTGATAATAAAAGAGCTGATTCTACAGAGGATGAGACCAAGCCTTAGCAATGTCAATGGACGATCCTAGATCTAGTCAATCTGTTGGTGTGTCTATGGGAGATACAGATATGTCATAGGCGACTACTGAAGACCAAGAGTTGGCTTTTGCCCTTCAAATGTCTGTGCAGGACAGTGCAAAAGATACATCTAGCCAGAATGACATGAGCAAGGTGCTTGGAGACCAATATTTCGTGTCATCTATTCTTTCTTCACTTCCTGGAGTTGACCCGAATGATCCTTCAGTGAAGGATTTGCTGGCATCTCTCCAAGGTCAAACAGAGCAAAAGAGAGATGAAGATAAGCCACCAAGTAGAGGGCGAAAAGTGATGGTGCTCTGAAAGCTGTCCATGCCTCCACATGCTCTCCAAAGGTCAGGTTCGTGATATACATACAGAAGGCTCCTAGGAAAGTTTGTGAGAAGTAGACATCTCAGGGCTCTATTAGGTATGACTTTGGCTCGTCAGGGCTCTATTAGGCCGGATATGTATTTCAGAACTTTGGTTCCTTTCTGATAAATCTTATTTTGTGGTTGCTAGATAAGAAAATAAAAGAAAGAAAAAGAAAAGAAAAGAAAAAATCTTATGTTGTTGGCATGTGTTGCTATCAATATAGCTAGTCTTTTAAAAGATGCCGTACAAAAATGGCAGAGCTAGTCAAGACGCATTCCAAGGCATTAATGCCCACTTTTTGATGATTGCTTTGTTACTTATTTTCAATTGTACTCGATGATGGTTGTTGACTGCTGGCTTTTGTTTTTGAAGCCACTGGATCCAGGGTTTTCCCTATGTGATTTACATGCAATATTGAGTAAATACATGCATAATGATGTTTCTAGCATTTTTTTTTGAAAGGTGTTTCTAGCAAAAAAGTTAAACACATAAGAAAGAAAATTCACGAAAAAGTTGTTGAATCTACTGCTTGTATTGTCTCTGAGGTGTGATTCACTAAAAATTGAAGAGCATAAAAAACTCACCTATGACTTCTCTGTTCACCAGCAACTAACAACATCGAAGCATCTTTTAATCTGAAAGTGAAAAGAAAATTCCAATCAGCCCAACTTTTTGAAGCTATAAAAGTCAGAACCATAGATCTCTTAAAAAAACCATGTTCCATAGACTTGTGAAAATAATCACATAAAATACATTAAAAATATCTGTAAAATTTTCACAATTTTACCATTTGAGACCAGAAGTCAGAAGCAAAGACACCAATTAAAGCCATACACTAATTAAGAAAAGCTAGAGAGGAAAGAAATTAAAATTAATGCATGATTTGGTATCTAAATTTACGTTTGCAGGTGCATTTGGATGCTCAAATGAATTGATCTGCAATAACTCAAACCAGTGGAGTAAATGGAAAAAGTGGGTCTACTACTTTGGTGCACTATGGGAGGAAGTTTTCTATTGGAAGCCACATAAGTTTTGGATCAAACTAATATTTATTTATTCCTCCCTTCATCCAATTCTTTGTGAAAATATTCCATAAGTGGCCATTGATTTTCTAAACAGATCTATCTGATTCCCAAACAGCTCTAAACATGCACCACTACAAGCCATGCCTGCTAACCTGCCATCGTTATAGGACATCTTAGCCATGCATTAGGTGGACCAACTTAAAATGTTTGTACAGGGACTCATTTCAACCAGCAACACAGTTCACGCAATAAAGAAAGAAAGAAATAGTGTCCACAATGGGAGAGAAATATAACTATTTCAATGAAATCCATAAATGTAACTTTCTATGACTTAGAATTAGTGGGTATGATCGGACCTAATGTGCATACCACAAATGGACAACGAAATAAAAATGAGTTGAAGTCCACATTAATAGAGAAAACATGTTTAATCGGATAGCTAGGATTCTCTGATTGGGGTGATTTTTGTACCATGGGCCATCCACATGCATGCTTTGGAGTTGCAATAAATCAAGACTCCGCTTCATTGTAAAACATAACCATTCCATTGCACCGCATTACAAAACTTAAGTTGGGAATGCCCATCAATCGATGGAGAGTTTCTCCCTGAAAGTGAAGTCAAGCTTTCACACCTCAAGTGGTCCTATTTTCAAAACAAATGGATGTCTAGAAATTTGTATTACCCTATTGTGCCCCTTTTGTTCCCCATTAAGGAGCGAAACAACCTATTTTTGTGCAGAAGATCTAATCACCATTGTCCACTTCTGTTCGTGGTGGGAACATCAAAGCTCTCCCTGCATCTTGGGCCTATCAAATTGAATTTCATTATATGCTTAATTGCATTGATAGGTGATCATGATCTCAGGCACTTGAAAAAAATGATTTGCAGTTTAAGTGAAAATCAAGAGACATTTATTTGAATAGCTAGCCATGTTTTCACCATGAAAACTAGAATTTTCGTGGTAAATGATGATTCAAAGGGAGATCTATATGAATCAGATTCTTCATCCTAATCTTAGCTGATCTATATGAATAAGAGGAATGTCTACTACCAAGTTGGATTATGATATGTGGTTGAACTTGGGATGATGTAGATGGGATTTAGTGATGGATCTGCTCCTAAGATTTACATGGGCTGCAACATAGGGAATGGTGTAAAATCATGCTCTAAATACTTTAAAATTCACATGATTTGGCAACATGCACTTATAAAATAGTAGAGCATGGTTTGCTATGTAAATATGAGGGAAAAAAAAAGCGATGATACCACAGTTGTGTAAGATGAGGAGAAAGAAGATAATGATGACATTCATGAGTAACACATACCGAAAGTTGGAACTATCAAGGACAGGTCGGGGAACCAAGGTCCAAAAGCCGCTTTAGAAACAATTTGAAATATGCCCTTCGTGGCCGAAAGCACTTTCTTCTCTTCGCAAGGAAAATTAATAAAACAAGACTCGCTTTAGGCCGATCTTTATGGTAACCGAAGCCTAGACACCATGTACACGCTTTTCCACCATCTTCTCATTGCAAAACATTTGCCAAAAGGATTGCAATTAGCAAATTAATAAAACAAATAACAAAATTGTGATTCCCTTGCTCAACATTCGTACTGAGGATATGGATCTATACTCTAGTTATATTACTTTCAAGTTAGACATTCCCAACAAGTACATAACACCTGCTAACATGAAAATACAACAATATAAGCTACATTAGGTTGTAATCAATGCAAATAAGCTCCTAGACTAAACTACTCAAGACATTGAATTTCAACAATGAAAAACCCATCTGAAAAAAAAAAAAAAAAAAAAAAAAAACACCTGTCTGAAAGTTTTGAGTCCATGGTAATCTTAAAACAATGCATTTTTTTTTTCTAAAACTAGAGATCCCAATCCCCCAGTTAGATGCTTCTGGATGCTATTCCAAATACTCTGTCAAATCAAATGAAACTTGTTCAAAAGATAAAACACAACATTTAATCCAAGAATAAAGTGTTTGGGTGTTCATTCGAGACACGCACGTTGCAAGGAAATTGAAATTAGATAAGAATAAAGTGTTTGGGTGTTCATTCGAGACACGCACACCGCATTTATCCTTTGCCACTGCTAAAGGACATCCCAAAACCTGTCTGGCGATATCCAATGTCTTACATCAGTTTCCTTCTGGGCACTTCAGGTCCCAAGCAATTATATTATAGTGGTTGAGATACATATAAAGATAATCATTGGAAGATCTTCATTCAGGTTGCTTGATCATTAAAGGTACCTGAAATGGATTAAATTGTAATTAAGATAGCAAGAAAATGAGATTATTTAACAACTTACGATTCTAAGACCTAGCTCCATTTTTCCTGGGCCTAAACGATCTGATGTGACCTGGCCTAGAAGTGAACAAACAGAGAGGGCAACACCCATCATTCCCACCATTTCAGATGCATACTTTGCTTCTGCAGTAACATTAACAAGAGAAAGACCAGCAGCAACTGCTTCCCCTGCTACTTTCCATTCACAAAGAAAACATTTCTAAAGGAAATTTTAAAATAAATAAATAAAATTTAAATCTGCCTTCTAAATTGTACTTACCAATAGTTGGAATTGTGGTAACAATCTCCCCCAGCTTGAGCTTGAGTCTGTTTTCTATTACAATTAGCGAAATCAATACAAACTTACAACAATAGGTACCACAATACCATTGATCTGGTGGGCCACCACATCAGTGACCAATTGCCAAGAAAAAAAAAAGCAGTGGTCGCACAATCCTGACCATTCATTCTATCACAGAGAGAGAGAGAGAGACCCCCGCTCAACATCCTGACCATTCATCCTGACCATTCATTCTATCACAGCGGTTCCCACCTTCAAGGGACCCCCGCTCAACATCTGGATAGCTCCGACACACATCCGGATCTACTTCATCAATATAATATATAAGTTGTCCATAGGCTTGGTTTTTTTTTTTTTTTTTTTTTGTAAATCTGGGGTCATTGCTCTATTGGGCCTCACTTGGATGGATAACATTCACAATACAGGGGCTACTTTGGTTTTCACATTCATAAACAATTTCCCAATAGTCCATGTTCACACACACAAGTAGCTCCCTGATGAGTGATCCACCTGATTTCTGGACCAAGTCATCTACATAGTCAGTCACACCTTACAGTTAGCTTAGATGTCCCACATGTCCAGGTGCAGCCACAAGTAGTGATGTTTGTGGAGTTTTCCTATTTAGTGTGCTTCCCTTGGGATTGGGTAAGCACCTTTTATACATATTTTTCTCTAACTAAGGCAATGTGTATAGACATTGAGAAAATACCTGCAAGAGGCGTTGCAAATTCAGATGCATTTTGGAGAATTTTCTTTCATCCAACATTTGCTTCTTCAGTGCAAAACTACACGCATTTAAGGAAATCAGTCTGATGAGTAAGATTATTATTTCTTTATGATCCATCCAGGTATACGCCCAGTCAGCATATTCCCAGTTAAATACCTAAATGGAGGAAAAAGAAAAAAGAAAAGAAAAGGAAAGAAAGAAAATCCCCACTTCATTGTTATCAAGGGTAAGCATCGACTCAAATAGCAATTTTTTATTTTTATTTTTATTTTTAATATTTATCAAGGGTAAGCTAGCCTTGGATGTGCAAAACCACAAACCCATTATGCTAAAACCAAAGACTAAGTCACTGAAGAGACGAGTCAGTAAACAGATACGTTGGACTTGGAAGTAAAGGGTAGGCTCTTACCAAAGAGGATCTGCTTGTCTGATCAGATGGCAACGACGGATTTCTAGCTGGAGAACTGAATAACTAGCTGACAACAACTAGATATTGCATCCCTACAGAGAAGTAACCTGCATAAAGGTGCTTATCAAATCAACTTTCCAAACTCAATGTAAATCTAGACATCGTTTCACAAGTCAGCACTCGGATCGAAATTTTTTGAAGCATGGAAGTTGCTTTCACAAATTAAAAAGAAATAAAGAAATATTTACCTTCTTATTTATTTCCAGCCCAAGAAAATTCCAATACATCTCCTAGCCACTTTAAACATAAATAAACCATTTCCTGCATTAAAACATGATGTTAGTCAGGAACTTGGAATTAGATACAACAGGAAAAGACTTGAATAATTTATACAAGTAGATGTTACTGCCCAAAGACAAAGACGCTCCCACACTAGTGGGCCAACTTGATACTTGGGATAAGGAATCTACATAGTGGGACCTTTTTTATGGATGGCTTGGATAGTGCACCTGCCTACCATGCAGCCCACATAGGCATATGTGGTGGCAGGTGCATTAACTGACTTGTACATAATGTTGTGGGCTTCGCAAAGCTCTTGGACATGAAGGAAAATTTTAATAGAAGATATAAGTTGCTTGCATATTCAAAACTTCTTCTTAAAAAACACATTCTTATACAAGGAAACTTTAATGATAATGGATATTAATTTATAACCAACACTCTCAAATTATCCATGAGAATAGCAAGGAATATGAAAATTATGTCAATAACTAACCATCAACACTGCAGTAGAAATAACATCATAAAGAATGTGTGCTTCCTCTATTGTACAAAGTACTTGGAATTCAAAACTTGGCTCAAGTATGAAAACTAACATTCTAGAAATAATTCTTACCACAAATACCATCATTCGCTCTTGAAGAGAACAACGTTAGTGGCGTGCGGCCCACATTGCGACGGTAGAATCTTCCATCTGGGCATGCTGATGTTCCTGTAAATTGCAGAAATTTAACTACATAAGCTAAACCCTGTTCACAAGAAACAAAATGAAAACTTAATGGGTTTCTTTCTAGATTCAACAAGTAATCAGATCCCAACCCAGAAAATTATATCTTAAATAAACAAAATCCATCGACCAAAAAGTCCCATACACAATAAACATCTAAAGATGAAATAATCCAAATTGGCAAAACAACAGACTTGGTTCATCAATGCATTCTGATTTCTGCACAATTAGCCATCATTCAACTGTTCTAAGATGATTTTTTCTTCTGCTTTACAGAATTCCATTTCCAAATAGACCCCAAAAAAATACAAATAACAAGTGTAAACTTTCTTGCAGTAGATATATGAGAAAACCAACAAGGGACACCCATGCTTTGAGTCACATGGTTCAGAAGCTTCTGCAACATAATGATCATTTACTGCCTATTCAGATAGTGGCGTAACAGATATCTCAAATGCATATCCCATTTAACCAAACCACAAGGAATTGTGATTGAAGCTCTCAGAAACCATAGCCTGTAGATAGCAATATCACAAAGGCACTCATCATGCTACATGTGAGGTGCAAGAGGATGCCAACTGGGTCAATTATGAGAAGAGATTTCTACAAGTAAATGAAAAGGGTAGACTTTTTTACTCTCTGCTTCTACTGCACCTTGATCCCCACACAGTTTTAATATGTATGTGTGTGTTAGCATACTTGCATACACATATCATCATCACCATCTTTGTCATTGTATCAGCCCTTTTCTAGATAATATGAGTTGGATTTTAAATTTCAGATTGGGGAAAGATTTATGATCTTTTTCCCACCAGTCACATGCTGCTACAGTCCCACCCAACATTGAATCCTAGCCCAACTATTACATGCACGCCCCGAAAGGCAAGTAAGCAACGTAGGTTCATGGAGGGGTGGTTCCTAGGCGAACCACTAAGGACAGAGCACCACACACGTGAAAGACTATGCTGAAATTGTTGGCTACTCAAAATAGCAACTGACCTATATGTGATCACCAACACTACTCACATGCCACATAATCGGGACCCACACCAACAGGCGCCAAGTTATACAAACTATGATCTCTCATAGTTTTTTTGTAGGGTTTAAAAATATAACCAACAATTTATACAAACTATGATCTCTCATAAGCAATTGATAACAACTAAAATGAGATGAGCACATTTCCAAGAGGAGGCAACCAAACAGGCACCAAGTTAACAATGTGAAATTTCAACATAAACCCAGGTAAGAATTCAGACCTATAAACACAACATCTAACATTAAAAAAAAACATAAAAAGGTAAATGGAATTGACTTTCTCTAAGAAAACTTGAGAAAGAAATAAAGGTAAGAAAGAAAACTCACCTTCAATAAGAATGACACAGAGAACTGAGAACTCCATGCTCTACTGTTTTTCAAAGCAGTGAAAGAAGAATCCCCATCTTTACTTAGAAGAGCATCACCTTCTTTTAAATTCCCATTCACTCCTTCCTCCATTGATTTTTCATGATTTCCATTGGGCTTGAAAATCTCAGACATCACTAATAGGAAAAAAAAAAAAAAAAACAGAACAAAAAAATAGATTTGAACAGTTAGTACTATCCTCAACCCATGGATCTGGAGTCTTACCATCACGTTGAACAGTAGCACGAATGGGATCATCCTGTAGCAGCCAGAAAGTACTACAAAGAAATATTGGATAGAAAAAGGGGATTATTACCCAAATACCATAGACAAAGCATGACCCTAGAAAGGGGTTTCAAAAATCTCAGATCTAATGCTTATCTGATAGCAATTGAGCCGGCTAAGGTTAGAGATCGAAGCTGATCCCTTGAAATAGAGAGATTGTTAGTGTTTGAGAACTTACCTTGTGATCATATTCGAAAGCAGATGAAGGAGCGGCTGAAATGATGAGGAAAATGAGGATCCTCATTGTATGAGTTGTGGAGATGGCCGCACCAGATATGAGTTACACGTTAGAGGCGATTTTTTTACCGAGAGTTTGATTGGGAGGAGTGCTGTGATTTGCGACAGAGGGAGAGGGAGTGGGAAAGGGAGTGTGAGCGTGGGAGAGCGAGAGAGGGATGGAGAAGGAGAGAGAGAGGGTGAGGGAGCGCGAGAGATCTAGAGAGGGCGAGGGAAATGGAGAGGCCGAGAGAGAGAGAGAGGAGAGAGAGAGGGATCGCGCGAGAGAGAGAGAGTGAAAGAGAGAGGGCAGGTGAGAGAGAGTGAAAGAGAGGGATTTCGCTTTGGAAAATTGGGTGCGCGCGGGAGAGGAGCACGGACGGGGTGGCGGACGGAGATTTAAGTCACATGCTTTTAGGACTTGTGGGGCCCACCTTTGTGTATGTTAATTATCCACTCCGTCCATTCATTTTAACAGCTCATTTTTAGGGTTTATCTAAAAAACTGAGTCAGATCAAAGATGTAGGTGGATCACACCACATATTAACGATATAAATTATTTTTCATTGTTTCTTATGGTGTGGTCACTTAGACTTTTGATCTTTCTACTTTTTGGGTTTATGCACTGAAATAATATTTCAAAATTGATGGACGGATTAGATAAAACACATATAATGCAATGGGCCCCATAGAGCCCCGTAAGCATTGTCCGTCTCTAATAAAGTCATGTGGAAAGGCATGCTTTAGCTACAGATTAAGTAGGTTTTAGCTACGGATTAAATCCGTAATAATATTGCTACGGTTTATATCCGTAGCTAAAAGTCTACATATTCCGTAGCCTTTAGTCATTTTTTTGGTAGTGGAAGGGTGATGGGGGAGTGGTGTAACGAGTGCGTGCAACAGCCCTGACAGCCCTAAGCGGATATTATCAGACTTTGATTGTATGATTTGAATCTTGATCCATTACTGCTTTAACTATCTACAATTGAATGTGATTGGGGCTATTATATAGTCCAGGCAATCGGCAACGAAACTGAAATCATGGTTAAGATTCAGTCGCCACAGGAGATATATTCGACGAACCCGAGTCGTACTTCGGTTGGCGATAGTGGCTGGCCACACAAAGTGCTTATGCGCTTCATATCGTTCAACTCGTTGTGCGCTCGAGCTAGCCGAGCTCGTCAAGCAACCCGATCTGTCTTATGTATGTTCACCATGTTTGGACACCTTTGCTTAAACCTAGGGTACCAAACTTACCAGTAAAATCCCTTTAACCATGGTACCTCGATCCGCTAAGACTCATAAGCCGGGCATGGTGGTATGGGACACCGTGGTCGAGCTGTCGGCCTACGCTGGGGCCACGTGCCTCCCCGTAGTGACCAGTGAGCAACCAGACTCGTGAGCCAATTATGGTGGTATGAGACACTATATTCGAGCTGTCAGCCTACATTGATAAGGTGATGGGGGAGTGGTGCAACGAATGCGTGTAACAGCCCTGGCAGCCCTTTGTAGTGACCTCGAGCATACTCTGAATTTGCGGTGAGGCGACGAGTTTTACCGCAGTGTATAGAGTATGAACTAGGCCTGTATCAATTTAGTGATGAACCGTTAAAAAGGTGATGGGGGAGTGGTGTAACTATTGTGTGTAACAGTCCAGGCAGCCTTTGCAGTGACCTAAAAATACACCATCGTATGAGATTAACTAGGACTGACGACCCTAGAATGGATCATGTTTGGGAATGATACACGGGAGGTACCTTAGTTTCTCAATCCTGCTGTTTGAAATGGACTAATAAGTACTCGGTAATCATGCTTATCATCGCACTGCATATGCCTGGTAGATGTGGAGCATTAAGGGATGAACGCATGTCACGAATGTAAGATGGTATCGCGTGAGGGTGGTTTGGCAAGGACATACATCATGACTGCATTCATACTTGCATTAATAAGAGTATTTAGAATTGTTTGATTGTATTGCTTTATCATTACTGCTTGACTGAGTTGATAACATGTTAACCTATGCTTTATTGTTCCATTGAGTTGATCACTAACTCCCACGTTACGAGACGGTGTTCCGAACACCCACCAAACTTTGTCTGATTGCAGATGGCGACGCTAATCCTGAGGCGGAGCCGGACCTTTATGATGACAATGATGCTTGTTCGTATATGCTGTATGTTGACGGCTTCAAGTGAGTCGTGTCTTGATCGACAGGATTACAGGGATGTTGACTAGATAAGACTACACCTTTGGTATAACTTGAAATTGTACTTGTAATTCTTTAACCTGGTAACATTATCACACTCTGGAGACTCACCACAGTTTATATATTTTATTTATCTATCACAGTCTTTCGCTTGCTAACTCACTTGTCTCTGGAGTATGATATGTTGTTTTGACTTAATCTCACTCATGTTCAATGCACTAATATAGACAACATTCAATCATCATTCATTTTGTTGCATAAGTGATGCATTGGAACTCGGGAGTTGAGTTTATGCTCGACCCCCAATTTTCAGGGTGTTACACTACATCCTGGAGAAGTGGGAGATCTAGCAGGGTCACAGGGACTGCCTCCATGCTCGTGTCTATCACTTCTGCATTCGGACAAGTGAACTTTGTTATGAAATTGGCCACTGCCTGGCCCTTGATTGCAATTCTCGGACGACATTGGATGTCGAACTCCCAGAGTTTTTTGCCCACTTAGTTAATCGACTTGACACCTTGGGCTCCTGAAGGACTTGCTTGAGGGGAGAGTCGGTCAAGACAACAATAGAAACCGTCTGGAAGTATGGTCGTAGCCTCCGAGCTGAGACAACTAGGTAAAGTGTTAATCTTTCTATACTTGGATATCTGGTCTCGGCGGGTACCATCGCTTTACTCACGTAGTAGACGGGATGTTGTCTGCCCCCCACCTCTGTGATAAGTGCAGAGCTGATGGCCGAGGTTGAGACCTCTAGGTATCGGAATAAGGGCTCACCCTCTTCGGGCTTTGATAGTAGGGGTGACGAGCCCAAGTATTGCTTCAGTTGTTGGAAGGCCTCCTCGCAGTTCGAGGTCCATTTGGCCTTCTTGTGCCCCTTTAATTACTAGAAGAAGGGAAGGGATTTATCAGTGGCTCGGGATATGAATCGACTGAGCGCTGATACTCGACTGATAAGGCATTGGATTTCCTTCATCGTTCGAGGTGAACTCATGTTAAGCAGCGCCTTAATCTTGTCAGGATTTACTTCAATGCCCCTCTAGCTGACTTAGAATCCGAGGGATTTTCATGCGCCTACCCTGAAGGCGCATTTAGCAGGATTCAACTTCATGCAGTATTCACGTAGGATCGAGAAGGTGTCTCCGAGGTCCGCAATGTGGTAAGATGCTTTGACACTTTTCACGAGCATATCATCAACATAGACCTCCATAGTCCGACCAATCTACTTGGCGAACATCTGATTCACCAATCTCTGATATGTCACCCCAGCATTCTTTAGGATAAAAGGCATGACCTGGTAACAGTAGAGACCTTTATCCGTGACGAAGGTCAACTTCTACCTGTCTGGGGGGTGCATCGTGATCTGATTGTACCCAGAATAGGCGTCCAGGAAGGATAACCGTTCATGTTCAGCCATGTTGTCCACCAGTTGGTCAATCCGAGGCAAGGAGAAGTTGTCCTTAGGGCAAGCCTTGTTCAGGTCCGAGTAGTCTACACAGACCCGCCACTTCCTGTTTGCTTTCTTTACGAGGACCACATTTGTGATCCAGCCCGGGTAGTGTACTTCTTCGACGAATCTGACCCGATGAGCTTCGAACCTCATCTGCTATAGCTGAGTACATCTCGGGGTCGAAGGCTCTCCTCTTTTGCTTTATCGGCCTATGATCTGGGTCCACATTTAGCCTGTGGACAATGACATCGAGATAGATGTCCGGCATGTCTTCATGCAACCATGCGAAGACGTCCTTATGCTGCTGCAAGAAAGCCAACATCTGAGACTGCTGCTCGAAATCCAGCAACGGTCCGAGCTGAACAGTTCTGCTCGGGTCGGCTTCCTCAAGTGGGATGGTCATTAGGTCCTCCATGGAGGAGTCTTCTACAAGGGCTCTAGGGTCGAGTACATTTACAGTGAAGGCTTACTTCATCGAGCCTTTTCTAACTGCCACAGAATAACACATTCGGGCTTCGCGCTGATCTTCTCGAACGCACCTGACTCCTCACTCTGTAGGGAATTTCATCATAAGATGATAGGTGAGACGACTGCCTCATTGCACTAAGGGAAGGCCGACCCAGTATGACATTGTAAACTAACGACACGTTCACGACGAAGAAGTCAACCAGAAGAGTAACCTGATGTTGCCCCTCCCCTGCTATCATGAGGAGGGAGATGGCTCCGTCAAAGATCACTTTATCTCCGGCAAAGCTGTGTAAGGGAGTCTTCACAGGTCAGAGACATGACCTGTCGATCCCTATTCTCTCAAATGCCTCGGAGTATATGATATTAGCCAAGCTTCTAATGTCGACCAAGATGTGGTAAACTTTGTGGTTAGCTATAGTCATAGCTACCACCAGGGCATCGTCATGGGGATGTTGGATTCCGTGCGCATCATCTTCCATGAAGGTCAAGCTACAGGGGCTCACTTGGAGTTCTTTCCTTGGCCTTTCAGCCAATGGACGTAATGCTCGGGGTCTAGGCTCCGAGAATAGTCTTTGTGAGCCCTATTCGAGTCGGCCCCTCCAGAGGAACCTCCATAAATCATGCTGATCTCTGGAGGTTCTTCTGTTGTCTTGCTCGGCTGCTCTTCTCTTTGAGCTATCTTCTCTTCCTTTGTGTATCGTCACAGATGACCCTTGCGAATGAGGGTCTCGATTTCATCTTTCAGATCCACATAATCACTGGTGTTGTGACCGTAGTCACGATGAAAGTGACAGTACTTACGCTTGTCTCACTTGTCTGCCTCAACCTTCATGCATACCGGCCATTCATGTCTAGCAAGATCTACTCTAGAGACATGTTTAGGGGGTGTAGGAACGGAATTTGCCCTTAGGCCTCCTGCTCGGTCAGCGATCGCGAGAGGCCTCTTCGTCTGGCCTCTTACTCGATGATTGTGGCTCTTCGTTCCTTGGCTACTTCCCCTTGGAAGAGTGCTCTATGGCCTGGATATTCTTGTGAGAGTTGAAGAACTCCTCGGCATTGGTGTATTTTTGAGATCGACTGCTGAGCTTGGCCAAAGTAGTCGGCGGATTCTTCCCAATTGAGAAGACGAACTTTCCTTCCTTGAGCTCGATAAACATGGCTAAGAGTGTCATCTTGTCGTCGTAGTCGTCCACCAGTAGCGCCTCTTCATTAAAGTGGGCGATGAAGTCCTTTAACGATTCCTTGTTCCCCTGCTTGAGGGTGAATAGATGAGTCGTCAGCTTTCGACTCTTCTTACCAGAGAAAAACTAGGTAATGAATGATCTGCTGAGCTCCGCAAAGGAGCTGATCAACTTTGGCTTGAGTTGCCGATACCAACTCTGAGCAGACCCGGAGAGAGTTATCGAGAAAGCCCTGCACATCATCGTGTCCGTGACTAACTGGATCTGCATCTAAGAGTCGTAGGATTCCACATGTTCCGACGGGTCCCCGGACCCCAAGTACTGGATGACTGGAGACATCCTGAACCTCGGCAGCATCACCTCATTCATGATTTTCGAGGAGAAGGGAGGCTCGGTCTCTTCCATCATCGCCTGTACCACAGTTGGGATGGACGCAAGCTACTGATTCTGTCGTAACGTCTTGATCTGGTCACGAAGTTCCTTAACTTAAGCTTCCAAAGGATTTTAGTTCTCGGCTACTGCTTCTTGGGGGGCCTCCGCCACCTCAAGCGCTCTGCCCTATCTTCTCCTCTCCAGCCAATAACGGAGGTCAATTGGGGCCAAAGCCGAAGTCACGGACACATAGGATGGCTCCACGTCCTGAGCAACATCCAGGACTCGGACAGACTGATTCTGGGACGCAGCATTCTACATAGGATTGGGAGCTCGTGCAGATTGATCTTGGGACACCCTGACCCGAGAACTAACTCACTGCAGTGGTTCCTCGGGTACCGGGGTCACTTCCACTATGTTGAAAGGTGGCTGCCGACTTTGTTACGCCTTCATCCAACTGATTTCATCTCTCAACATCTGAACTTCATTCTGTAACGCTTTATATTTCCCTCCTCGGCTCCGAGTTCAATGGGATGGCCATATCGGAGCCGATTTAGTATGCAACAATGAAGATGATTGATGTTGTCTACTCGGTTCGGGTTCCACTATTGTCACCTTCTTCTTCCCTTTCGCTATTTTCAGTAAAGCTTTCTAACTTTTTGTTTAAACGTCCCACAGACGGTGCTAAAAAATGTTGAGGTCAAAATCTGGACCACCCTCCACTCAATGTTGCAAACTCGAAGCAGACCCTAGTCCTGTACAAAAAGGGTGAGCAAGGGAGACCCTAGCTTAACCAGGGGACCATCCGATGCCTAAGTCAGGCTGGGGAATCTGGGTCTAAGTTGCGTAATGTAGAGAGAGGGTATAAGATCTTGCATACTTGTTATAATGGGTTTCTCTGGTATTTATACCCGTGAGGCGAAGGGATCATGACCGTTAATCTCAGCACGATTTTCTCAATCAAGCGGATGTCGTGCATGCAGGAATATCGGCCGGTATCTTTGCGTCATGCATAGGATCATGCATTATGGGACAAATCGTCGGGCGTGATCTTCGGCCACGTCCATATTTGGGTTAGTCTCATGGCTTTATACTCCGAGCTCATGATCGGGCCGGACATTCCTAATCCCAAATCGGACTCAAGCCACTCGAGTCCACAATCGGATCCCCCTGGTCAGAGCACAGAGGTCGAAGTTCGTTGGGCATGCCTTCTTTTGGGCTCACCGGTCCCCAGGGTTGAGGATGAGTCGGTCGATCCGGGGCCGTAGCTCTTTGGATGAGGACAAGGATGAGGATGAGAGCTCAGCCCAGCTGACCCTCTTCGGATGAGGACGAGGACGAGAGTTCGACTCTACCAATCCTCTTCGGATGAGGACGAGGACGAGGACGAGAGCTCGGCTCTACCGATCCTCTTCGAATGAGGACGAGGACGAGAGCTCAGCTCAGCTGACCCTCTTCGGATGAGGACGAGGACGAGGATGAGAGCTCAGATCTACCGATCCTCTTCGGATGGCGACGAGGACGAAAGCTCTGCTTGGTCTATCCAGGGTAGTAGTTTGGATGTTTGCTCGAGTCCGTCGCGATGTTCTCTTTCCGAGGCCCTACTGATCAATTCAGTTCGCTTGAGTTGGTCCTTACCGGGTCTGCTCACATTTTCCCATAACACTATCAAACCAATGAACAATATTAACATGTGGGCCCCAATGGGTGGCCACATAGGACGCGGACAAGGTGCTACTTGTGGGTCCTGAGCTGGGCATAGGCAAGGGCTCGGCCGCCGTAATATATATGGGTTTAAAGTGAGACAGATCCGAGCTTCAAGTGGACTACACAGCTGAGATTGAATTCCCACCGTTAAAATTTTCATGAGTGCCATAAAAGTGATGGATCAAGCTGATATTTGTGTTTTCCCTTCGTCAAGGTCCATGCTACCTTATGAACAAATTGGATGGAAAATAGGCATTATAGTGGGCCCTGGGAAGGATTCAATAGTTACGGCCATTGTCACTGCTGTATGAAAATAAGCATTAGGAAGTTTGTAATTTCAATCACCACTGTTTCCTGTGTGGTCCATACGAGATTTGGATCTAATTCATTTTTGAGCTCATGCCTGTAATGATATAGTGAAAAATGGATGGACGGCATGAATAAGCCACATGCATCATGTGAGGCCCAAGGAGCTTCTCCATCACCTACTTCTACTGGCTTGATACCGGATGGGTAACTACGGAAGCATAGTCCGCCGGTGCCGAGCTCGAGTAGGCGGGGTAGTCTGGATCCGCGTCCGGCGATATACACGGTATCTGGAGTCGTGAGCCTCGCGACAAAGGTAAAGAACTCTTCCAGCAAACTTCTAGAATGTTGACGTGGACGGAACTTGGGCGGAGTCATGCTTTGCACAACCCGTTCTCTGGACAAGGTTCCGTGCGGAACTTGGGCGGAATCATGCTTTGCACAACCCGTTCTCTGGACACGGTTCCGTGAGTGAATTGCGTGGAAAGATATGAAAGACGTGATTAACAGTACTTGCCGGCATCTCACACGTTTACGAGATTAGACCATTCGTAAGTAATGTTACACGGTTATCTCGACCCTGAGGCTCTAAATAGGAGGTGTCTGGTTGATGGACCCTTAAAAGGGACTTTTACCAAAATGACCCCAACCTTGTGTTAAACAATACAATTGATCCGGCTTTAAATTTTCTCTTTTCACCGGCAAAGGCTTTTTATCTTTTAAAGGGACGAAAATGTCCCTATATACGTTGAGCCCAGCCCCCTGACGGGGCATGATGGCGGGAGGATTCCGATTATATACGTGGAGCCAAGGTATTTATTAGAAATACACGACGTTTACATGTTTTGCCAAATCATTTGATGACATAATTTCAGAAATTAGGTAGATCCAGAGCTCAAGTGGACCACACAACAGAAAACAGTGGAGATTGTACACATAAGGTTGAAACATTGGTGGGGCTGCAGAAGCTTTGGATCATGCTAATACTTTTGTTCTTTCAGTTGATCCCCATGGTAATCACCCTGCGAACAATTGAACTATTTTATGAACGGTTGGCATTGCATATAAACTTCATGGTGGAGCCTAAAAAGGTTTGAATGATAGGTAACTCATTTACGCCATTTTTAGTCATGTGACCCACTTGACTTTCAAATCTGACTGATATTTGGTTTCATGTCTTAAATTGATCTACCGAAAAGAAAAACATCATGGTGAGCCCCATGTAAAGTGAGTTCAGGTACTTATTTAAATGTGGCCTCAACCAGCTGTTATATCTGTCAGCTCCAGGGAGAGATGAATGAATTAGGTGCAACCTTCTCTTACTGAGCACGCCCAGTGCCACGCTAAACTTATGGCTCACCTTGATGTACCAATATAGGAAACAATGTGTTTTTCTTATTCTTTTTCTTTTTTTTTTTTCTATTTATTTTTTTTAAATTTATTTATCAAGATGATATTTGTTTTTTTCCCTCCATCTAAACCGTTGTCACTTTACCAACAGGTTACATTTCAAATAAACATTAAAGTGGATGTTCAATCATCACTGTTTTGTTTGGTGTGTTCTATGATCTGCGATTTGAATCAGCCTGAGATTCTTTTGGTCATGCTCTAAAATGAGTTGGCTGAAAAGATGTACTGCGTGGATATACAATTCATGCATCAATGTGCGTCCAACGGTCAAGGTTGCAGCCACTTGCTAGTTTCAGTGTTGCGCCTAAGTCACGCTCGCATGGGGATGTGGATTAACTGCTGGTTATTATTTGGCAGGTAGTTCTTGCATTGAGAAGGGCCCATTATGGTGTTTGTGAGAAATTCATCTTGTCCTTCCGTTTTACAATTAGGACATGCGAATAAAAATGGGGCAAATCCCAAAACTCAAGTGGCCAACATGAGAGAAAAAATTAGGAAAAGAAATATCTTGAAGTCTTAGTAGACAACCTCAACCTTTAACATATGACAATCTTAGCATTTAGCATATGAAAACCTTAGCCCTTAACACATGACAGCCTTAACCCATGATAACATTGACTCTTAACACATGATAACTTCGACCTCTGACAACATAAACTCTTAACACGTAAGAACATTGACCCTTAACACATGACAACTTGAGCTGAGGTTATCATGAGTTAAGGGTTGAGGTTGTTCACAAAAGTTTCAACAATGGGAATTTCTTTTTCCAATTTTTCCTCGCGTGTGGCCTACTTAAGTTTTGGATCCACCTCTTCTATTTTTTTTTTTTTTTTGTATGTTCTAAAATAATCTTGCAAAATGGATATAGAGGACCTGGATTTCTCGCAAATATCATAGTGGGCCCCACATTCAGGGCGACACCATGTTAGGTGAGAGGGGCCACACCTAATCCATTCAAAATTTGTTGATATTTCTAATGGTATACTCCACCTGATATTAGATCTTATTAAGATTTGTAATTGTGTCCTAACAAGAGATGGAAAAGTAGACGGATGGTGTGGATATGCAACAAATACATCAAGGTGGGCCCCACATGATTAGGGTGTTAGTAACACCCACTAAGGTTTAACCCGGGTAACAGTTAATCGGCTCCTCATGAGCATTGAATTAGGTCGAACCCCACGGTGGCCTAGCTAGCTAGGGATGAGCTGCCATGTTAGAGGATCTTTGGGGCCATCATCATGTATATAATTCATTGATGCCACTACACCAAAATCGTCATTTAGGAACGGTTTTAAACCGTTCCTAAATGCTTCAGGAACGGTTTAATACCATTCCAAAATGAGGCGTCGCAGAAAATCAGGAACGGTTCAGAACCGTTTTTGGTACCGTGTCAATTTTTAGAAACGGAATTTTAGGAACGGTTTTAAACCGTTCTAGAGCCAACGGTCACATTTTAGGCACAATTTCAAAAACGGTTTTGAATGCTTATTAATGTTGCCAACGATCAGATTTTATGACGGAATTTTAAGAACAATTTTAAACCCTTTGTTCATTGTATGAGAGAGGGGGGGTATGTAATCTACTTGAATTATATGCCAGATAATTATACAAATAGAAGAAAAAGACGATAGAACGATTCACACACATAATAATCTTTTCCTTCTTTTCTAATACGCATTTCAATTTCAATTTCAATTTTCAATTTCAATACAACATTTCATTTCCAGGCTTCTATAATCCAACAATTCCTTGCTCTTTTCATATGACATCCGTTGCAAATCCTCCTCTTCAATGTCTTCTCGTCCATCCCCCACAACCCGAGTGATCTCTTCCACCAGTTCTTCAGGCCTGGTATTCCATCTGCCATTAGAGGGATATGTGCTTCCTTCGGTGCCACTTCTAAGGTAGTTTGGTACATGTCATGAGCTGTTAATCCTGTGCAAATCCCTTCCTGTAGTGGTTGGAAGTATTGGTGCTGTTGCTGCTGCTGTTGGGCTTGAATTAGCTACCTGAAGGGCTGGAGAAGGCTTAGAGAATGTTGTTGCCTGCTGTTTAACACGAAAACTGTCTGCTGTTAATCCTGTGCACATCTCTGATAACTCTAGGCTCTTCAACTCTGGCAAACTGCATTGCTCAACAACCACCAGACAACACTAAACAATCAGGGGAAAAAAATCTACTTCCTCCTTCACATGAACTTGTAAAGGATCTCAGGTTACAGGATTATCACCTTCGCATTTTCTTCGCAATGCTTTACAATGCTAGAATGTTTGACTAACGACCATGCACCAGCGTGTATGCCCATAAGAGAAGCTTCCTCAGGGCACTCAAATCAAGGTAGTCGACATTGTCCTTAGATGGTTGGCATGGTCCTTCAGTTGTTAAATGAGATGGTACAGTATATAAGTTAATACCTGATGGAAGTGTTCCACATGAGCTCTCTCGGTAAAAGTGGTAGGTGCATCTCAGTAAAGTGGCTACGCCTCCATATTTTCTTCTGATGCTTGCTTGATATGGAGATGCTGCATTGTGGACAGAACTTGGCTCCATTTCATTTCAAGAGCCTTTTGAAGAACTGGATCTTCAAATGATGAACTCCATAGGTCATTGGTTTGCAGATCAACCCAAAGGCGAAGTATTCCACTACCAAAAGTAAAGAGAAAGTGGCGTCTGTATCAAAGAGTGGGAAAGTGGGTGTAAATTCATCTTCATCATAAAACCTAGTCATAGCTAGATGGGACTACAAATACTATTTTGCCAATCACAAGATTTGAAACAAGAGTTCTCATGATTGATTGGCGTAGGGTTTGATTGGCCAGTTGCTACAGTGGAGTCCCCAGGCCTTGTTTGGTTGCCACTTAAAAATGAGTTCATCTAATTTTAGTACAATATAGTTTGGTAAAGATTAAAAATAATCATGATAATTCATCATTTATATAACCTATGATCTCTCATACATAATTACTTAACTGAATGAGATGAACTCATCTTTCAGTGGCAACCAAACAGGGCCTTGGTGGTTCCTGCAATTGATATCCAAAAAACATGTATATTCTATGGAAGACTCCTTACTTTTTCCTCCATCACTTGCTTCAGGATGGAAAGTGCTATTATTTCAGCTTCTTGAAGGGTGATGTCCTGCAAGCCAACAATCATTATCAGTAGCTAAGCTTTTGAATATTCATTTATATTTGGACACACACACAGAGAATCATCAATATTGATGGTATTTAATAAAATTTTTCAAAAAAAAAAAAAGGCCTGAATTGTTGGTCTCAGCCCCGTCAACACTTGCTTTATTTCTGCACTTTGCCAGTTTTCATCCACTAGGAAAGTATTCGTTGAGCCAACCAGATCAAATTAAAGAATCCATGGACCCACTCAACTTTTTAATTTGTTGCCGAAAAATATAGAAGCAGAACTATAATGTCCACAAATAAGAAGAAAATAAACAAAATAAAAGACAAAAGAAAATCTTTGATTGAATGAATGATACCTTGTTGTATTGCTCCTGCAACGAGTCAAGTCAAGCATTCTTCTGAGCTCCGAACCTATTGCCTTTGCATTGCATTGCCAGAAGGTACCAGATGGGTCCGTGTAGTATCTGCATATCACGATTTCTAAGTGCAGAAAAACTAAAAGGCAAAAAAGATGAAACTGGCCATTTTAAAATTCAAAGTCAGAAGCATATAAAAAAGCATAACATCCTAGTGTAGACTATATATTCCCAATGACCAATAGCTGTGGTCCTTACGGAAAGAGTTCAAAGTAAAAGGTTGATACTTACAAACTAGGCCCATTCTCATCATGACCAACGATTAGAAGCAAGACTCCAAAAGGTAGAGACTGTAAAAACAACAATACAATTCCATCAAAAAAAAAGAAGAAGAAGAAGTAGAAAACAATATATTTTATGTTTATTTGACATACAAATAAACAGTACCTGCTAAGCAAGCAATAGAATAATAGTGAGAAAAGAAATGGTGATAAAATCATGAGAAAAGAAATTGTAGTGGATGCTAAACTAAACTAATAATACATAAAGATCACCAAGTACTAAGCTATAAACGTCATTTCAATATTCATCAAAACTGAATCAAGTATATAGAAACATGGCTTACAAACCAGTGGTTTACATTCCAAGACAATCATTACTTGGGGACAAACTTAACAATCAAAATATCTGTAAATACAAATTTACAGGCTACAGCCAAATATAACATGAGCATGCTATTCATACTGACAAGGCATCATATGCCGAGTATACTTAAATAATAGTCAATTTAAAAAAGGTGAGAAACAAGGTCTGAAGAAATGGTCCATGATAGAGTAGAATGGCAGAACAGGATTCATGTGGCAAATCCCAATTAGTCAGGATGGATAGGACTTAGATGATGATGATGATGTAGAAACTATACCATGGATTCTTCATCGCCTTCCCAAATCGAGAGCAAGATCACATAGGGCTTGGGTGGTGGACTCAACAATCATTGGTTCACCATATGAAAACCTATGATTCTGAGAAAAACATTGATTTTCAAAATCAGTAATCACTCCATACCAAATTATTAGTCAGATACTTACATGCCCCAAGCAAAAACTAGGTTGGCTGATTGAGTTCAGCAAGACTTGCATATTTTTCCATCAATCCATCCGTTTATATAAAATCACACCTTATTACGATTCAACATTAGAACAAGGATTGATCCAGTGGACTAACACCAATCACTAATTTCATTTTTACTATAAAGACCAATAAAATGAAGATGTAAGGATACTCGAATCTGGTCAAGCAGCTGGGGAACTGATAGAAATGAATGGTGCAAGTAAGATCTAGAAGCCCAAGGAAGGAGCCAAAACTAACCATAAATTAGTATTCAACTATATACTTTTGGTTGAGGTTTAGCTGCAGAAAAAGCAGAGGATAAACGTAATTCCCAAACAAGGAATTAAAACTAGATTTTGGAGTGCAACTGGCTCAGGTATTAAAAGTCATTGTTTGTTCAATTTGAAATGGTCACCTTGAAGTAGAAGCTCAATTTGAAACAGGGTATTTGAAGTAAAAGTCGTTGTGTCATGCACAAACAGTAATAATAATAGTAAAATTCATTTGAAGAGGAACTTCGTGCATGTATGGTGAAGCTATCCCACCTGATTATTATTGTGGCCCACGTGGCTAGCAGAGCTGCCTGATTTCCTGGCCATTTGGGACACATAAACTGGTGGTGTACATGAACTGCCATAAATCCAAGAGGCTCTCCCCTATAAGCCTAAAGCAAAACAACAACCTAACACTAAAAAGGCTCCACAGCTTGACCCACTAAAAACCATTCAAAGATCAAAGTCCAAAAGCTAGCTGCCATAATCCTCCGCATAAATCACACTCAAAGCATGAATTTAGAACAATATCTTCTTACCCATGGATAGGCACAAAAACACAGAGACACCTAACAGTGATCAGCAAAAGGGAGAATATGCACAAATCCTCACTCGTCTCGATCATGTCCCAAACAGACTCTGCAAAAAACTGAATTGCAATCATCATATGAATATCCAATTGGCACATCAGAATTCATATCCTATATCTCAATAGAAATCCCAACAAAGTCTGTGCTAAAACAAAGACATTGACTATTTAGCAAAACAAAGCATAGCTCGAGAACCATAACCAGAGCGAGCAAAAAAGACAAAAAAAAAAAAAAAAATGAAGATTGTATGCAGACAAAAACTAGAAGCACAGGCCGTCACTACATCAATGCTATTCATGATCCAAAAACAACAAGCACAGACCGCATTACTTTCTAGCCTACAAAGTAGGAATTAACAAGCTACCATTATTCTCAATGAAACCAATTTTGAAGCAGCTCTAATGATGGAAACAAGTGTTAAAAACCAACTATGAATCTAGAACTTATCAAAGATTTCTAGCAACATAGCCATAAGAAGATTGCATATGATACCATAATCCAAACATTCAGTGTTCCATCAATAGAACCTGGCCACCAGAATGCTCAACTAACACCATTATTAGACAATCACTAAAATGCAACCATAAAATGCATATAGATGGTCTAAAACCAGCAATTGCTGTTCCACCAATGACTGAAAAGTGGAATACCTTCGTAAATTTTTGGAGTTCAATCTTTTGCATGGCTGGCTACAAAGAATAAAATCCTTGCTCCTGGGAATCTCAGAAAGTACCAACAAGCATTTCCTAACATGTGCATCTTGTTTCAGATTGATGGGTACTATGGATCATATGCTTCTTCATTGCTCTATGGTCAGATCCACACGCTATCACTTGCAAGGTTAACTAGCAAATCTTTAAAACATGACATGCAGAAACGGCACAACCATAAGCTACTTATGAAACAATGAAGACTATAAGAATTGGCGTACTGCAAACCAAAAGGCAAAGTACCTAAAGTGAAAAGTCAGATGCAGGTGCATTCATAAAATATGCAGCAGATCATATTAGGTTTTAAAATATACATCCAAAATGCTTCATCATTCATCACATTTCAACCAACTCTTACCGAGCATCATTTCACTAATAAGCAACTGCTAGCTTTCATACAACTTTCCTTTGGGGAGACCCTATGCTTTAGCTTCTATAACGGTTACATTCTAATACACACACACACACATACACAGAGTACCTATGCCCGTTCGGGGTACAACATTGAAGTCAGGGTCTGCTTGAAGTTTTCCTGCAATTAAAAAGAAGGAAAGAGAACAACAAAAGAAAGTATTACTCTCATGCAAAATCATAACTGGTGCCTATGAAGAGGAGAGAGAGAGAGAGAGAGAGAGAGAGAGAGAGAGAGAGAGAGCAGGGTAGGTTACAGAGCCTATCTTCTAAACAAACTAGTATAACAACCAGAAGCCAAACTACAATTACGTAGCCTTATTGTATTGTTACATGCTCCTGATTATCACTTAAATATGTGTACCCCACCCACCTAACCACATCAACTGTCATAAAACTAGGGTTAGAGAAGTACCCATATCCCAAGATTTTCACACAAGCTTATGGTAGGAAAAAGGAAAAACCTAACTCCAAAATCTCCTTGCCTTTTTACTCATGCAAACCTCAGTACTGCAACCGCCATTAACGTCACAGCCTTGAAGGAAATCTCATTCACACTTCTATTGACTTTCCTCACAATCTCATCCTCATTCGAAACCACCTTGCTTGAATTCTTGCGGACATAAACGATCATATTCTAAAGCGGTTGAATGCCCACGAAAGCCAGTCCTATACCAAACCCAGTATTCAGCAGCTTGGTGGTGCAAAACAGCACTCTTCCACCTGCAACCTTACAAAAGACAGAGAAGATGATGGCAAGGCCGGTCCCAGCGATCCTGACTGAGAATTGGGTCAGGAGTTGAGTTCTGGTCTAGATTTCTTCAGTGAAAGGATTGCCATCTTCCCCCTCCATTTATTGAGTACAAATAGAAGGCTTTCACATGCATGGAAGTAGCTCTTTCTATAGAGGTCCCTCTCCCTCCCTGATTTCTTGCTTTGCTTTTTCCTTGTAATGGTTTCAGCTTGATCTTCTTGGGGCTGGGAATTGAAGAAAAGTCAAACATGGAGAAGAGGATATAATTAGAACATTTCAACAAATAATAACAAAAAAGATCCAATACATCATGATAGACTTGGCCTATGTAACATTAATGATTTAAGTCGCTGGAAAAAAGGTTGAACACATTATATTCCATGCTAAAAATTTGCAATTTAGCCAAAGAAGAAAAGATTGCTCTATAATAGATAGATCAATACCTTGCTAGGCTTGGAACCTTCACTAATTACCTCCCACTGCTCCTTATCTAACTAGAGAACTACCACATCTCCATCGTCATATAGTATCTTTGAAGGAAATATCATTCAGCAAGTCTCCAAGAAAGGGGATAGTTTGGACAAGGATAATTAAGAGAAGTACACAAGTCTCATAGTTTACCATATGTTTCTCCTTTCCTAGGTTACAAGAATGCACAACACCTTCATAAAACCTGCAGGTAAGAAGGGTAGAGTTTAGAATAAATAGGGAGTTAAACAAGTTCATCCTAACAACTCAGCTTCCTGTTATCTCAAAATTTTTAACTTCCATGCTAAGAAGCCATGAAGTTGAGTGTGCCTCCAAGTTGTGCTTTACAACGCTACCCAAGCATATTTAACGACCTCAGTTTAGGCAACAAGGAAGCAAGGAAGCACTAGTGTTGATGTGTGAGATTACTATCTTCAAAACATACACTTATGTCAATATATTTTAATAAAGAAATATTAGAACATATAAAAATGAGGAAGATAATAAAAAGGATGAAGGGAAGAACCTACTTTCAGTAGGAATAGAAAAATTGTTTAGGCCAAGAGCACAAGATACTGACTGCCAAAGCAAGAGGAAGAAAGATATCCTAAGGTCAGTGAGACATCACACATGTATACAAGCACTTGAACCTCAAACATAAAATAACTGTTTCACTTTGAATGAGCATATTGATGGGTTTTTTTTTTTTACCTGTCGTGCGCAAGTCCTTTCGCAACTGGGATATGCAAGTCCTTTCGCAACTGGGATACGCAAGTCCTTTCGCAACTAGAATGTGAAAATGAGTTTCCTCAAACTACAAAAAAGGGTCCCTAGGA
Source organism: Magnolia changhungtana (assembly GCA_030180095.1). Lineage (NCBI taxonomy): Eukaryota > Viridiplantae > Streptophyta > Magnoliopsida > Magnoliales > Magnoliaceae > Magnolia > Magnolia changhungtana. The sequence goes on along the minus strand of JASAUF010000395.1, from coordinate 707,505 downwards.
TTTTTCTAGGGTATGTTGTGTTGATGAGAAAAACAAAAGAGGGCTATCAAAGGTGAGAGAGAGAGGGAGAAAGAGAGAGAGAGGAAGCTTGTAGAAGGGAGGTTATGCTCGTGGAGGTGATCTACGGTGCAGTCTATATCTCTGCGCTCCTACGTCCTCCTAATCGGTGAGATCTCTCTGGTTTTCTTTATTATTTCATTGTTCATCCACTCCTGCGTGAGTGAAGAAGGTTGTAAATGTTCTACTTCATAGTGGTTTGTTGATCTGGATGAGGTTCCGTGGTTTTTACCTCTTTGAGGGTTTTCCACGTAAAAATCTCTTGTGTGGTGTGTGATTGATGCTTTGATTTATTTCATTGCTTTATTATCCATAATTCTGGTTTGTTTCGGGAGGCTAGATCCTAAGGTTTGTGTAAGGCATCCCAACAAAGTGGTATCAGAGCTAAGGTTCATTGAACGGGTAGGATCGGTTTTGAATTATGGAAGGTGGCTCAAGGATGATCAGCCTCAATGGTTCTAACTAGACCATATGGAAGGCTAAGATGGAGGACTTGCTTTATTGCAAGGACTTATATTCCCCAATCTTAGGCATATCAGCAAAATCCAAGGATATGACTGATGATGATTGGAAGAAGATGGACCGAAAGGTGGTGAGGTTTATTAGACAATGGTTGGATGATTCTGTGTTCCACCACGTGTCTACAGAAACCTCAGCTGCAAGCCTATGGCTGAAATTACAAGGGCTATATGAGAGGAAGACAGCCAGTAATATAATTTTTCTAATAAGGCGACTTGTGAATCTCAAGTTCAAGGATGGTGGTTCTGTGGCCGAGCACATGAATGAGGTCAGCAATATAGTGAACCAACTCACCTCTATGAAGATGGTCCTGGATGATGAATTGTAGGCTTTACTATTGCTTAGTTCATTGCTTGGCAGTTGAGAGACATTGGTGGTGTCTCTAAGTAACTCCGTGCCAGACGGAAAGATATCCATGGAACAGGTAACCAGTTGTCTCTTCAATGAGGAGACAAGGAGGAAGTCTTAGGGGTCTACTCAGCAAGAGGCCCTTGTGACACAGGAACGGGGGAGAGGAAAGAACAGGAAGGGCGGGAAGGCCCGAGATAAATCAAGAGGCAAGTCGAGTAACAGAAAAGATGTTGAATGCTGGAATTGTGGCAAGAAGGGCCACTACAAGCATGAATGTCATGGTAAGAAGAACAACAAGAAAAGAAAATGGAATGAAGATGAATCAGATTCCACTGTGGTCGCTTCAGATGACGACATGGTAGTTATTCTTTCAGTAGATCATGATGTATGTCTCATGGCTACGAGTCAGGACACCGCCTGGGTGATAGACTTGGGAGCTTCTTTTCATGAGACTCTACGCAGGGACTTCTTCACAAGCTACAAGTCAGGTGACTATGGGACTGTGAAGATGAGAAATTCTGGCGTATCAAAAATCGTGGGAGTTGGTGATATTTGTGTGAAGACCGGTGTGGGCTGCACATTGGTTCTCAGGGATGTGAGGCATATCCCAGACCTTCACCTCAACTTGATGTCGATGAGAAGGCTGGATGATGATGGCTATGAAAGACGGTTTGCTGGTGGGCGATGGAAGCTCATTAAGGGTTCGTTGATCGTGGGCAGAGGAAAGAAGTGTTGCACTCTTTACAAGGTAAGTGTCAGTATGTGCAAGGGTGGGTTGAACGCAGCGGAAGATTCAGCTATTAACATGTGGCACAAGCATCTAGGCCACATGAGTGAAAAAGGGCTTCAGCTACTAGCAAGGAAGCGGCTCCTTCCAGACGTGACAAGTATACCTCTCAAAACCTGTCTTGATTGTTTATCAGGGAAACAGCATAGAGTTTTATTCATTAAAACTGCTTCTCATGTTAATAAAGTGCATGCATTAGATTTGGTTTATTCTGATGTTTGTGGTCCTATGAGGACAAAAACCTTGGGTGGGGTATTGTATTTTGTCACTTTTATAGATGATGCATCTAGGAGGGTTTGGGTTTATGCTTTGAAATCCAAGGACGAGGTCTTTGGTGTGTTTAAATTGTTTCATGCTATGGTCGAGAGAGGATAGGTAGACCATTGAAGTGCATCCGCACTGACAATGGTGGTGAATACATTGGCAACTTTCATGAGTACTGCAAGTCCTTAGGTATACGGCATAAACAGATGGTTCCCAAGACCCCCCAGCATAATAGTGTAGCTGAGCGAATGAATCGCACCATTGTTGAGAGAATCAGATGCATGTTATCCCATGTGAAATTGCCCAAGACGTTCTGGGGAGAAGCAATGCACACAGCGGTGTATTTGATAAACAGGTCTCCATCAGCCCCGTTGAATGGCGAAGTACTTAAGAAGGTGTGGACTGGACATGATCCATCGTACAGTCATCTCAGGGTGTTTGGATGCAGGGCATCCGTTCACGTACCAAAGGATGAGAGGTCCAAGCTCGATATGAAGATCAGGCAGTGTGTGTTTTTAGGGTATGGTGATGAAAAGTTCGGTTATAAATTGTGGGATCCGATCGAGAGGAAGCTCGTTAGGAGCAGAGATGTGGTTTTCTTTGAAGATCAGTGTATAGAAGACATTAGTAAGCCAGAGAAGAACCAGCCTAGTTCAGGTGAGCTACAGGACATAAATCCGGTTACTCCTCCCGTGGTGCCTAATGACGGGGGAGTACAGCAAGGTGCAGAGGACGAGAGAGTTCCTTCAGAAGATGGACCAGGGGAGCAGCCTCCACTTGATCCACCTGTTGAGCCACAGGTGAGGAGGTTATATAGGGACAGACAGCCATCCAAGAGGTACTCACCACATGAGTACATTATGCTAACTGATGGGGGAGAGCCAGAAGATTATTCTGAGGCCCTAGCCGACAAGCATAAGGGGGAGTGGTTGAAAGCTATGCAAGAGGAGATGAAATCCTTGCATAAGAACCACACATATGATATGGTAAAATTGCCTAAGGGCAAGAAAGCTTTGAGTAACAAGTGGGTGTTCAGAAAGAAGATTGAGCAGAAGAATTCACAGACGAGGTTCAAGGCCAGACTTGTGGTGAAAGGTTTTGGTCAGAGGAAAGGCATAGACTTCGAGGAGATATTCTCACCAAGCAGTGAAGATGACATCCATACGGTGTTGCTTGGGTCAAGGCTAGCATGGATCCGGGAGATAGAGCGCTTAGATGTTAAACCGCCTTTCTCCATGGTGACCTGGAAGAAGAGATCTAAATGCACCAACCAGAGGGGTTCGAAGTCAAGGGCAAGGAGCATATGGTGTGTAGGCAGAGGAAGAGCTTGTATGGGCTGAAACAGGCTTCACGGCAATGGTACAAGAAGTTCGACTCGTTTATGTTGAAACATGGGTATGGCAGAACAGAGTCGGACCACTGTGTATTTACGCGCAAGTTCTCAGATGGTGATTTCTTAGTTCTACTATTATACGCTGATGACATGCTCATCATGGGAAAAGACATCAAGAAGATCGACAGGCTGAAACAGGAGTTGAGAAAGTCTTTTGCGATGAAAGACTTGGGCCCAGCTAGACAGATCCTAGGAATGGAGATAACCCGTGATGTATGTAGCAGAAGCTTTGGTCACACAAGAGCGGTATATTGAGAAAGTCCTAGAGCGGTTTAATATGAATGTAGCGAAACCGGTCAGTACTCCACTAGATGGTCACTTCAGATTGAGCAACAGGTAGTGTCCCAAGACAAAGGCAGAGGTGGAAGAGATGCAGAAGATACCCTACGCGTCAGCGGTAGGAAGTTTGATGTATGCTATGGTGTGTACACGCCCAGACATAGCATATGTAGTTGGTGTTGTCTGCCGGTATCTTACCAATCCTGGCAAAGAGCATTGTGCAGTGGTGAAATGGATACTGCGGTATCTAAGAGGCTCATCCAGGTTGAGCCCATGCTATGGTGACGGTAAACCTATGTTAGAGGGCTACACAGATGCAGATATGGCAGGTGACACAGACTCCAGAAAGTCTACATCGAGGTTCATGTTCACGTTTGCAGGGGGAGCGGTTTCTTGACAGAGTAAGCTACAGAAGGTCGTAGCATTGTCGATGATAGAGGCCGAGTACATTGCAGTCACAGAGGCATGTAAAGAGATGCTTTGGATGAAGAGGTTCCTACAGGAACTTAGCCTAAAGCAGAAGGAGCACGTGGTCTATTGCGATAGTCAGAGTGCTATACACTTGAGCAAGAATCCAAGTCAGCATTCCAAGTCGAAGCACATAGAGATTCGGTATCACTGGATCAGGGATACTTTGGAACAGAAGGTGTTACAGCTTGAGAAGGTTCACACGGATGATAATGGGTCAGATATGATGACCAAGGACTTGCTCAAGGGCAAGTTTGAGGTTTGTAGAAACCTGACTGGCTTAAAGAAGGTGAATCCCTCCTGGGTCAAAAAGGGAGAGATTTGATGGGTTTTTTTTTGACCTGTCATGCGCAAGTCCTTTCGCAACTGGGATATGCAAGTCCTTTCGCAACTGGGATACGCAAGTCCTTTCGCAACTAGGATGCGAAAAGTAGTTTCCTAAAACTATAAAAAAGGGTCCCTAGGATTTTTCTAGGGTATGTTGTGTTGATGAGAAAAATACAAGAGGGCTATCAAAGGTGAGAGAGAGGGAGAAAGAGAGAGAGGAAGCTTGTAGAAGGGAGGTTATGCTCGTGGAGGTGATCTACGGTGCAATCTATATCTCTGCGCTCCTACGTCCTCGTAATCGGTGAGATCTCTCTGGTTTTCTTTATTCTTACATTGTTCATCCACTCCTGCGTGAGTGAAGAAGGTTGTAAACGTTCTACTTCATAGTGGTTTGTTGATCTGGACGAGGTCCTGTGGGTTTTTACCTCTTTGAGGGTTTTCCACATAAAAATCTCTTGTGTGGTGTGTGATTGATGCTTTGATTTATTTCATTGTTTTATTATCCATAATTCTGGTTTGTTTCGGGAGGCTAGATCCTAAGGTTTGTGCAAGGCATCCCAACACATATTACATCCAAACATGGATAAAGTATTAATACATCTCAAGCATTAAAGAAACAACTTAATTGTATTGAAAATCAGTAGCCAAACCAAACCACAACAAAAAAAAAAAAAAAAAAAAAAAAACCACCCACAAAGTGAATAGTTAAAAAAAAACTAGAATATACAACAAATACTCTTAGAGTCTATATAAACCGAATCATTGAAATCCATAGATCGAAATCATATGAAAAAAAAAAAACTTCAACCTACATCTACAATTCGAATGAACAAAAAAGATAGTAATCGATGAAGTGAATAGTTGCATGTAAACCGAGAGTGCTTTAAAAGGAACCTCTGATCATTATGCACTATCACAAGCCATTACCAAAAATAGATAAAAATGAAGTTGCAAATCAAGAATGAAACTTCAACAATCAATCGAATGCTTGACAGGGGCATGTAATCCAACAACATATAATAGTGGATTTGAAAACTACATTATTACTTTTTTTTCTTTTTTGTTAATCCACATGCATGTTATCCCAGCCCACCAAGCTACTGTCACATGTGCTAACATGGACGTGTGCAAGATCCAAGCTACTAGTCACCTTGAAGCTTTCCCTTTTCAATTGTATCAACGTTGAAGTCACTATGCCACTTCAGCATCTTTAAATACATATCCTTTGCTTTTTGCATGTTGAAAACCAACCAGAGAAATTGTAACACTTACCTCATATTCCGATATTGGAATTCCTTGTTGAGCACATAGTAAATGCTCTTGCCTTCATGTTAACCACTACAGGGTATATGGTAGAAATCAGGACCACATGGAAGAATATATTTGGTATATGAACAAATAAAGAGAGAACCAGTTATGAAGAGTACATCCATACAAGGACAATGAGGTATATAAAAACTTTAAATTCAAGATGAGAAAGAAAGGCTTTAAAACTAAGAACAAATTTGCACTCAATCATCCATGCCAAATAAAAGATTGATTAAATAGGAAGTCCATTGAGATGTTAGGTATCTAGTTCTAGAAGAGCTCACCTTATGAACGGTTCATAAACGACAATCAGGAGAGTTCAAATGACTGACAAGTTCATTGATGAGATTGTAGTACTGTAGGCCTTTTGGGTCGATAGCTCCCCGTCCATCTACATGTAAATGACCACAAGAATCAAACAGGAAGTTTCAGCAATGCATCTAGGAAATTGAAAATTGAATCAAACTAATAGCCTACATACCAGGAATTAGCCTGGACTAGGAAATAGAAAATCTTTAGGCATCCAAGCCCATCTCATGCATTAGCTTCAAATCTTTTTGCCATCAACCAAAACAAGCATTTCTATTGAGAATCTACTAGGTTGTTTTTTCACCTTGTGCTTGAGATATTGATTTGCTTAAATAACTCATGTGCTCTTGTCAAAAAAATTTCCTGTGACTAAAAAATTTATCTCAGGTGATTAATTGAATCTTTTGATTCTGTCAGATGATGAAGATGCGATAGTGGTAGGCCGAAAATGCCGGGTAACCAAAGATGTGTGTAAGTATTGCATATGATGGGCTTTCTTCCATCTTCAAGAACGGGTCCTTCAACCTCGCAATAAAGTAGTAGTGAGTTCCTTGTCACACAGGCCAGCCCATAAGCTAAGAACCAATGGCTTCATTTCCTTCAGGTTTTTGTTTATAGGTCACTGAACTACTGCAGAAAGAGGGGTGTTGTTGGTTTGATGCAAAAGGTTAAAAACATTTCAATTTTTCATCAAAATGTTTTAAAAACATAACAAAATTTTCCAAAAATATAACGCCACAAAAGTAGGATTGTCAACTAAACTGAATAAACTAGAGTGTGATCACAACTAAAATGGCTATATGCTGTAATTTCCCAATAATAAAATACCTATACTGTAATTTCCCACAAACATCATCATCATCATCTAAGCCTTATCTAAACTAAACAAATATAAAGGTAAAGCGATAGTGAAGTTCAGTGGTCAAGTTGCATGCTAGGGAAGATAAGAGCAACATACCCTAACTAAATAGCCACATAAAGCACTTACATGCCGGATTTGGGTGGATTTGAAATGTTTCAGAACATGAGCTTCAAAGAACCGAAACAACAAGAAGGTGCAAATTGACTAAAAATAAGGATTACTTTGTTGCTTAGATGAACTTTCAAAGATACCCAATCCACATATCCAAATGCAATGTTGAAAGAAACTGTCTGTTAATCCAGTATTAGAGGATCATCCCTACCTCAATACCATGAAAAAGAAAACTCAAAGTGTGCAATCAACTACTTTGTTTTTTTTTTTTTTTTTTTTTTTTTTTTTTTGACTTGGGAGGGTCAATCAACTACTAAGGAAATATAAAATGTTTGATGGAATATATGCATGGCCTGATAAAGTCAGTGCATGAGAGGCCCACCTTTTGCAAAAATTAACAAAAGATCAACCATAATTAATTGATCCAATACAACTGTCATAAAATCAAACAAGATAAGGAAAACTCTATCACATTCTTCTAAGCATAAGAAGTATTGTCTGAAGAATCACACTATTTTATTTTTTTAAGATCAACCAATAACCTCACCTTAGTCGGGGCGCAATTGGAATTGTGTATCATTTGATTTATTTTAGGTTACAACTGTGGACAACAGAGTAATCCAATAACTGTTGCATCAAAAGGTAAAATAGAAGAACTATTATTATTTATTGCAAATGCATCTAAAGCTAACTTGATAGAGGGAATCAAATACACCAACAACTAGTTGTACATCCGCTTCCATTTTGGTAAATCGATCTTTGAGTGTGAAGGATTGCAGTGACAGTTGCCTTGTCCCACCCATTATTAGTAATTAAATGCATAAGCTCATTTGCAAGCCTTCAATAGGCCAACCCTCAAGCCATCACCCCTTGCATATAGGGACCGAGCATTTCAGACCTCAATTTACTCTTCCACCATATTGAAATACCACTAAAAGAGGTGAAACTTGGTAAGGAACCATGGTTGTTACAAAATAAAGGACGATTTAGAGACCAAATGAAACAAGACAAACAGGAGTATTTTACAATTCTGAAGAGAAGTAATACAAAAGGAAATAAATTAACAAGGATTGTTGAGACGACCTAAGAAAAGAATAAATGCATTCTCCAAGCAAAATGTCAGCTTAAAAAATGGCATTAAACTCGGCGAAAAGGCAAAAGCCACTCACAAAGCGTTGACATAACTAATAGCAAATTTTTATCAAAGGAGATGCTGAACAAGAACATCCCACAGAGGTAGTTACTGTGAGAAGAATTTGCCTGATCCATTGTTGTCAGAATCAATACATTTCATAGTCCCATGTTATGAAGAACACATGACAAGGACTCAGGTGAAAAGGTCCTATCATCGATTCTAAATTATTTTTCTCATTTACCTGGAATACTTCCAACTTTAAGTACCAAATTATTCAGGCTTGTTTGGTTGCCACTTCAAAAAAATGAGGACATCTCATTTTAGTTTATCGTAATTATGTTTTAGAGATCATGATTGTTGATTATGGTAGGTTTATCCAAGCCATTGATCTGATGGCCCCCATCACGGAAGGACCATGCCCAAAAAATCTCCTAAGATCATTTATATACAACCATGGGCCCAAAGATGTACAAACTTAGTCGAAATCCATCTCTAGCTAGACAAGCTTATTCAATGGCTTGGATAAGACAAGTCCGGGCCCCACATGTATAAACTTGCACAAAGGAAGTTCCCTGCTCACAAACAGGGAACTCAGCGATAACTAATTTAATTGCAATTACATGTGAAACTAGATCATTTATAATTCAGATCATTAAAACCAGATTTCATGAATCAGTTAAAAAAATACAAAAGAAATCAAGAGCATTGACGGTTGAGTTATCATCATCGTCTGAGCATTTCTCCCAATGATAAGAGATGGCTTTTAAATGGTAGATTGGCATAAGTTTTTTGATCAGCTGCCCACCAGATATCAACCTTTCCTATAGCCATGTATTCCCCCAAGCCATGGATGGGATGGTTAGGATCATCTAATCAAAGTGATTCTTAGAACTGTTACAACCAATCCGTGATGGTCCTCGCCTAATACTGTTACAACCATAAACAATAATAACCGTCCATCTTTCATAGGCCATGATTAGATGGTTAGAATCATCTGATCACTAAGATTTTCGCAATGTGGCCAATACGTCATGGGATCCGCCAAATGGACGGCAGACAGATCGACTGATTTGACTGTCTCCACGTATCCCAAAGCATCTAGTAGAACAGAGCATTATAATGCTCTGCAATCCTTGACTTCTCCTAAACAAAACCCCATTTCAATGGCACTTCTGTAATTTCATCCATGGACTTCCCATCGTCCAAACCATGCACTGACAGCAAACAGCCACTAAATGGATGATCAGAACCGTACTATGAGACCATCATTTGATGCAGGGCTGAGATTGAGCTAGTAACCTGCAGAGAATATGCAGGCATACTCAGAGCTATGGCGTATAACAGCTCTCCCCAATTGCATCTCAGCCCCTTCTGCCCTAGAATAACATAAAACCCTAAAAGACAGAGAGAGAGAGAGAGAGAGAGAGAGAGTTACAAGAACCCTAAATGCTTGGAAAGAACATAAATAAGAAGATTTCGATTTACCTCGCCACGACTAATGTGTATGTCACCGTCACTGGGCCCACATGTAGAATGGTTTGATGATCGGAACCGTTCGTATTGAGAGAGGGGGTTGAGATCGGGAGAGGGAGTATGAAAGAGAGGGAGATCGAGAGAGAGGGAGGGAGAGTGAGAGGGAGATAGAGAGAGAGGGTTGAGATCGGGAGAGGGAGATCGAAAGAGAGGGAGATCGAGAGAGAGAGAGGGTTGAGATCGGGAGAGGGAGATCGAAAGAGAGGGAGATCGATGGAGGGGAGATCGGAGGGAGAGAGGGAGAGTGAGAGGGAGATCGAGAGAGAGGGTTGAGATCGGGAGAGAGATATCGCTGGAGAGGGAGATCGAGAGAGAGGGAGGGAGATCGAAAGAGAGGGAGATCGAGAGAGAGAGAGAGAGGGTTGAGATCGGGAGAGGGAGATCGATGGAGGGGAGATCGGGAGGGAGAGAGGGAGAGTGAGAGGGAGATCGAGAGAGAGGGTTGAGATCGGGAGAGAGATATCGCTGGAGAGGGAGATCGAGAGAGAGGGAGGGAGAGTGAGAGGGAGATCAAGGAGAAGGTTGAGATCGGATATCGAAGAGAGGGAGATTGAGAGAGAGAGAGAGAGAGAGAGAGAGAGAGAGAGAGAGAGAGAGAGAGAGAGAGAGACGGAGCCATGACCGATGCGAAATGAGGGATTTTAGGTTCTGTCAGTAAGAGAAGGGTTAAAACTATTCCGGTAGTCTCATGTGCGATTGATCCAATTTGCCTCCTGGGCCTTGTGGGGTCCACTCAGATGTTAATAATCGAATCCATTCCGTCCATCCGTTTCAAAATAAAATAATAAAATATATTAATAAGAAATAAGAAGATCCAACACTCAAATTGAAACACACCAAAAAAACAATGGAAATAACAATGTATAACCACTACAATTCTAGTACTGTTCAATACCGTTTCAAATTCAGAAACGGCTTAAAGCTTTTTTCGAACCAAAATCCCATCCGTACCAGTTTAACGATTTTGGTGTAGTGTGCCATCTATCTATCTTGATAGATCAATTTAAAGTATGAGCTTAAAAAGGAGGTAGATTGAAGGCTCAAGTGGACCACACTATAGGAAATAATGAAGACCGAACTCCTACTGTCGCTAAATTTCTTAGGGCCCACCATGTAGACCTGTGTGAAGGAAAAACATAAATATCAACTTAATCCTAAAATTCTTTGGCCACCAAGAAGTTTTCAATGGTCGGTTTTCAAACTCACTGCTTTTTGTGGTGTGGTCCACTCGAGGCTTTGATATGCCTCATTTTTTGACTCATGCCCTAAAATGACCTTTCAAAATGAATGGATGGCGTAGATAAAATGTATACATCATAGTGGGCCCTGTATAACACCTGACGATAACATCCGTCTCTACCTAGGCCCTACTAGGGTGGTACCGAATCCGGGTTATGTCCCATTGCATGGAGGTGAATTTCCAACGTGCCACCGGAAGCTATGTTAGGCTTACAGTTATGTTCCGAGAAATCCACTCCATCCAGACATTTTCAAACATCATTTTAAGACATGAGACAAAACAATTAGATAGATCTGAAACTCGAGTGGACCACATGACTGGAAACAGTAGAAAGTTCTTGCTACCATTCATACCTTTTTGGGCTCCACCATGATGTTTATATGCAATCCAAAACATTCATAAAGTGTTCCGAGTACTCATAAGGTCCTTACCACTGCCATGAATTGAGAGAATAAAAATTATTAGCATGATTCAAAGCTTCCACGGCCGCACAAATATCTCAACCGTAGCATACAACCTCCACTATTTCTATTGTGTGGACCACTTGAGCCTAGGATCTACCTCATTTTTTTAGATCATACCATAAAATGGTGTGGCAAAACATGTGAAGCGCGTAGATTTATCACAGGCAATATAGTGGCCCACAAAGTTTACCCAGCACTCTTTATGCGGTATGCAATTCGCTTCCCTCCGACATCATTGGATGGGCCCAGTGGTCAATGCATAGGGGCATTTTCGTCCATTAAAATTTTGAAATCACATCATAGATACAAATAGAAACTCTTGCAAAGGGAGGCCATTTACTTGGTTTAACTACACGTCCGGGCCATTTTGGTAAATTTTTTCACGTGTCAACTTGGTGATTTTGACCTGGTTAAAATCGTGGTCTAGTCGGGTTTGGGATGGGTCCACCATCACGGACACAGTTAAAATCAACATATGCTAATTGGGCTAACATTAAAATAAGATTGATTGAAGGGATATGCATGGAAGAGAAACCTTTTACACCATGCATGTGTGGCACACGTGTATCATCTAATCCGTCTTTTGGGTAAGCTTGACCATGTAAAAGGGACTTATATGATTTAAACCCGAATTGAATCGACACTCTAGTGACCCGATGGAAAGCCGATGGGAAACCCCAACCGATGGTTCAAGGTCCTATATAACAAGAGTCGGAATCGCAAGGACACAAACCTGGCAATACCTGATGTGTGCATCTGCAATCTCTAATAGCCCATCCAACCCGGATCGGTCGACAGCCTTTGCTGTGAATAGATACATACCTTGGTTTAGTCCACTTGATATTTGGATCTGCTTCATTTTTATATAATGCCCTAGAATGAGTTGGAAAAAGTGATGGACAGTGCGGATATACAACACGTGCATCAAGGTAGGGCCCACGGTCAGGGCAACACCCAATAACATGTTACCCGCGCAACACCTAATTTGCATTCTGCTTACGTCGTCAACGGGTTTAAGGCGCCTGATTTTTTATTAATTGCATTCGTTTTGCCTATGTGGCGGCACATATCCAGCCTGTGGCACCACTTATTGGGCCACATGGTCAGTTCTTTGGTCATCAAAACCGTGCATGTGGTTGAATACATGTTATCCGGACCATCTTAAGAAAACACACCGAAAGAGTGATTGTGACTATCACAAATGAAATTAGAATTTTCAATAGGTCCATTGAAAAAAAAAAAAAAAAAAAAAAAAAAAAACATTATAAGGATCATCACTGAAGTGTGATTACGAGAAAGTAGCTGATTTACCCTATTATGTAGAACATAGATGGTTCAAATCATTGTACTATACGAGCACGTGGGGCCCATGGGTGGCGAGAAATGCAGTATCTGGAGTCATCGCGACGGAGGGAAAATAAACTAATTGTTACAGACCCCAGTTATTGGAGTCGTCTTGGCACCCTAAACGCGTCAAAATGATACTAATTAATATAGAGGAAAGACGCAGACCGAGACTTTGACAAACAGTGTTGTTGGAGACACCTCGTTTGGTATATATAGGCAATCGTCACTCAAATTCTCCAAGCCAAGCTTCTTAGCTTTTGAGCATTCTTGTTTGTCACCAGAGAAGAAGAAGAAAAAAAAATATAGTAATGGCATCCGAACAATGTTCTTCTCCTGTAACATGCGCCCTTCTTCATCTTGTCATCCTTCTTTTTCTCCCTCGTCTCATTCAATCTCATTCCTCAACATCAACACCAAAACCAACGACCCTTTAAGTCTCTAGAAGGTTGCCACTAGGGCCAGACCATCGAAGGCCTCCATGCAATCAAGCAATATCTTGAGATGTTTGGTTACCTCCCTCACCATCACAACAACAATACCAGCGGTGGTGATAACGACACGTTTGATGATTCCCTGGAGTCGGCCGTCAAGACTTACCAGCTCAACTACCATCTCACTGTCACTGGCACACTTGATGCGAAGACGCTGCAAGACGTGGCGTTGCCACGGTGTGGTGTCCCAGACATTATAGATCTACTTCAATGCGTTCGAGAGAAGCGTCATCTTGGGTCCACCACACAGCACACAGTGGCCCATTTCACCTTCTTTGACGGCAACCCCAGGTGGCCTTCTTCCAAGAAACACCTCACCTATGGTTTCTGTTGATGCAAAAATCTGATCTCTACTTTCCTGAGTCCCTCGCCTGCAATAACATGAAAGACATAGGGGTCTTGGATCAAGCCAGGGAACCTCCGATGCTTAAGTCAGTAAGGATCTAAGAAAAGGAGTTTTTTAGGGTTTCTCTTGCGTACCTTTCACCATTGGAGTCTCTCCTGTTTATAGGAGAGAGAGGAGATCCCACCGTACAGGGATTCTTTTTCCTTATCTTTGGAGATTTGATCCTTTTGACAGATTTCATCCGATCCAGAAATCCTCGGGATCGGACACCTTTACTTCTGAATTTTCGGGGCGGTATTTGATTTCACACCGTCTTTCCTTGGCTCGGCTCGGCTGTTTTCGACTCCGGAAGAGTCTCGGCTGGCTTAAGAGAATAAGCTTTTTGCCTTCTTATGGGCGGAATAGTCTCGATTTTTATCCGTGATCCTTCCTTACTCCGTAGCTGACGCAACCGACTTACCAAGTCGATTTCTCATTGTCAGTCGGACGGCTTATAACTTATTTGGCCTTAGTCGGCTTATACTGATGTTGCTAACTCATCGACCGAGTCAACTTATCAAGCCTCTGGCTTCGTATCTCGGACTTAGCTGCTTTCTCCGAAGACCGAGAAAATAAGGAGGTAGAGTCGGTTCACTCCATATCCGAGTCTTCGAACTTGACATATTTTTTCCCTAACAGTAAGCCCCCTTACTCCTTGTATCTCTTGCAGCACTAAGGAGTAATGAATTTTTAGGTCGGTCTTGGAACGGAAGCCGAGGTTATGATGAGACAATTAATGCTCTTTGGGTCGTCCTCAAGGTTATGATGAGACAATTAATGCTCTTTAGGTCGTCCTCGACTTGCGACGGCTCGTTTCCCGAGATCACACGAGCAGTCAACCGCCAAATCGTTATTCCCGCGAATGGACATCGGACGCGTGGTGAAGACATTACCGTGGTCAGTCGGCGTGCGCCAGGTGTCAAGCGGGGGAGTCGAGGCAGGTGCCATTTCGTCTACCCATTAAATGCTCTTGCCACGTGGTAAGGGTATAAAAGAGGGCGGGAGAAGCGTGAGAATTTTACTTTCGTCATTCTCTCTTCTCCCGCTCTTCTTATTTTTCCCTTTTCTGCTTCTTTTCTTCCTCCATGGCCTATCGTTAGGCCTTCACTCGTGCCATTTTCTTCTCCGTCATCTTCTTTTGCGTCCATTGCTGCCTTCTCCGGTGAGTTTTTTTTCCTCCCTCTCTATAAACATTAATGGCTACGTATGGCTCTCAAAGCCCCCGGGAAGGAACTCCCGGTGAGGAGGGTGATTTGCAACGTTTTTTGAATGTTGCGGAGCCACCCTCTTTACTGGCGGAGATCGCCGTTGATGCAGACGCTGCTTTCCAATTCGTCAGAGGGCCGCTGAATCATCGACAAAGCGTCCTGCTCTAGCCGGTCCTTCTGCTCTGGCCGGTCCTTCTAATGATGGATCATCTCTGGTAACCCACCCAAGGAGACCAAATCCTGCGTTGGATGCGCTGGAGGAGGAAGAGGAAGAAGAGGAAACACGGATGGCTGAAGGAGCCTTTGTGTCGGCCCCTGTGACTCGGTCGGCGCAGGCTTCTAAGTCAGCTCAGGCTTCTGAGTCGTCTTCCGAGGGAGAGGGGGCCGAGGATGATCTGAGCAGTCCCGTTGCATCAGTTTTAACTGAGTCTGACCTGAACCGAATCCGAGCCAGATACCATGTCCCGGACTCGATTATAATTCGGCTTCCTCGTCCGGATGAATTGCCTGATCACCCCCTGCTGGGATGGTTACAATTTTTCAGGTCTCGATGCAATGTAGCTTGCATCTGCCTCCCCAGCCCATTGCTCGAGATTTTTTATCTCGTGTCAAGCTTACTCCCGGCCAGATAGTCCCGAACGGGTGGAGGAATTTGTTCGGGTGCGTAGTGCTATGGGCTAAGTTGGATTAGCCCCCACTGACAGTCGATGAACTCCTCTACTTATACCAAGTAAAACCGACTCCAAATTTTCTCGGCTTTTACTTTCTGAGTGCATGGCGGGGCAAGGGTGGCTCTCTTATAACCGACCCACCGACTTCCAACAAACACTGGAAGGAGAGATGGTTTTGGGCGTGTGGACATTGGGAAACGGCTGATCCTTGGCCCTTTGAGTCTCGAGTCTCCCAATCGTTTCGTAAAGTAGGTGACTTGACTTTATACCTTTTGTTTCTTCGCGTCATAACGCTTTGAAGCTGATCTTATGGTGCCTTGTAGATATCCCAAAGAAAATGGGGAAGCTTAGATTCGGTGACCTAACTCGGGTCAGGGATCTGAAAAAGTTAAGTGCGGAGGACCGGTCGTGGAAGTCATTGCTGCAACCAGAGCATCTCTACCTAACGGGTTTAGACTCGTTTGTATCAGGTAACTCCTGTTACATTGTCATGTTCTCTCGGCACTTTGTCTGACTTGCCTTTGTTCTTCTTTTCAGATCTACCTAAGGCTCTACCTTTTCTTAAACAGGCTTCCATAGACATGGCTGAGTCTTGACCTTCCCTCAAACCGATCTCAAAGGTGAAGGCTCCTCCAAGGTCGGTCCTTCTATTGGGGACTCGGCCTTCGAAATAGCTGAAGACAGGTCCAAAGGACCAGGAGCCAGTTGTCCCATCTGCCTCTATTCTGGCTACTCCGTCCATAGTTATGCTCTCCAACCCTGATGAGAGGGCAAAAAAGGTGAATTCTACGCCTCCTGTGTCTTAGTCGGCTTCTGAGCCGAGATTCATTGCAGAGGAGGTTTCGAGGCAGAGAGAGGGGTCGAGTGGAGAATCTTCGAGAGAGGAGATGACTCAACAGGAGCCATCGCCCTTTCATAAGGTTATATCGGGGATGATCCATTGGGCCATTGCTCACGGGAGTGAAAAAGACTTCGCTAGCTTTTACAATGCCCCCACGCTTCAGACCCTTGGTAACACGGCAAGGTTACTCTTCGAGGTAATATCCGTTCTTTTTATTTTTCTGTGACTCTAATTTCGGGCTCATGTTACAACTTGCTGTTTCCCGTTTGCAGTTGGCCCCCTGCGTATTTAAGGCTTGCTCGGAGTTGTCTGCGGCTCAGAAGCTTGCGGCTGAGGCAGAGACGGCTAAGAAGCTTGCGGCCGAGGCAGAGGGACGCCGCGAGATCGCCGAAAGTCGGATCGGCATTGTGATTGGCGACTTGTCACTTGCCAGGAAGGTTGTCGAGGATGCGGAGACAGCTTTTGAAGGCGCTAAGGCTAAGAATGCTCATTTGGCGTCACTTCTGGTGAAGGCCGTGGAAGAGAAGCGACATCTTCGTCATATCCATAGTGCTTGTGAGAGCACTTTAGCTCGGGCTAGAGCCAACGCCGCGGCACTTGTCCAACAGGCTCAGGAGGAAGCCAATCGAGCCAAAGAGGCTCAGGACTGGGCCGTGGATGCCTTTCTCGAGTCTTCGGAGTTCGGGGAAGAGAGAGATCGCCTTTATCAAGGTGGGTATAAGGCCTGCGTTCTGAAAATGAGGGCCACCTTCCCCGACCTTAATCTCTCTGCATTTGGAGCTGTTAGTCCGAAGGCCGAGGATACCGGGGATGGTCGTGTCGATGCCACTGCCGATGAAGAAGTTCCCACTGCTACTGCCACTAGCTACGAGGCCGATCCCTCTGGGACTGCTTCGGGAGTACCTCCGACTGAGGGATAGTAGCCGTGTGCATCATTTTTTGCACTCACACCAGCGTAGTGTCGGTTGAGTCTAAGCTTCTTTTGGTACCATCATCAGCTTCTTAGGCTGACTTTTATCCCAGGCCAATTCAAGAGCGTTTATGACCGAGAGAGATCATTCCCTTTGTCTAACTATGAGCTCCTTTAACGTAGTCAAAGTAGGGTCTGATGTAACCCAATGTAAAACACTTAGGAAGTAATGAATGAAAAGTCTTAATTTTATTGAATCGACTCTGTGTACATGTTTTTTTTTTGGCCGACTTAAGGGTAATAGATTTTGAGATGCTCGGTGTTCCAAGGGTGAGGCAGTAGCTGCCCATTCAGGTTTTCCAACCGATACGTTCCAGGTCGAATGGTACTCGAGACGACATAGGGTCCTTCCTAATTGGGCCCTAATGTGCCCGCACCAACTTCTTCTGTATTTGGGAATGTTTTCCAGAGGACCATATCCCCGGCACGGAATCGTCTAACTTTAACTCGGGTGTTGTAGAACCGAGCTACTCGTCTCTGTCGAGCCATCACTCGTAGCCGAGCTTCTTCTCTTTTCTCTTCCACTAAGTCAAGCTCGAGCGATAGGAGTTCTTCATTTTCTTGTTCGCTGAATGAATTAACTCGGGCCGAATGTATCATGATCTCAACCGGGGCAACTGCCTCCGAGCCATAACAGAGGGAGAAGGGAATTTCTCCCGTGGCAGTTCGAGCTGTGGTCATAGGCCCATAATATATTCGGGAGTTCTTTAGCCCATGCTCCTTTGGCTCGATCGAGCCTCCTTCGGAGATGTTATTTGATAATCTTGTTAACAGCCTCAACCTATCCATTCTCTGAGGATGATGAGGCGAAGTGTACACGTTTCGGATCCCGAGATTACTGGACATTTCGCGGAACTGTCTATTGTCGAACTGCCTTTCGTTATCGGTGATAATAGTTCGTGGTATCCCGAATCGACATATAATGTTTTTCCAAACAAAGCTTGTAACTTTCTGTTCGGTTATTTTTGCCAATGGCTCGACTTCGGCCCATTTCGTGAAATAGTCTACAGCAACCACGACAAACTTGGCCTGACCCTTTCCCAAAGGGAATGGTCCGATGATGTTGATCCCCCACCGTGCAAAAGGCTAAGGACCAATCATTAGGGTCAAGTCCTCGGGGGGTTGCCTCGAGACTGCTGTAAATCACTGACACTTGTCACACCTTTGGACGAACTTCTTAGCATCGTGCTGTATGGTCGGCCAATAATACCCCTGCTGCAGGACTTTGTGGGCGAGTGAATGTCCTCCCGAGTGGTTTCCTCATATTCCTTCATGTACCTCCCGTAATATGTAATCAGTTTCCTGGGGATTCAAACATCGTAATAAGGGAGCGTAGAAACCTTTCTTATACAATACCCCGTTCAGAATAGTGTATCGTGATGCTCGGATCTTTAGCCACCGAGCCTCGGTGTGATCTTCAGGTAGCTTTCCCTCGTTGAGATAATGGATGATAGGGTTGGACCAGATCGGTTCCGACTCAATAACATGTATAGTTGAGTTGATCGGTTTAGTGATACTCGGCTTAGCGACGTATTCGATCGGCACCGATCTGGATATGTCGTCTTTGTCGGCTGAGACAAGTTTTACTAACAAATCAGCTTTGACATTCTCAGTTCTGGGGATCCGAATTACTTCGCATTATCGAAATTCGCCGATTAATTCTTTGGCTTTCTTCATGTAAGCCTTTAGTTGTTCTTTCCATATTTGATAAACAATGGTGACCTGGTTGACGACTAACTGTGAATCACTGAATACATTGAGATGAGTTACACTTACGCTCGCGGCGAGTCGAAGGCCAAGTAGCAAGGCTTCGTATTCTGCTGTATTATTCGACGCTTGGATTCTAAGTCGTAAGGCATATTGCATATAGGTTTGATTGGGAGTTTCTAATACTACCCCAGCCCCGCTTGCCTTTGAGTTGGAGGAGCCGTCGACGAATAATTTCTTAGGGGTAAGGCCGGGTGAGGGGTCGAGAGAAGAGGATACCGATGCTTCGATAATTTCGGCAGACTCAGACATTTTATCGATCTGTGGAGTTACTTTGACAATGAAGTCAGCCACGACTTGTCCTTTAATGGTTGTCCTCGACCTGTACTGATATCAAACTCACTTAATTCGATAGCCCACTTTATAAATTGGCCAGAGGCTTCTGGTTTCTGAAGGATCTGACGCAATGGTAGGTCAGTCATGACGATGATTGTATGAGCTTGAAAGTATGCGGAGTCGTCGCGAGGATACTACCAAGACCAAGGCTATCTTTTCAAGGGAGGATACCTCGTCTCTGCCGGCAGTAACGCTTTGCTGATATAGTACATTGGTAATTGCTTTCTGTCATATTCACGTATGAGGGCCGAGCTAATCGCTGCGTCAGATACAGCCAGATATAATAATAAAACTTCTCTCGACTCGGGTTTGGATAACAGGGGTGGAGACCCAAGATAAGACTTCAATTGCTGGAACGCTGCTTCACACTTTTTCGTTCATTCTATCGACTGTCGCCCCTTCAATTGTTTAAAGAAGGGGAGACATTTATCGGTGGATCGGGACAGGAAACGGTTGAGTGCTGCTACTCGCCCGGTCAGCCTTTCTATGTCTTTAATCATCTTGGGAGACTCCATGTCGAGTGAGCCTTAATTTCTCGGGATTCGCTTTGATTCCTCTCTGACTAACAAGGAACCCAAGAAATTTCCCTGAGCTTACACCGAAAGCACATTTGCTCGGATTTAACTTCATTTTATATTTGCACAGGGTCAAGAATATCTCTTCTAAGTCCGCTAAGTGGTCGGTCGCGTGTACACTTTTGATCAGGATATCATTTATATATACTTATATGGTTCGTCCGATGTGTTGAGTGAACATTTTGTTCACCAACCTTTGGTACGTCGCTCCAGCGTTTTTCAAACCAAATGGTATCACTCGGTAACAATAAAGACCTTTGTCAGTGACAAAGGTAGTCTTAGATTTATCGAATTGATGCATTACAATTTGATTATATCCAGAGTAGGCATCTATAAAGCTAAGTAATTCATGTCCTGCGATACTATCTACCAACTGATCAATCCAGAAAAGAGGGAAGCTATCCTTGGGGTAGGCTTTGTTCAGATCTGTATAATCAATACAGAGACGCCACTTCTCGTTTGCCTTTTTCACGAGCACGACATTAGCTATCCACTCTGCATAGTATATCTCTTCTATGAATTTAGCCTTGAGGAGTTTGCCGATTTCCTCTTCAATGATAGCGTACCTTTCGGGGCCGAGAGGATATCTCTTTTGCCGAATTGGTCGGTAGGTCAGATCAATGTTGAGTCGATGGGTCATGACCGAAGGATCGATTATAGGCATATCTTCGTGGCTCTATGCAAATACGTCAACATATCATTGAAGCAAGGTAATTAAATTGTCTTTGAGTGACGGCTTCAGGGATGAGCCAATTTGTACTACTTTTTATTTTCAACAAGAAAACAAATGTGTTTGATTTGGGAAATTTGTCTTATTCAGACATAACAGAGAAAAGTATAAAGACAATCATCACACTTTATTGATTCTGAGTTCATTTACATCCTTTAATATCCCTTGATTCTAAGATATATTACTTGGCATAAAGAAACTATTATAAGTTCAACTGTTATAGTCAAATATAAATATTGGCAGCATAATAGCAATGATCTCAGTCATCCCCTAGGACTTAGGAGGAATTGACGAATCGATCAATAATCTTTAAGGAGATAGATATTCCGGCAGCATTCTGGCGCTATCTTAACCATCTCCTAAGACTCAGGAGGAATATGCATTTCTGTCGATCATTCTCCCTTTTTCTTGGATAGGAAGAACTTAAAGACTTGGGGGCTTCAAGCATTTTGACAAAGATGACACTTTCTTTGTCATACAGATCGCAGAGCAACTGCTTATGCTGTCCCCGCGTAAAGGATATGGGTTGCACGGGTTCGCGCAACCTACCGGAGCTCTTTGCTCCTACCTTTAGTCTTCTTCTTTACTCTGCTTTTGCTCCGAAATCTTCCAACCGTCTAAATGAAGGAAGGGAAGGGGTATTTATAGGCGCTCGCACATGTGGAACCTTTAATCTTAGCGATGTGGGATATATCTTGAATAATCACTTGGAACTCTTGCTATGCAATCAATATGCTTTGCGGGGACCCACGCAATTGATATACTTTGCGGGGACCTGCGCAATCAATATACTTTGCGGGGACCCGCACAAGGTAATATTGTTCTTTTCCTCTCCTAATTTTTATGCGTCAACAGATGCCCCCTTGATCCTTTCTTTGCTTTTCACAAAATCAAAGAAAAAGATCAATTAAAATCCTTTCTCCAGGGTTTGTGCGGACCTGCGCAATCAAAACCGTCTACTGTACTCGGGCGTGAATCCTATAAATAGTCTAACTCTTAATCATTTGGTCAATTCCCTCGCGTGCCTGTCGAAACTTCGTTCTTGCGATTTTCCCCGCTCAATCAATATCGTTTGCGCGGTATCGCGTAACAACTTTGTTGTTTGCGCAAATTTTCCAGAAGTCCTTATATTCCGTGCAAACCCTTTACTTTGTAAGGACCCGTGCAAAGTGTCAGCACTTAGCTGTTTTTTCCTCAAGCTTTTTGATCTTTTCTGATCACTTAACCCTTCCCGACTTTCTTTCGTATCTCTTCTCCTTTGATTTTCTTCAAAACCCTTGACTTTGTACTTCATCATGGCTCGTACTAAGCGAACCTTTCGCCTCGTAGATTCCCCTACTGCCCAACCTTCTCATCCTGAGTTGCCTGATACATCTTCTTACCGTCCTTCTCCTTCTTCCGATTAGCCACCTGTCAAACGAACAAAAACCACCACCAACACTCCTGCCTACTTCAAGGAACCCGTACTTCCAACCTTCGATTTCTTTGGCCGTATTAAATCTCTGCCATCTCTCATTCACTGATCAATAGCACTGGAGAGCTCAAATGTCCTCCAAAACATGGTAGAGAATATGACTGGGACGAATGGTTGAAAACAACCGCCCACATCCGCACAGACAGCTAAAAATCACCTCCTCGGGAAGATACTCCTCGGGCTTCTCGTTCGAAAAAGACTCGCCGAAATAAGGTGAAAGAATTTGAAGAAAAAATTTCAGAACACAAGAGGAAAAGACTTCAGAACTCGGGGGACTCGGTGCGAGTTGTTGAGGGCGTTATGAAGTTTGATAACCCTCATGCAGAAGGCATGACGATAATTCTCATCAACGTTTATTGCCACCAGTCTATGCTTGACTGTGAGCCAAAGGATTATGTGCACGGCAAAAGACTGATGTATACTGAGTCATGGGCAACGAGAGAGCCACGCATCCTTGAAGGGATAATACAGACGTAGAAACCGTGGCAGAAGTTTGGAGAAGTCCATCCCATGATCTTCCTAGTACCTTTCCATAACCCTCACGACCTTTCCCCTTCACATTTCTATGAAACAATCAAACAGCGTTTTTGAGATCGCGCACAACTCTGGGGACAGGAAGACTTCCGCATTAGGGGTCTATTAACCGCTCGACGCTATTATTTTGACTAGGCAGAAGCTATCTTACTGAAGCACTCGAGCACGCTTGCCAAAATCGGCCTTTACGATGCTATAAAAGTGACATCTAAGCACTTCTATAAGGAACCCACTGTGCTGAAAGGTTTTATCGAGTACTGGTCACCTACTACCAACTCTTTCCACTTGCCCTACGGTAAGATGAGTATAACACTTTGGGATCTCCATCGTATAGCTGGTCTTCCAATAATAGGCAGGTTCTATGATGAATTCATTCCAACCAACCGAGAGTTAGCCTTTGTATCCTCTCCTGATCGTAAACCTTCCATCTCTAAGACTACTATCAAGCTTTTCAAGGAGATGGGGAAATTTCCTAATTTTCACAAGCTTCCTCCTTTGCAATGGCTTGCACATTTCTCCAGAGGTCTCAGGTATTTAAACCTAAGAATCAAATTTTATATATATATATATATATATATATATATATTAGAGACTTCTCCATACTTATATTTTCTTTTTTCTTATAGATTCCGCAACTGTCGCTCCAAGGAGCTAATGCAGCTTCGAGATGCCATGAAGGAGAGAGCAGATTATAGTTCATTTGAGGAACTTACAGATTTCTTAGCCTACTGGCTGAACCTCGTTGTAGTTCCTAGCTCCAAGTGGACAGATGTTGTTCATCCCACAGTCTTTGCCATAGCTAGCGCTTTCGCCGAAGGCCATAGATATTCTCTTGCTCCTCCAGTACTATGCTCCATTTACAGAGCCCTTGGAGAGATAGCTATCCACGTGAAGAATCCTACTCTTGGAACTTCATCAGCATATACTTCTTGGCACTATATCACAGGGTGGCTTGGAGTTTACTTTCCCTGGACCTTTGAAGCATCAGAGAAAGCATATGTTCATCCCTCGCATCTTTCACTTTGGTTCTTCCAGCAAAGGGCAATGGCCAAGAGGGCATATGACTGGGTTGCAAATAAGATTCAGGATAATGACCAGATAAACTTCTTCCAATTTCGTCTCCATTGCTATACTGAAGATACAGACTGCATTTTGATAGCATTTTGACAGCATGACTGTAAAGCAATCTATTTGACATCATGACTGCAAAGCATGACTACAAAATGTTCCACTTTTAGCGACGAAAATTTTCGTTGCTAAAAGTCTTTTTTTTTTTTTTAATATACAGTTCAAAATTCCGCACAAATTTCCTGATATACACTGTTAACAATATAAAAATCATGGAAATTTTTTTCTGCGGTAGGAATTTTCATTATCTAAAACTCTTAAAGCTTTTGAGCAATGAACGTTTTTGTGCTAAAAATTCTTGAATTTGTTTTACATGAAAATTTTCGATGCTTTAAAAGTCTTCGAATTTTTGATTGGCGAAACTTTTTCACGCTAAAAATCTTAGAAATATTTTTATGCGAAAATTTTCACGCTAAAAGTCTTCGAAATTTTTTTGACCACAAACTTTTTCGATACTAAAAATCTTGAAATTTTTTTACAATGCTAAAATTTTCACGCTAAAAGTCTTCGGAATTTTTTGACGGCAAAACTTTTCGCTATTAAAAAATCTTAGAAATTTTTTTGGCGGTGAAAATTTTCGTTGCTAAAAGTCTTCGAAATATATTTACGGCGAAACTTTTTGATGCTAAAGAATGTTGGAAATTTTTTTGGCGGCGAAAATATTCGCTGCTAAAAACTTAATTTTTGCTACTAAAGATTCTTCATATTTTGGAAAATATTTTTTGGCGGCTAAACGTTTCGCTGCAAAAAGTTTTGGTGATTTTTTGGGCGGCGAAAATTTTTGCTGCTAAAAGTCCCGGATATTTTTAAGGGCGAAAATTTTCACAAAACGCTCTTAAGCGGTCTTTTTTGGCGGCGAAAATTTTCTTCGCTAAACGCCTTGGTGGTTTTTTAACGGCAAAAGTTTGCAAAGCTAAAAAGTCCTGGATATTTTTTGGCAGTGAAAATTTTCACTGCTAAATGTCCTAACGGTCTTTTTGGCGGTGAAACCTTTCGCTGCTAAACGTCTTGGCGGTTTTTTTGGCAGAGAAAATTTTCGCTGCTAAAAGTCTTGAAGTTTTTTGGCAGTGAACGTTTTCGCTGCTAAAGGTCTACGAAAATTTTTTTAGCGACGAAAATTTTCGTCACTAAAAATCTCTCATTTTGCGACGATTTGAAGTTTTCGCTGATAAAAGGCTTGTACATCGGTCTTTTAGCGACGAATTTGGCGATGAAAATTTTCGTTGCTAAATGTTTTTAGCTGCGAAAGTTTGACTTTTAGCGACGAAAATGTTCATCGCTAAAAGTGGTGTTTCTTGTAGTGCTTGGGGAGCCTCTACTGCCTCAGGCGCTCTGCCCTATCTTCTCCTCTTCAGTTGATGGCGGAGGTCAGTTGGGGCCAGAGCCGAGGTCACAGACACATAGGATGGTTCCGCGTCCCGAGCAAGATCCTGGACTCGGACATACCGATTCTGGGATGCAGCGTTCTATGTAGGATTGGGAGCTCATGCAGACTGATCTTGGGACACCCTGACCCGAGAACTAACTTGCTGCGGTGGTTCCTCGAGTGCAGGGGTCGCCTCCACTATGTTGAGAGTATGTTGCTGACTTTGTTGTGCCTTCATCCGACTGATTTCATCTCTCAGCATCTGAACTTCATTCTGTAACGCTTTATATTTCCCTCCTCAGCTCTGAGTCCACTGGGACGGCCCTATCAGAGTCGATTCAGTATGCAACAGTGACAATGATTAGTGTTGTCCACTCGGTTCGGGCTCCACTGTTGTGACCTTCTTCTTCCCTTTTGCCATTTCCGGTAAAGCTTTCTAACTCTTTGTTTGAGTCCCACAGACAGCATGAAAAAATGTTGAGGTCAAAATCTAGACCACCCTCCACTCAATGCTATGAACTCAAAATAGACCCTGGTCCTGTACAGAAAGGGTGAGCAAAGGAGACCCTGGCTTAAACAGGGGACCCTCCAATGCCTAATCAGGCTAGGGAATCTGGGCCTAAGTTGCGTAATGTAGAGAGAGGGTGCAAGATATTGTATACTTGTTGTAATGGGTTTCTCTGGTATTTATACCCATGAGGCGAAGGGATCGCGACCGTCAATCTCGGCATGATTTGCTCAATCAAGCAGATGTTGCGCTTGCAGGAGTATCGATCGATATCTTTAAGTCATGCATAGGATCATGCATTAATGGGATGAATCACCGGGCGTGATCTTCGGCCACGTCCATATTTGGGTTAGTCTCATGACTTTGTACTCCGAGCTCATGATCAGACTGGACCTTCCTTATCCAAACCTTCCTTATCCTGACTCGGACTCAATCCATTCGAGTCCACGATCGGATCCCCCTAGTCGGAGCACAGAAGTTGGAGTCCGTTGGGCGTGCCTTCTTCTAGGCTCACTGGCCCCTTGGGTCGAGGATGAGTCGGTCGATCCAGGGCCGTAGCTCTTCGGATGAGGATGAGGACGAGGATGAGAGCTCGGCTCTACTGATCCTCTTCGGATGAAGACAAGGACGAGAGCTCGGCTTGCTGACCTTCTTCGAATGAGGACGAGGATGAGAGCTCAGCTCTATCGATCCTCTTCGAATGTGGACAAGGACGAGAGCTTGACTCGGTTAACCCTCTTTAGATGAGGACGAGGACAAGGATGAGAGCTCACCTCTACCGATCCTCTTCAGATGAGGACGAGGATGAGAGCTCGGCTCGGTCGATCCAGGGCCGTAGTTCGGATGTCTTCTCGAGTCCGTAGCGATGTTCTCTTTCCGTGGCCATACTAATCGTTCAGTTCCCTTGAGTTGGTAATTATCGGGTCTACTCACATTTTCCCATAACAAGAATAATGAAAAGAACATTTTTAATGGCTGGCATTCAACTCTAAAAATCAAAGGTTGTGATCACCATCAAGTATGAACATCAGATAGTAGGTTTTTTGGGTTAGTATTAAAGAAAGGTACCGTTCAAACCAATGGGCCATATTAACACTTAGGCTCAAGCAGGTGGCCACATAGGACATGGACTAGGTGGTCTTAATCTCGACACACGCAGGGGCTCTGTTGGGCTACCGCCTTGATATTTATGGGTTTTATCCACTCCGTTCATTCATTTTTCCATATTAATTTAGGGCATGAGCCCAAAGGTGAGATAGATCAGAGGTTCAAGTGGACTACACAGTGGGGATTGAAGTCTCACCATTGAAAACTTCTTGAGGGCCACAAAAGTGTTTGACCAGGCCGATATTTGTGTTTTCCCTTCATCAAGGTCCATGCTACTTTATGAAAAGGTTGGATGGCAAATAATCATCATAGTAGGCCCTAGGAAGGATTCGATAGTGACCATCATTGTCACTGCTGGATGAAAATAAGCATTAGGAAGTTTTAAATTTCAATCACCACTGATTCCTGTGGTGTGGTTCATCTGAGATTCAGATCTAATTCATTTTTAGGCTCATGCCCTATAATGATCTGGAAAGAAATGGAAGGACGGCATGAATAAGAGACATACATCATGTGAGGCCCATGGAGCTTCTCCATCACCGACTTCTACCGGCTCGATACCGGAGGGGTCAATACGGAAGCGGAGTCCGCTAGAGCCGAGCTCGAATAAGCCGGCGTAGTCCAGAATCTGCGTCCAGCGATATACACAGTATCTAAAGTCGAATAAAACCTCACGACAAAGATGAAGGAACTCTTCCTGCAAACTTTTAGAATGTTGACGTGGATGGAGACTTGGGCGGAGTCATGCTTTACACGGCCCTTTCTCTGGACAAGGCACCGTGAGTGAATTGAGTAGAAAAATATTAAAGACGTGATTAGCTGTACTTGTCGGCATCCCACATGTTTACAAGATTAGATCATACAATTAGCCCCGCTTTGAATTATCTTTTTTTTTTTCATTTTTTTTTAATAGCCGATAAAAGGATTTTTGAATTTTTACTGGTACAAAAATGTCCCTCCATGTGTCAGGGATAATGGCAGCAGGATTCAGATTACATACAGCGTAACCATACTGGGTAAACTGTGGGGCCCACTATGGTGTTTATTTGAAATCAACACCGTTTACATATTTTGCCAAAGCATTTTATGCCATAATTCGAAATATGAGATGAATTCAACGCTAAGTGGACCACAAAACAGAAAACAGTGGAGCTTATATGTCTACGGTTGAAATCTTATTCGCAGGGTTGTTGCTGCTTTGGATCATGATAATATTTTTATTATTTTAGTTGATCCCAATAGTAATGACCTTACAAATAATTGGGTCACTTTATGAATGGTTTGAATTGCATATAAATATCATGGTGGAGCCCATAAAACTTTGAACGATAGGTAACCCTTTATACTATTTTTAGTCATGTGGCCCACTTGAGTGTCAAATCTGTCTTATTTTTGGTCTCATGTCTTAAATTGATCTTCCAAAATGGATAGACACTGTCAATTTATAACAAACTTAATGATAAGTCATGTTATGGGAAGATCCGAGCCCCTTATAATCCCGAGGACCGACATCATGAGCCGATAACTACATACGATGTCCACGGCTCAGTGAGCAGTAGAGGTGCCTCAGCCCTAAGAGTAACGATTAGGATGAAACTGAACCCAATAAGGTAGGCCTGATACCCCGCATCGGGCCTTGTGAAAGAAGTCTCTCGGAATGTGTAACTGGCGAAGAGTCGAGACCATCAGATCGGCTCGGACTATGAGCGCGATTACTGCTCGACGAAGGGTTACAATCACTACGACTAAGGCCTCATCTACCAACAGGGCTGAGCCAAGTCTGAATCCTGAAGTGAGCATTCCATGAGCTAATCTTAGAAACTATTATAAGTGGACATGACCGGTTACTTCGCTCGCATATATACATGATATGCGTAATGTCCTACATGATCCTCGAATTGCATATAGTATCCCCACAATCCGAAAATTCCACTGATTGAGTGAATCGTGTCGGGATTGGCAGATCTCGACCATCTGATAGACTGGTATAAATAACAGAAGACCTCATTACTACAGTACGCAATATCTTGCACTCTCCCTCTACCTCTCAACTTAGACCCCAATTCCCTTGACCTGACTTAGGCATTGGAGGGTCCCCTGGATCCTTTGCTTACCCTTTGTGAAGGACTAGGGTCCACCCGAGGAGCATAGCAAGGAGTGGAGGTTGATCCAAATTTTGACCTCAACATTTTTAGCGTCGTCTGTGGGAACTGACATGAAAAGTGAGGTTCCTATTCTCGAGTATAATGGCTAGAAGGAAGAAGAAAGCAGTAGCGGTGGAACCAGAACCAAATGAGTAAACTGGCTCCTCCTCGCTACTTCATGCCGAATCAGCCCCGGGGCCTTCCCAGCGTTCTCGCAATCAGGCGAGTAAATATCCCACCATGTAGGGCGAGATAAAAGCCCTACAGGACGAGGTGAATAGGATGAAGCAATAACAGGAGCCACGACCACACCTGGCTCAGGAAAATCCTGTCCCTGAACCAATCGGTCCGGTCATGGAGGCTCATTCCATGCCGAGGAGTGTGAGGCCTGAGGCGCCTCAACACCCTCAGATGCCGATGTCAGGTCAGAATCCTCTTCCGACCCAAATTCGTTCGGAACAAGGCCACATGAGCTCCGACCAATGCTTCGGTCACTTCAGTCCTAGCACCAACAGATCTCCGCCATCGGCTAGAACGGAGGAGGGGAAGGAGAACTCCGGAAATAGAAAACAACCAAGAGATCATAGCGAAAAATAAGGACCCATGGGAGAAACGGTTCACAAAACTCAACGACAAATTGTTGGCCCTGGAAAAGAAACAATAGCCGACGTCAGTTCTCACAGCCGTTCAGGCGATGATGGAAGAGACCGAGCCTCCCTTCACGTCGGATATCATGAACGAGGTGATGCAGCAGAGGTTCAGGATACCTCCCGTCATTCAGTACTCCAGGTCAAGAGACCCATCCGAGCATGTGAAAGCCTATCACTCGTGGATGCAAATCCAGACAGTAACGGATGCTATGATGTGCCGAGGGTTCTAGATCACACTTAAAGGTTCCGCTCAGAATTGGTACCAGCAGCTCAAGCCAAATTCTATCAGTTCCTTCGCAGAGTTGAGCTGACTATTCCTTACCCAGTTCATAAGTAGTAAAAGAAATCGAAAGCCCAACACTCACCTATTTGCTATCAAGCAAGAGCAGGAGTCATTGAAAGACTACATCGCTCGCTTCAATGAGAAAACATTATTGGTAGAAGACTACGACGACAAAATGGCACTCACTGCGTGTTCAGCGGACTAAAAGAAGGGAATTCACTTTCTCCATTGGTAAGAACCCGCCGAAGACACTGGCTGAACTTGTCGCCAGAGCTCAGAAGTACACCAACGCGAATGACTTCTCCAATGCCCATAAAAATATCCAAGTGACGGAACCGAATGGTAAAGGGAAGAGGCCTAGGAACGAGGAACCCCAGCCGTCTAATAAAGGGGCCAATGACTGCGCCCCTCACGATCGTCGTCCGAGCAGAAGGCCGGAGGGAAAGTTCTGTTCCTACACCCCCCTTAACACGTCCACCGAGCAGATTCTATTAGACATTTGAGGAGAAAAGTTGTTGAATTGACCTATTTGTATGAGAGTCGATCCAGATCATCGAGACAACCACAAGTATTACCGCTTCCACCGGGACCACGGCCACAATACGGCTGACTATGTAGATCTCAAAGATGAGATCGAGACCCTTATTCGGAAGGGACACCTGCACTGATACACCAAGGAAAAATAGCTCAAAAAAAAAGAAAGAGAGCGAGAACAGCCAAATAACACCATGGAAGAGCCTGCCAAAATCCGTACCATCTTCAGGGGCTCATCTGGTGAAGGAGATTCAAATAGAGTGCGGAAGGCTCACTCCCTGAAGTCTAAACTGGAACATTACCTCCACTTAACCGAGCGGCCTAGCAAGGAACTTCAGGTCAGCCCATGCACTCTGACCTTCACGGAAGAAGATGCTCGCGGAATCCATCACACGCATGACGATGCTCTAGTAGTCACCATGACCATAGTGAATCAAAAGGTATGCCGCATCTCGGTCGACACCGGGAGCTTGGCCGACGTGATCTATTTTGAGGCCTTTGAAAGAATGGGGATTCCGAGGTCTCACCTCAGACACGTGAAGACCCCCTTGCATGGCTTTGCCGGAGAAAGAGTGATCTCCAAGGGAGCTATCTCCCTCCCTGTGACTGCGGGAGAAGGACAACATCAAGTCACTCTTATGGTGGACTTCTTAGTTGTTAACGTACCATCGGTGCACAACGTCATCCTGTGCAGACCTTTCCTCGACGTGATGAGAGCAGTCGTCTCCACCTATCACTTGATGATGAAATTCCCAGCTGAGAACAGGACAAACTACCTCTGAGGCGATCAGCGAGAAGCTCGGAAATGTTATGCAATGACAGTTAAGAAAGAGTCAGTTAAGCAAGCGCTCACCATCAACGTCTTAGACCCTAGAGGACCTGTGGAAGGCTCATCCGTGGAAGACCTAGAGAAAGTACCGCTTGATGAGGCTGATCCGAGTAGAACCGTTCAACTCGGGACTTCATTGAATCCTGAGCAACGGCTCCAAATATTAACTTTCCTTCGACAACATATGGACATCTTCGCATAGTCCCATTAAGATATGCTCAAAATTTCTCCGGATGTCATGGTCCACAGGCTGAATGTGGATCCAGATCATAGACCTGTCAAGTAGAAAAGAAGGTCATTCGATGTTAAATGATATGAAGCTAAGGAGACAAGGATGATCACTTATCTCGACGAGGCGAGGAAATTGATCGAAAGGTTTTGGAGTTGCACTATCCACCAGATCCCCAGAGCGAAAAATTCATGGGCCGATGCCTTAGCTAGGCTCGCCTCGGCAGCAAAAGGGAAGATCCTGCAGGTCATCTCCGTTGAATTCATAGAGCATCCAATCGTCAACAAAGGGATGCAGAGGAAGTCGAAGCCCACATTGTAGTGCATAAAGAAAAATGGTCACTTCTCCCTCAACAGGTATGCCGACAGAATCAAGGGGCTCAGGGGCCCTTATCTGTATGGAGTCCGGGATCTGAAACTCCAAGCAGATCCATTCCATTTGAGACTCCGACAGCACGGAGCCTCCTAGGACTACCTCCGAAGCCCGCCCACTCGCTGGCATCTCAATAGCCTCAGCACTCACGGTTTGGGGGGCTTGAGCAGACTTCTTTTTGTCAGCCTTATGAGTCCGAGCCCTTGTCTCCTTTTGCTTTCGGGGCGAAGGGTACAAGGGTACAGCTTCATAGGGGCCTTCAGAGGCCCCTCTCCCATTACTAAAGCTCCCCGACTCGGAGTCATTATCATAATCCCGAACAGTCTCTAAGTTGGATGACATCTTAAGAAGAAGGAATGCAAGGAAGCGCAAGGAGACTCATCGGACGATCACCAGAAATCGTTCTTGCTAGAAATGCCTGATCGGTCGAAATCGCCTTCATCGGAAATCGCCTCCTCCGGTATCAAGCTCAAACATTGCATAGAAACGAAAAGAAATCTATAAAGAAAGGCTTATATAGACCACATCAAATCTCTGCATTAATGACCAGCAATGATAGCTGCAGCCAAATTGTAATGTCACGCCCCAAATCCAAAAATCGGATTCACTGAAATCTCAATCGCCAAATCCGGTGCCGACAGCCTCCGTAGTACCCCATTGTCGGCTCCTTGAGTCCATACGTTAGATTCTGATCCTGGAATCCTACAAGGAGGATTTTTCCAATGTACATTTAACTCATAGTAAGCATAACCACAAGATTACTCAATTCACAAAGGCAACATCATCATCACATATCCACTAATATAATCATTTGAGTATAATGCTGAAAGGGAAATACATAAATCAAAAATTAAGCTCCAGAAGACCGCTGCATGCTCCAAGCTCAATGCTGCTGCAACCTAACGTCACCTGTACGCATCTATCGTGCATAAGCTTATAGAAAGCTTAGTGGGTAGTGAAAGTGTGTGCACAAGATAAGTGCCGAGTAAGCAATATCAGAGTAATTAGAGTAAACGGAAGTACTGACAAGTCCATGAGTCATACAATATCAGGGTAAACAATGCAAATCAGCTATGCAAATGAGTCAAAGAGAGCCAAATATTAGATGCCGAGGATACAATGCCATAAAGCATACAATATTGAAATAAGCGAAAATGTATTGATAAGTCTATGAGTGTCATCAGCCGTACCAAGGCTATGCGATGTAAAGCATGAATGCTAACGGCCATATTAATGCTAAGTACTGCGAATGTAATGTAATATGCGGTGTGAATGAAATGACCAAGCTGAAGTGAAGTCGGGATGATAGTACGTAGTATTGTAGGCTATAGGGTCCATCACAAGGGACTTCTATCCAAACCAGTCTCATGCCTAAATTTGGATAGCCAGACTCAATATAGTAGACTCCTGATCTCAGGTTAGTCGCGTGCCCAATCGAAATCCTGGCCATGCGAAGGTACACAATAGTTAGTTGCGCACCACTAGCCCGAGTGGATAGTGAATAAATGAATGAATGAGTATGCAATTCCTGCACAATAAGTCTACATATCAGTACAGTTCATCTCTAGGATCATCACTGGGGTTTAGTACACTCCAAATGGCACTGCCGCTCTCCCAGCCGTACAGTCCAAGTGAGCATAAGAAACCTCACTATTTGCCTGGCCAATAGTCTGCCAATACTTATTCGGCACGTCGATAGCGGACCTATTCCTTGAGCTGGTCAGAATCAACCTAGCAATACCCCTTATGCTCGGGCGGGTAAGGCCACACCCCCTCCCAACTGACTACGACAGAGTGGGAGATGCGGCCTCCTTGTGTTAGGCACTCGGGCGCTCATGTATATCCATTCGGTCTCAACGTTGGGGCATCCTCTGGTACCAAGAGGGTTTTAGAAATTTTTACCCAAGGCCATTTATGGCAGCCCGATGCTCGAACCAAACATTTTTGGTGTCCCATTTGGTCACCCATGATATGCCTGTGAAGGCTACGGCCCTGATGTCGCTAGGGCGTACAATAATCACAACACACAATGCAAGATGTATGAGTCATACAATCCAGTCGTACACCAATCTTGCGTATATCATGCGCTCATGTGAGATAACCTCCGCCTATCAGGGAGTCTCATAACAACCTGCCTAATGACATATGCAAGGATCAACCACATCTCATAACAAACATGCAGATGATGCATATGGGCATGTATCATGATGTTATGCGGTCACATACTCATAATCGGTATCAATAACTGGCATCGACAATCAACCTCGACAATATAGACATTTAACCAACATTGCCCCCAAGGAATGGTTCATATAGAGCCTAACAAATAGTAAACTCATGGCTTCACACCAGGGCCAAATATACAACACCATGGGCCTCACTCAAGAGCTTAATATACATCGCGATGGGCTTTACTTATGGGCCACATATACATCAAGTGGGTCGCATCTCACGGGTCTAATATACATCACAATAGGCTGCTCCCACGGGCCTAATATACATCAAGTCGGGCCTCACCATATGGGCCGAAAATATATCACAATGGGCCACGTCCCATGGGCCTCGAATACATCACAATGGGCCTCAAAAATTGGAATCGGCCTCAACAATTGGAATCGCCACTTGAAATCATCCTCGATACTCGGCCTCGACAATCGAAATCTGCAAATCGGTCGCGACAATCGGAATCGTTCGATAATTGGAATTGATCGATAATCGGAATCGATAAATCGGTCACGTCAATCAGAAATCGGCAATCGGTCATGATAATCAGCCTCGATCGCTAAGCGGCAATCGGCCACGACAATCAGAATCGATCAATAATCGAAATCGGTAATTCGGTCACGTCAATCGGAATCGACAATCGCTCATGATAAACGGCCTCAATCGTTAATCAGCAATCGGTCAAGTCAATCAGAATCGGCAATCTGCCACGACAATCGAAAATGGTAATTCGGTTACGACAATCGGAATCAGTAAATCAGTCACGTCAATTGAAAATTGTCAATCGGTTACAATAATCGGCCTCAATCGATAATTAGCAGTCGACCACGATAATTGGAATCGGTCAATAATTGAAATCGATAAATTAGTCACGTTAATCGAAAATCGGCAATCGACCTCCATCGTTAATCAACAATCGGACTCGATAATCGAAATCGGTCAATAATCGGAATCGACAATGATCATGATAAACAGCCTCGATCGCTAATCAGCAATCAACTATAACAATCGGCACCGATAATTGGCATCGGTAATCGGCATCAATAATCAGGGTTGATAATTGGCGTTGGCCTCGACAATCGGCACCGATAATCAGCATCGGTAATCGGCACCGATAATCAGGGTTGATAATCAGCGTTGGCCGTGGTTATGAAGTCATTTGTTGTAACATCCCGGATTTTTTTCAACTTGGCAATGGGCATCCTTGGATGTAGAATTGCCATAGGACCTTATTCTATTGTAATTAGGGCGTAAGTTAGTTAAGTATTAATAGCTTGGATCACTTTCTATACAAACTACAAAGGCCCAAGTACCACCTCAGGCAGAAATTACTCAGGACCAAATCCTTTAGAAATTAGATGAAATTAACTAAGTGTTAAACTAGATTAGCTATAAAATTTGTTTGAACCACTTTAAATATGAACTGCAAGACCCAAAACTTGCAGAATCATCGACGCTAAATTACCCTGAAATCTAGGATCAATCTCATTACCCAGTTGCTCTCAGGAGCACATTGAAACTTCGTATCAGACCTGGACCGCACGTCAAAAGTTCAATTACTACAAAATTATATAATTAAGACCGCCTTGTTGAACTTGACAACCATCTCAGAAATTAAGTCCTAACTGTGTCTAGAAATGCACAACTTGAGCCCGGAGCGAAGTGTGTGAGAAGCGTGAATATATTTAGAAATGAAATCTGAATTTAAGTAATCTGAGTTATGTCACTTGCGGGCCAAATATAAGGATCCAGAACGTCAGAATTTGACCTAAATACACCATCAGATCAAGAGAAATTTCATACACAAGTCAGTGTACTTGGGGCCCTGATCGAGTTTCGGTGACCGTTAAACGGAAACTGATTTGCCGCGGTCGATCTATAAACCTGATCGGACCGAAAACTTAGCTTAACCTAGATCCTACATAAGGGAGCTTAAGTCCGACCTTAGACTCAAGGGGGGGCTCCGAAAGTGCTCCGTTGAGCTGAAACAGACACTCTTTGGACATAACTTAAGTATACCTTGGCCCTGGGGCCATTTCCATCAGTTATGGGCCTATATAAGGGCCTTAAACCCTCACTCTCTCATCCCATACGAATTTGTGAAACCCTAAGAGAGAGAAGAGAGCAAAGAGAGAGGAAAGAGAGAGAAAGAGAGAGAGAGAGAGTTGGAGATTCATCACAGGATTCGACCCTGTCTCTCCACGTGCTTATCCACTACTATCGAATTGCTATCCTGGCGATTCTGACTTCGTTCTTGGGTAAGAAATCCTAACCCTAATCTGTTATAGGGTTTCAATTGTCGCTAGTAGCGAAATAGCTGACTCAACTCGTGTTATAGGTTGTCATTCTATCGTTGACAAAGACTTAGAGTCTCTATCGAATTCGTTACGCTTCTATGGCGTAAGGTGCGGATTATAGACGTATAGGTTATGGTTTTCAAGGCTTTCAATGTCAGTTAATGATTTTGTTCTTGACGTGGATGTTATTTCACATGCAAAATGCGATGTTTGTTCTACATTTCAGTTACATACGAACTATGTGGAGTTTACTGTATTCTTTGTATTTGTAGAAAGTACCGTATATGTATGAAATTTGAACGTGTGTTCACCATGATTAATTGTTGTGTGTGTATACTAGTTATGCATGTAACAACTCCTTGGTGAAAGGATTTTCCCAAATACATGTTACCGCCAACATACATCATGTAGGCTATAGTGTGTAGTCTAAGTGTTTGTTGAAATGACTGAATGAATATGGGGTTATGATTAGTGTCTGCCATGTCTATGGAATGCAATTACACGACTGTTGTGTATGTGACAATTCCTTGTTGGAAAGATTTGTCCAAGTATAGGTTATAATTAACATATGTTATGTATGTCGCTATATGCAGTCTAAGTGTTTGTAAAAATGTATGAATGAGTAAGTAGTTAGTAAATTGTAATTTATATGGGTGTTGAGATAGGATTCTCAACTACCTTATGAATGTGTATAATTTCCTCCATGCAAGTTGTTTAGTTTCTTAGCTTTACTTGTGAAAGGCATGTGTATGAATTCTTGTTGATGTTGCACCTCATAACATGCTCGATAGTATGATTAGATTACTTGGTTACTCCTGTTCGGACTACTTCACATGCTTATTGTTTAAGGTTGAATGTGTATAGGGCTATGTTATGGTCCAAGCAATTGATAACAGGCATTGAGTTCGTGGGTGAGATTCATTCACCACGTAGGATGTGTTCGACGAACCCGAGCCGTACTAGAGTTGTCAGCAGTGGTTAGGCCACACGGAGTGCTTACGCACTTCATGTCGATCAATTCGAGGTGTGCTCGTGCTAGTTGAGTTCGTCAAGTAACTCGATTGACCCGATATATGTTCACCATGTTTGGATGCTACTGCTTGAACCTAAGGTACCAAACTCACCAGTGAAAATCCCGTTAACCTTGGTACCTCGATCCGCTAAGACTCATGAGCCAGACATGGTGGTATGAGACACCGTGGTCGAGTTGTCGGCCTGCGCTGGGGCAACGAGCCTCCCCGTAGTGACCAGTGAGTAACCCAAACTCGTGAGCTGAATACGTTGGTATGGGACATTGTATTCGAGCTGTCGGCCTCCATTGGTGTAGCCTGGCTGTGGTCTCCAGTCGAGTTGGCGACGAGCCTTTGAAAATAGACTGCCAATTGGTAGGGTGTTGGTGGTAGTGACCTGAACTTGCCTATCGTATGTGATTAACTAGGATTGACGGCCCTAGATGGATCATTGTTTGGGAATTGATATAAGGGAGGTACCTTAGTAAAATGGCTACGCTGGTGATGCAGATCGTAGAGGTGGAGTAGCTATATCACGTGGTGGCCGACGATCGATCTTCTGAGGTGGCATAACACCGTTGTCTTTCATCTTGGTGAAACAGAAGGGGTCAGTGTGTCCACCTTTATCGCAATATATACACCAAGCCCGTGTGCATGCACTTGCAGTTGAAGCACCTAAGTCAACAACTGCAGCGCCTTTGACCTTTGAGGTCACTGCTCACATTCAAGATACACCTGTATTCCTATTGGCAGACATTAGGTCTATTAAACCAATTCGTACGAAAGAATAGACCTAACAATGGATTACTATCCTCATTATAAAAATAATATGGTAACTAGAGAGAACAATTATGTTGTAAATAATAAAAGTGTCAAAACGGAGAATTTCTACAACTTCGAGTTGCCAACAGGCTGGTCATACCTTTTCATATTAAAGTTTAGTATTTGGTGTCAATTTAGGAATTCTTATATTCATACTAGGAATTATCCTGTGATTAAATTTGATTATGCGTAAAGATACATATATATA
The DNA here is from genome assembly GCA_030180095.1 of Magnolia changhungtana. NCBI lineage: Eukaryota > Viridiplantae > Streptophyta > Magnoliopsida > Magnoliales > Magnoliaceae > Magnolia > Magnolia changhungtana. The sequence goes on along the minus strand of JASAUF010000395.1, from coordinate 669,059 downwards.
TATATATATTTTTTGTTATTTTTGTACAATTAAATTAGAACCCTCGAGTAGGATTGAGTTTCACAGTAAGGTTATAAGTTTCTTATTTCCCTTGTAAATTTAAGGTTCATATTGCATCGAGGAGATGTCCCTTTTCTTTTCCTTCCAGCGGCTTTATGTTACTAGCATTCCACACTTCTGCAATATTTTAGGACTCTCGACTCTTCCCTACCTTCTGAAGTTAATGAAACCAAAGTGCAAATCTGCTCATAGCCCCCTAGTCAATATTAGGAGATTAAAAACCCTTCTAGGATAGCCTTTTGACTATGAGCATCATAAAAGAACTTATTATCCACCAAGTTAAACATAGGTTAAACAAGAACTCTCGTTGAACAAGACCCAAGGGGCAACCTTATAAACATGAGGCTTGAACCTCCTAGCAAATTATAATACTCCTTAAATACTTAGGATGATTAGATTTCGAAATTTCAGAACATTATCCCTACGAGACATTTGCGGCTTAACTCAATTCTCAATCCTGGGTGATTACCAAAGGACTCACTGCTTTGACCGAGCAGAAGACTAGGATCCATCAGGATTAGGAAGGGATACAACGAGTTGTCTGCCCTGGTCAGGTGGGCAATCGATGTATCAGGTTAGAGCCTACCACAACTGACTTTCCGTATTAGCCCAATCATAAATGGTAGAACATATCACCCTTAGGTAAACTTTAATATCAGACACTTAGCACGATAATAATGACTTGGACATTTATCTTCAAACCTCAAAGGTAGAGACTTTTAAGGGGGGTAGACCGAAATGAGCTAGGCTAGTGTAGCTATTATATACCCTAACACGTATATAAACCTGAAACTAACAGAACTAACCTGAAAAGCTTTACTTATTACCTTTAGACAATTTCGAGGACGAAATTGGTTCTTAAAGGGGGTAGATTGTAACATCCCGGATTTTTCTCAACTTGGCAATGGACATCCTTGGACGTAGAACTGCCCTAGGACCTTATTCTATTGTAATTAGGGCATAAGTTAGTTAAGTATTAATAACTTGGATCACTTTCTATACAAACTATAAAGGCCCAAATATCACCTCAAGTAGAATTACTCAGGACCAAATTCTTTAGAAATTAGACGAAATTAACTAAGTGTTAAACTAGATTAGCTGTGAAATTCGCTTAAACCACTTTAAATACGAACTGCAAGACCCAAAACTTGCAGAATCATCGACGCTACATTACCCTGAAATCTAGGATCAATCTCCTTACCCAGTTGCTCTCGGGAGCACATTGAAACTTTGTATCGGACCTGGATCGCACGTTGAAAGTCCGATTACTACGAAATTATATAATTAAGACCGCCTTGCTGGGCTTGACAACCATCTCGGAAATCAAGTCCTGACTGTGTCTAGAAATACACAACTTGAGCCCGGAGCGAAGTGTGTGAGAAACGTGAATATATTTAGAAATGAAATCCGAATTTAAGTAATCTGAGTTGTGTCGCTTACGGGCTAAATATAAGGATTTAGACCGTCAGAATCTGACTCAAATACACCCTCGGATCAGGGGAAATTTTATACACAGGTCAGTGTACTTGTGGCCCTGTCGAGTATCGGTGACTGTTGAACGAAAACTGGTCTGCCGCGGTCGATCTATAAACCCGATCAGACCGAAAACTCAGCTTGACCTAGATCCAACATAAGGGATCTTAAGTCCGACCTTAGACTCAAGGGGGGGCTCCGAAAATGCTCCGTTGAGCTAAAACAGACACTCTTTAGACATAACCTAAGTATACCTTGACCCTGGGGCCATTTCCATCAGTTCTAGGCCTATATAAGGGCCTTAAACCCTCACTCTCTCATCCCATACGAATTTGGGAAACCCTAGGAGAGAGAAGAGAGCAAAGAGAGAGGAAAGAGAAAGAGAGAGAGAGAGAGAGTTGGAGATTCATCCCGGGATTCGACCCTGTCTCTCCACGTGCTTATCCACTGCTACCGAATCGCTATCCTGGCGATTCTGACTTCTTTCTTGGGTAAGAAATCCTAACCCTAATCTGTTCGAGGGTTTCAATTGTCGCTAGTAGTGAAATAGCTGACTTAACTCGTGCTATATGTTGTCATTCCATCGTTGACGAAGACTTAGAGTCTCTATCGAATTCGTTACGCTTCTATGGCATAAGGTGTGGACTATAGACGTATAGGTTATGGTTTTCAAGGCTTTCAATGTTGGTTAATGATTTATTCTTGATGTGGATGCTATTTCACATGCAAAATGCGATGTCTGTTCTACGTTTCAGTTACATACGAACTATGTGGAGTTTAGCATATTCTTTGTATTTGTAGAAAGTACCGTATATGTATGAAATTTGAACATGTGTTTGCCATGATTAATTGTCGTATGTGTATACTAGTTATGCGTGTAACAACTCCTTGGCGAAAGGATTTGTCCAAATACATGTTACGGCCAACATACGTCATATAGACTATAGTGTGTAGTCTAAGTGTTTGTTGAAATGACTGAATGAATATGGGGTTATGATTAGTGCCTTCCGTGTTTATGGAATGCAATTACACGACTGTTGTGTATGTGACAATTCCTTGTTGGAAGGATCTGTCCAAGTATAGGTTATAATTAACATATGTTATGTATGTCGCTATATGCAGTCTAAGTGTTTGTAAAAATGTATGAATGAGTAAGTAGTTAGTAAATTGTAATTTATATGGGTGTTGAGATAGGATTCTCAACTACCTTACGGATGTGTATGATTTCCTCCATGCAAGTTGTTTAGTTTCTTCGCTTTACTTGTGAAAGGCATGTGTATAAATTCTTGTTGATGTTGCACCTCATAACATGCTCGATAGTATGATTAGATTATTTGGTTACTCCTCTTCTGACTACTTCACATGCTTATTAGTTAAGGTTGAATGTGTATGGGGCTATGCTATGGTCCAGGCAATCGGTAACAGGCATTGAGTTCGTGGCTGAGATTCATTCACCACGTAGGACGTGTTCGACGAACCCAAGCCGTACTAGAGTTGTCGGCAGTGGTTAGGCCACACAGAGTGCTTGCGCACTTCATGTCGATCAATTCGAGGTGCGCTCATGCTAGTCGAGTTCGTCAAGTAACCCGATTGACCCGAAGTATTTCCACTATGTTTGGACGCTACTGCTTGAACCTAAGGTACCAAACTCACCAGTGAAAATCCCGTTAACCTTAGTATCTTGATCCGCTAAGACTCATGAGCCGGACATGGTGGTATGGGACACCGTGGTTGAGTTGTCGGCCTACGCTCGGGCGAAGAGCCTCCCCGTAGTGACCAGTGAGCAACCCAAACTTCTGAGCTGAATACGATGGTATGGGACACTGTATTCGAGCTATCGGCCTCCATTGATGTAGTCTGGCTGTCGTCCCCAGTCGGGTTAGCGACGAGCCTTCGAAAATAGACTGCCAGTTGGTAGGACATTGCTGGAGTGACTTCGAGTACTAAATAGGCCTACCCCGGCACAGCCTGGCTGTGGTCCCTATTCGGGTTGGCGACGAGCCTTCGAAAATAGACTGCCAGTTGGTAGGATGTTGGTGGAGTGACCTGAACTTGCCTATCGTATGTGATTAACTAGGATTGACGACCGTAGATGAATCATTGTTTGGGAATTGATATAAGGGAGGTACATTAATTTCTCAATCCTGCTATATGAAAAGGACTAATAAAAACTTGGTAATCACGCTCATAACATCGCACTGCATGTGCCCCATGTTGAAGAGCACAGAGGGAAGAAAGCATGTCGCGACCGTAAGATGGTGTCATACGAGAGAGTGCATGCATCATTATTCATATCATTCTTGCATTAATAAAAGTATTCAAGGATGTTTGATTTTATTGCTTTATCAGTACTGCTTGACTGAATTGATAACATGTTAACCTTTGCTGTATAGTTCCACTGAGTTAATCACTCACTCCCACATTACAAGACGGTGTTTTAAACACTAACCAGACTCTGTCTTGATTGTAGATGATGACACGATTCTTGAGGCGGAGCCTGACTTCAAGGACGACAAGGAGGTATTCTCCTACATGCAGTTTTTAGGCGGGTCTATGTAGACCATCTTCTGATCGACGAGATTACAGGGTTGCTGATTAGACACCATTATACTTTAGTTTGCACTTTTGGAACACCCATTTATATTTATTTTGTTCATTTTTGGTGTATACATGTCTATATTTAACCTAGTAACATGTTCATACTCTGAAGACTTACAACAGTTTATAAATTTACATATCTATCACGGTCTTCCAGTTGCATAATTTAACTGTCTCTGGAGTATGATAAGTTGTTTTGGTCTAATCTCATTCATGTTTCAATGCGCTCATCATAATCATCGTTATCTATGTTGCATAAGTGATGCGTTGGAACTCAGGAGCTAAGCTTTGCTCGACCCCTGATTTTCAGGGCGTTACATTTGTCTACAGCGAATGGGGCCCACTGATTTGGGTTAACCCATGAAGAGAGTGGACCTAACAAGGCCTGAGGGAAGGTCGCAATGAGGACATCTAACCATCATTGCCCATCAATGTGGACGTCAAACCAACATTGCTCTCAATGGGTGAGCTACATACGGACAAACATATAGTGGGCTCATTGCCTCACGTACAATCATGATGGGCCTCATTTACGTCACATAGGCCTCGTCATATTGGGCCAACATACATCTCATCGGGCCTCGAATATACAACAGGTGGGCCTCGCACCTGGGCATCGAATACATCTCAATGGGCCTCTTATGTCAAGTGTGTCACATCACATGGGCCGCATTATATGAGCCGTGCCAATGGGCTTTATGTACATTAAATAGACTGCACCGATGGGCCTCATGTATATCAAATCGGACCGCACCAATAGGCCAAATATTCATCGAGTGAGTCACGCCATCTACACCATTCATCTATTCTTAGGAGTCATTTTATAGAATTAAAAATACATTTAAATCACATGGACTGCTCTCCAAACACAGTGGTGATAATGACTCCTACCACTAGAATTCCCAAGGCCCACCATAACATTTATTTCTCATACAATCTGTTTATAAGGTCACACGGACCTGAATTAAGATGAAGAACAAATTTCAAATTGATCCAGAACTGCTCTGACTCGAGAAGGGTTTCTGTGGTGGCCGTTCACTCAACACTATTTCCTGCAGTGTGGTCCACTTGATATTAGATCTGTCTTATTTTTAGTCTCAATCCTTAGGAGCCGGCTTACCAAATGAATGGACCGTTGGGTAAACAGTACACAGCAGGTGGGGTCCACTGTCACCAAATGGGTGAACGATTTGGATGGCATATATAAATCATGAAAGGCCTACCATAACACACATTACAGTGGGTCTGGACGACCTGCTGACGTCCTCAGCAGTGGGACCCACATAGCTTGGTCGCATCACCACACCAGCCAAATACTGGTGCGCGGTACCCGACCAGTCCATGCAGCAGGCGGGACCCCCTTTAGTTAAAACAGATGGACGGTTGGAGTATAACACATACGGCATGATGGGCCCAAGCGGCTGATGACGTACAACACCACAGCAGCTGTATAGTTGGGTGTGCGACCAGGCCAGACCACCGTCCAGATGGACGGCGCAATACATAAATCACCGTGGGTCCTATAGAACTTCCTGACGTCAGTGGGGCTGGTGACGTACCCAGCCAATCCACCAGCAGGTGGGTCCCACGTGGGGCCACCATTCATATATATGAATGGATGCATATATGTATATAATATATAATATAATATATTATAATGAAATATAAAATAATACAATATAATATATATATATATATATATATATATATATATATATATATATATATATATATATATATATATATATATATATATATATATATACATACCATCTAAAGTTCCCACCGTCCAGACCCTCTGAACGTTCTAGACGGTAGGGATATAACGTATAAATCATGGTGGGTCCACACGTGTGGCCCACCTCCCGTGTATATATATATATATATATATATATATATATATATATATATATATATATATTCACTTTCTCCCTTTTAAAAAAAAAAAAAAAAAAAATAATCCAGCGTGCTGGACGGATGGCCATGGTGAAATCCCACTATCCATCAAACTCATACCTCAAAGTAGGTGGGGCCCACATGGCAATGGCCACTTAGCCAATCCATTAACAGATGGGTCCCACTTGTGGAACCCACCAACTCAAGAAAGGGCTGATATTTGTGTTTTTCCATCCAACGCATCCATTAGGTGGGTTCCACGAAGGTGGATGGCATGGATAAAATATATACTTCGTGATAGGCCATAATCATAGAAAGAGAGAGAGAGAGAGAGAGAGAGAGAGAGAGAGAGATGTCGGAGGGGCCCTGTCACTATGGGCCCCTCTCGGATACAAGCATACATCAAAGTGGGTCCCACCATAAGTGGGCCCTTAGATCACAAAAGACAATACAAAAATGAATGAAAGTGTGGGTCCAAGATCACCCACCGATTGTTAATCTTCTTGCTCCCTTGGCTTCCTTTGCTCCTTAGCTTCAATCCTAACAGAGGAGATGGAATTTTGATGGTTGAGATGAGAGATAAGAGTGTGAGAAGGTAGACCACACTTGTTGCTTGGGAGAGCTTGGAGAGGCTTAGACGTGGGATTGTTTTCCTTGTGGTTTTTTTTTTTTTTTTTTTTTTTTTGGGTTGCTTGGAAAAGAAGGGAGAAATAAGAGAGAGAGAGAGAGAGAGAGAGAGAGAGAGAGAGAGAAAAAAGATGGGATGGAGTGATGGATGAGAGAGAGAGGGATGGATGGTGTAAGAGTTTGTTGACTTTAGGGGTAGGTTGTGTAAGAAAGGGTATGGCTTGTGTAAGAACTTTTGACTTTTGGGGTTGCTTCGGGATGGGTGCGAAGTGATGTGTACTTGACCATTGATGGGATTGATTGATTGATGGATGTGACATTCGGTAGAGATTCTCTTAGGTTTTGCTACGCGCGGCGTTTTTCTCGCACCGAACGTGGACCCACATCTCCTTACCAGGGTATCGGATCGGTGCACGAGTCGCGGCATTGGAACCGCGGCGACGACGCGGTCGCTAGGGTACAAGTCTCGGGTTGACGGCGTGCGTCTCAAGATCGCGCGCAAACATCGGTTAAGGGTCGAAGGTTGCCAGAACTCGACCGAAAAGATCGCGGGAACCTACTGAACGGTACAGTCTAGGATACGAGCCTTACACGTCATGAGCCGACTTCAGAGCTGACGTGGCCACATACCATTGGCCCAGGCTCTGTCGGGCAGTATGCCTCTGACATCAAGCAGCGTGCTTCGGATAAATGAAACGACCCCCAAATAAGGAAAGGTTTCGTCTGAAGCACTACTCCAGGTATACGTGGCAACAGGTCATAGGCAGACGGCGATTCGAAATCTTAACCGTCACTACACGTCCACTGAGCGTGGACCCGTAGGCGGAAAATCTTGTGAGCGTAATGTTTCAAAACGTTATAGTTCCGGCATGCTCAGAAGAATCGGCAGACGAGGCGATTGATCTTCCATGCGCTTACTCTCTGAGTCCTTAGCAGACCTCGAAGAGTAGGGAGTTTCTGTTATGGGAAGATCCGAGCCCCTTATAATCCCGAGGACCGACGTCATCGAGCCGATAACTACATATGACGTTCACGACTGAGTGAGCAGTAGAGGTGCCTCGACCCCGAGAGTAACGATCAGGATGAAACTCAACCCAATAAGGTAGGCCCGATACCCCACCTCGGGTCTCGTGAAAGAAGTCTCTCGGAATTTGTAACTAGCGATGGGTCAACACCATCGAATCGGCTCGGACTATGAGTGCGATTGTTGCTCGACGAAGGCTTGCAATCACTCTGACTAAGGCCTCATCTGCCAACAGGGCCGAGCCGAGTCTGGATCCTGAAGTGAGCGTTCCATGAGCTAATATTAGAAACTACTATAAGTGGACGTGGCCGGTTACTTCACTCACATATATGCATGATATGCATAATGTCCTACACGATCCACGAATTGCACACAGTATCCCCACAATCCGAAAATCCCCATTGATTGAGTGAATCGTGCCGGGATTGGTGGATCTCGACCATCTGACAGATGGGTATAAATACCAGAAGACCCCATTACTTCAGGTACGCAATATCTTGCACTCTCCCTCTACCTCTCAACTTAGACCCCAATTCCCTTGACCTGACTTAGGCATCAGAGGGTCCCCCGGCTTAGCTAGGGTCTCCTTTGCTCACCCTTTGTGCAAGACCAGGATCCACTCAAGGAGCATAGCAAAGAGTGAAGGGTGATCCAAATTTTGACCTCAACAAGCCCCATATACTGTGAGTTGGGGTACCTTATTTAAATGTTGCCTAAGCCAGCTGTAATCTCTACAACTCTAGAGACCCTAGGGCTTACCTTGGTATACCAATTGTACATCTACACCGTCTATCTGTATTTTTAAATTATATTATGCCATAGGCTAAAAAATTTTAAATAGATCCAACTCTCAGACCAAAATATAGAAAACATGGTTTTTTTAATCATTAAAAGTTCCTTGTGGGCTAAATTGTTTATTTGTTTGTTTGTTTGTTTTTTTTACCTTCATATAAACCTTTGTCACCTTATCAACCGCCGGTTGGATTGAAAGTAAACATTAAAGAAGGCCTTGTGAGTTTCTAATGGTGGATGTTCAAACTGTTTTATTTGATGGGGTCTATTTGGTTTTTTCCCTTCATCTAAACCTTGTTGCCTTATCAATTGGTTGGATTGCAAGTAAACATTAAAGAAGGCATTATGAGTTTCTAATGGTGGACGTTCAAACTATTTTATTTGATGGGGTCTACTTAAGATTTGAATCTACCTATGAATTTTTGGGTCATGCTCTAAAATGAGTTGGCTAAAAGGATGGACCACGTGGATATATTTATAATTGATGCATCAAGGTGAGCCTATGGCCAGGGCCGCAGCCACATCGCTAGTTTCAGGGATGCAACCAAGTCACGTTTGCACGGGGAATGCTCCTACGAAAGCCTTTCGCAGGAAGTTCTTGCGCTAGGAACTTAGGTGGGGCTTGCCATGATGTTTTTGAAAAATCTACTCTGTCCATTTGTTTTGTGAGCACGTTTTAAGATTTAAGGCAAAAAAATGAGTTGGATCCAATACTCAAGTGGCTGAAAACGTGAGGATTAAATGGCATAGTTGAAACATTTATGGGGCCACAGAAGTTTTGAATCAGGCTAATAATTGTGTTTTTAGTGCACCCCAAGAAGATTGACATTATGAACAATATGGATGGCATGTAAATATCTCTGTCGACCTCACGGTGGTTTTAACGGTAGGAATTTCCTTTTTAACAGTAAGAATTTCCTTACCCAACTTTTCCTTTAGCTCGACACTACTCACTTTTGATATAAGTCTTAAAATGAGCTCAAAAAACAAATAGACCGGATGAATTTCTCACGAACATTATGGTAGGCCCCACCTAAGTTTCCTAAGCAAGAACTTCCTGTGAAAGGCTTTCGCACGAAATACTCGTCAGCACATGGGGATGTGGATTTACGCACCAGTCATTATTTTGCATGAAGTTCCTACATGTGGAAGGGCCCACCATGATGTTTGTGAGAAATTCACCTCACCCATCCATTTTGCAAGATCATTTGAGGATATGCCAACAAAAAAAGAGGCAAATCTAAAACTCAAGTGGGCAACATGAGAGGAAAAACTAGAAAAAGAAATGTTTACCGTTGAAACCTTTCTAGACAACCTCAACCTTTAACACATGACAACCTCAACACTTAACACATGAAAACCTCGACTCATGACAACCTTGACACTTAACACATTACAATCTTAGCCCTTAACACGTGACAACCTTGACCCATGAATACCTTGACCTTTAACACATGACAACTTGGACCCGTGACAACATTGACCCTTAACACATGACAACATGGACCCCTTAACATATGACAACTTAGGTCGAAGTTATCATGGGTTAAGGGTCGAGGTTGTCAACAAATGTTTCAATGATGGGCATTTCCGTCTTGATTGCCTATTTAAGTTTTGGATCAGCTCATTTTTTTTTTTTTTTTGTCATGTGCTAAAATGATCTTGCAAAATGGATAGATGAGGTGGATTTCTCGCAAACATCACAGTGAATCCCACATTTAGGGTGACATCGTGTTAGGTGAGATAGAGGCCACACCTAATCCATTCCACATTTGTTACTGTTTCTAGTGGTATATGCTCCACCTGAGATTTAGGTCTTATTAGAGTTTGGGATCACATCATAAAATGAGATGAAAAAATAGATTGACTGTATGGATATGCAACAAATGCATCAAGGTGGACCCCACATGATAAGGGTGTTAGTACACCCATTAAGGTTTGACCTGGGTAACAGGTAATCTGCTCGAATGAGCAGTGGATTGGGTTGCGCCCCACCATGGCCTAGTTAACTAGGGATGGACTGCAATGTCAGAGGCTCTATGAAGCCCATCATCATGTATATAATTCATTGATGTCGTTTATTTATCTTGACGGATTAATTTAGAGCATGACCCCCAAAAGGAGGTAGATCGAAGGATCAAGTGGACCACACCACAAGAAATAATGGGGACTGAACTCCTACATTCACAAACTTTCCTAGGACCCACCATGATGTCTATTTGCCACCTTACCCATTCTTAAGGTCATGTAGACTTGTATGAAGGGAAAAACATAAAAATCATCTTAATCCAAAAATTCTTTGCTACCAAGGAGTTTTCAATCTCACCACCTTCTATGGTGTTGTCCACTTTGCTACCAAGGAGTTTGCAATCTCACCACCTTCTATGGTGTTGTCCACTTTGCTACCAAGGAGTTTGCAATCTCACCACCTTCTATGGTGTTGTCCACTTGAGCCTTTAATATGCCTCATTTTTTTGGATCATGCCCTAAAATGATTGCCAAGATCGTCCGTCTCCAGCTAGGTTTGCTGGAGTGGTACCCCATCTGTGTTATGTCCCATGTGATGTTTGTGAGAAATCCACTCCATCCATCTGTTTTGAAACATCATGTTAAGACATAAGACAAAAAATTAGATCTAAAATTCCAGTGGGCTATATGACTGGAAACAGTGGAAATGAGTTGCTACGGTTCAAACCTTTTTGGTAGAAAATAAAATAAAATCACGTGTCAGCTATGTGATTTTGACCTGGTTAAAATCTGGGTCTAGTCGGGTTTGGATGGGTCCACCATCATGGACACAGTTAAAATCAACGTATATTAATTGGGCTAACATTAGAATAAGATTTGCTGAAGCGATATACACCATGTGTATTATCTAATCCATCTTTTTACACCATGCATGTGACACACATGTGTATTATCTAATCCATCTTTTTGGATAAGCTTGACCATGTAAATTGTCCCTATGATTTAAACCCGAATTGAATCCAAAGTCCAATTACCCGATGGATGCCCAATGAGAAACACCAACCGATGGTTCCAAGTCCTAAATAACAAGAGTCGGAATCCCAGGCACACAAACCTGGGAATACCTGACGTGGATCCGCAATCTCTAAGAGACCATCCAACCGACGCAGAGCCCATCCAACCCAGATCGGTCGACAGCCCTAGCTGTGATTAGATAGAGTTGGCAGTGTCCATGAGCTAGGTACATCCCGTTGTTTAGTCCACTTGAGATTTGGATCTGCTTTACTTTTGTATCATGTCCAATAATGAGCTGGAAAAAGTGATGGACAGCGTGGATATACAACACATGCATCACGTAGGCCCCACGGTGAGGGCAACACATAATAACATATTACGTGGGTAACACCCAATTTGTATTCTGCTTACGTGGTCAACTGCTTTAAGGCGCGTGATTTTTCTTGTTAACAGCATTCGTTTTGCCTGTCTCTCCACATAGATCCAGTGTGTGGCGCCATCTACTGGGCTACATGGTCACTATTTTGGTGATCAAAACCGTGCATGTAGTTGAATACATGTTCCCGGACAATCTTAAGAAAATACACCGAAGGAGTGATTGTGACTATCACCATCTGTAGAAATTAAGATTTACAACAATGAAATGAGAATTTTCAATTGATCGCATTGAAAGGATCATCACTGAAGTGTGATTACGGGACATTAGCTGATTTAACATAGTATGTAGAACATAGATGGTTCAAATCATTGTACTATACGAGCATGTGGGGCCATGGGTGGCGAGAAATGCAGTTTCTGGAGTCACCGCGAAGGAGGGAAAATAAAATCAATGTTCAACACCCATCATTGGAGTCGTCCTGGCACCCTAAACGCGTCAAAATGCTACTAATTAATATAGAGGGAAGACGCAGGCCGAGACTTTGACAAACACCGTTGTTGGAGACACCTCGATCGTTTGTTATAAATAGGCAATCGTCACTCAAATTCTCCAAGACGAGCTTCTTACTACAAGAAAACTGGCAACCGCCGGCAAAGGCCCAAAAAACCGCTGGTATAGCCTTTGCCTGCGGTTTGCAACAGCTGGTAAAGCCTCGGTAAAAGCTTTACCGACGGTGGTATTCCCTTTACTGGCTGTTGTACAGGCCACCACTGCATGTGGGATTTACTGGCGGTTGTACAGGCCGCCGCTGCATGTGGGATTTGCCGACAATTAGCACGGCAGGTTGTGCTATTTGAATTTTTGGCTCTTGATCCCAGTGATTCCAACCGTTAGATCAAATAGGCCACAGCCTAAAATTCATTCTGGTGATGCAATCTTGGGCATCCTATTTGATGGCTTGTACACGGACAGTTAAAAAATGGAGTGGGCTAATTTCAAGCGGAAAACAATGGAAGATGGAATTGCTAGGATTAGTGGGTCTGCACAAATTTTGGACTAGAGCCTATCTCCATAATACCCCACTAGATCAAGGGTTCTGATTACTATACATGCATACCACGTGTACGGTGAAGATGGCGGTGCACAGTAGGATGCTAGGTGTGGGGTCATGATGAGAATTATGAAAATGAAAGAAAGAAAAGAAGCTGGCAAAAGGAAAAAGCAGGCAATATTCCATTGTGAAGAAAATGAGATCTTGTTGTATGCAATGAACCTTCTGATCTAACGGTTGGAATCACAGTTGTCTGCCTATGACGCTTGATACACAGGCTTTACTAAGTATTTAAAACAAGAGGAGATCATGTGTACACATCCACAACCATTGTAAGGATGGTGAGCGGGAATCCCAACATGCATTTCGAATGGGATATTGTAATTTTTGCACATTTCAATGCCAGGGTACTTTAGTGATTGGAGATGGCCTACTCCGAGTGCACCCAAGTGGGCAGAGCCCTTCAAAGAGAGTAGTGTCTCCATGACCCAAGTGAGCAAAGCCCTTCAAAGAGAGTACTGTCTCAAAGAGAGTACTGGTGGGATTTAAAAAAAAAAAAAAAAAAAAAAAAAAAAACCCTTACCAAGCTACCTGTGCTAGACTGCCCTCATGCTTCCCAACTCATGCTGAAGCATAGCTGGGTCCGACATCATTGGTTGAGGCAGGCCAAAATCCGAGTCAGACAAGAGCAGATCCTGGGGTTTTCAAATAAATAAATAAATAAATAAAATCCTTCCTCCACTGAAGCTGCCACATTCTGAATGTTGTAGTCAATCCGATTGACGATGGTCCCCTGCTCATGGAAATGGACCCAATAAGCCACCCTAAAATAATGACGGTTGTAGAGCTTAAGAAGAGGGTGTAGGTGGTATACCTTCTAACCTGGTCTATGACTAGGACTGAGAGATCCTTCATGATTTGGGCAAGCTCATTTACTAATTCGACAACCTAATGACACTTCAAGTTAGACAAAGACAAGGTCTATATCAGATTGAGAAAGGAATCAACGGCTGAATTTTTATTTTTATTTTACCTGAGTGATCTCCCTTTCTGCCGTGAATGCCTCACTACTTTTCAGCTTGAACATTTGGTACTCATTAAAATCTTGAAAAAATAAGAGATTCAATTAGCTCAAAGAGTCAATTAAAAGAATTTGTATGCCAAGTATGTGATTTCAATCTATCAACAATCCAGTGGGGAACAAACCCACTAGATAGTTCTCTTACCCTTGTGGAGGATTATCCAGCACACTTACCTCAAGGATGCAGTACCTTCAAGCCCACTGAAAAATCCGAATTCTCATTGTTGTCGTTGTTAATGCAAGCCACTGGAAGAAGTATGAGTAAAATAATTGTAAGTTCCTGTTGCAAATCAAAGCAACACGCGATAATCAAAAACCACTTTTAAGTTCCTGATTGGTATTCTCCAAATCAAAGAATGACTGCAAAGGCAACAAAATCAGAGGAGAAAATAAAGCCAAAAGCTTGCAAGTGTTAAGTCAAGAATATTTAAACCTGTGCCACCGACTCCTCAAGTGTTAAGCCAAAAAAAAAAAAAAAAAAAAAAGAACTTAACTATCAGAGATGAATGAATTCTTTCAATCTGTCGATCACCACAAATTCTTATTGGTGCATTTACTAGTCTCTTGAAAGCATCACTACACAGAATTTTAGATAAATAAAAAGAAAGAAAGAAAATTTCAGAAATTACATTTTGAATCGAAGCAATTTGTATGATTTGTGAACTCAAAAAAAAAAAATGGCTATCTACGACAAATTAGAATAGAAAATGCAGAACATTGAACAATCACAAAAATTCCAGGTAACCAAGGATTGGTGCATGTATACGGTTATCAGATATTCTAACTAACAACCATCATTATGCAAGTATTTAATTTCTAATAAGTGAAGACCATCAAATCAAAGAAGCCAGCAATTTAAAGCATTGACAAGCAATCAAAATAATAAAATTGCTTCCTGCAGTTTAGTTAATAGATGCACTAAAAATAATTTAGTGTTTACATGATGTAATTTTATTGTTACTATTTAACAATAGATTTGACAGGCTGCATTTCCTTCAAACAATGATAGATCATGCAAGCACGAATGCTAAAAACTTGATTCCCACCAAATGCAGTGCAACTGGACAAAAAAAAATAAACATAATAACTTCCAGTTTCCTTCATTCAAATGAGAGTACAAAAATTATATCCACAACAAAATAATGAACTCATAAAATTATAAAAACTATAAGAGAAATTTTGAAGTGATAAAGAATGGATGTACTGTGCAGATTGTTTAGTAGTGTTGAAATCATTCTTTCCACAGCAAATGTGATGCTTCCAATTTGCTGGCTCAAAGTCTTCCTGATCCAAATATGTAGCCGAGTGACACGGTTTGTTTAGTAGTATTGAAATCATGAACGCTTAAACTTCTTGTGATCTAATGGCATCTATTATAACTAATTTGTATTTATATATAACTATCCATTTCTCAACAAAAACTGAAAGGAGATAGAATTTCACAAATGTTAACAAGTTCCAAAGGCATTATCTTTTTTTTTTTTGTCAATTTCTCTATTTTTCCTCATAATCCAAGAACTACACCAAAAAAGATCTTTGTAATTAAAGAAAATTGAATAAATAAATAAATTAATATTCAAAAGATCTAAATCATCAAACTACAAAAAAAAAAAAAAAAAAAAAAAAAAAAGATTAAAAAAATCCCATGAAACAATCTCGACATCAAAATGCAGCTCCAGAAACCCTCAAAATTCGTTGGATAGCACATGCGACTCAAGAAATGCTACAAACATAATGGAGTTCGATGAAACCCTAACCTTACAATGCATGAGGATGAGATTGAAAGGTGCCCTAAATCGATAAAATGGGGAATGAGGAATTAGAAGAAACCTTAGATCCGATGAGTTTAGAGATCAACAAATCCAACATCTAGGCGAGACAATAGCGACACCTAGTCCGAGACAACACCCGACAGTTCAGGGTCACCCTACCAAGTTGTTTATACCGAGGAAAACACTTGCAATTTCTATGCTCACCAACTTGTCAACTATCGCTGACGTGGGTCGCCCAGCTAGTTCTTTACTAAGGAAAACACAGACAAGGAAGCAAATATCTTCTTGATTATCACCACAAAAGACCAAGCAATGGGATGTGTTCTTTGGCCCAATCACGAAGGTGTCAATGAACCTAATGGTGTAGCAAATTTCCAATGCGGGGTCACTTTAGTCAGTACAGAGCTTTGCTTGAACCATGTTCATTACATCAATATAAAGAATGGCTAGTCCCGTAGCTAATTACAAGGCAACTGAAAATAGTTAAGGGCGGGTGGGTTACTCTACCCATCAGAGCTCCTCAAGAGCTGCAAAATGTAGAGGAAGAGGTTGAGGATATCCAAATAGAGAATAACAGATGCACATATGTACTCATCGTAGGTGAATCGCTTGATTAAGTTGTCCGTGTCATAGACGAGATAGGCGGAGAATATGAGAGCCCCAAGACAATTGTAGATGGCAACCGATGTCGACCCAAGTGGAAAGAATATCTCGCATAAATGTGAAAAGTGAATACATGATACCCATCTCGTGACCGGTCATATAGGTAAACCATGCACACTGTTACAGACTGTAGGCATACTAGAGTGCTACGTCACATGCACTTAAAACCTTGTCGATCATAAAAATTTGAAATCTGATATGCTCATAGAAGCCAACTAACACATGCATTCAATGTATAAAATGAATCAATTGCAGATATAACTTATAGATGTTAATACCATGTACCAAGAGAAGCCTGAACCTCAGCAGTACATTTCACTGAAGCTCTCAATTCCATTAAGGAATGATTTACACCATTTATCTGATGAGCATTAGCGTGGACATGGGATTCTGCCTTTTTCGCAGATTGGAAGCGTCTATCCCTTCAATTGGTGGTCTACATTTCACTTACATCCCCTGTTTGTTGTTTGGTCCAGTTTTTAAGACAACGTCAGTCTCAATCAACATGAATTGGAAGAAAAAGCAGTCTGGATCATGGATATGATTGCTATACATATACAGATAAAACTACTACTCAAATGTACCCAAAACAGGATCAAGCATCAACTATCCTCCACCTACAAACATGAAAGGACCTATTACCATCCACCATTTTTCTAACAAGGCTATATTGGAAGTTTGAAACTGATAGCTCCAGGAAGAAGGGGTCCTTGACTCTTAGAGATTCCATAAGAACATCCCAAGAAACAACACAAGTTGCCATTTTATGCAATCTGAGTCATTAATATAACATGAACGAGTCTTAATAGAAAGAATACAAGGACATCTTCTCAAGAAATTAAGTTGTTGAGCATGAGATTTCGGAATAGTAACAAATTAGTTGTAGGTGACAAATACTTGGAAAGTACATGTAGTAAAAACGACATTTTACCAAAAAAACGTCATTTCCTCAAATTTAAGGCAAGTAATCCAAAGTATTTTGATGTTTGAAATGCTTATACTTCGTGAATCACAATTATTTCTTTAATTTTAAGAGCTTCATATATCTAGTGCATTAAAATATATGAAAAACATTCTAATATGGAAGGAATTACCTCTCAAAAAAGAATAATTTGAAGGAATACAGAACTGGAATCTCTAGATATTGGAGTACTTGAGTAAAAGTAGTATGTGTACATATTTACACAAACTAACCTCACAAATTTCTCCTCTTGATGATACATAACTCTAGCTTGTTTTCCTTATAGGAATTATTTATTGCTTGAGAAAGATTAACCTCAAATGTACAACTTCCCACCTTCCTCCAGTTTTAGAATGTGGTAAAGGGTACATCTAGCAAAAAAAAAATGACTTAAGTCAGAAAATGAAGCGGATAGAGCAAGTCTTAATTAATAATTAACAACACTTGATACAGATCGGTTTGATTAAAAATAAATGAAATGGTCATCTGCGAATACTTGGTTCATATCATGCGACCTTAGCATGTATGACCACTCATCAGCTCTTCAACAGTGACCCAAATAATCTAACATGGTTTAGTCCAATAAAAGCATGGTATATCAGTGATATTCTACTTTTTTATAAATAGTCTCCTACCAAGAATATTCCACTTTCTTATAAATAGTCTCCTACCATATACAGAGTAACATTTATCCTACAATCTTCTAAGTGGTCATGGTACAACACGGTACTAAGATCCATGGCTCACAAATCTCCCTTGGTTAGTAACCATTGTGTCCACTCTCAAGTTCTCGGGGACAACTAGAGAAATTCCTCTCCTTCAACCAATGTCATGTATATTTATGATACACCCACATATTAATTAATAGTGGAAAACTATCCATGATCTACGGTCAAGATCATCAATATCACTTGGATATCATCCATGTCATCAATAGATAAGATTCATATTGGTTTTACAGTGCACAACTTCAACAGAAAACCTTATCAAATGTTCAAGGGTCATTTAGGAATTACTATATTTGTAGTGAGCAAAATGACCTTCAGCCCAATGGCCACACCTCCAGTTTATTCCATCCCAATAAATGAACTCACTATCGCTTTGGAACCAGTTTGATAGACTTTCTAAACTATGCCAAGTCAAGAATGGGGTTTCCACACTTTCCAAAAGAAATTGATTTCAATTTATAGTTCATTTAAAAAAGGCATAACTGCCCATTTATGACAATACATCTTACTCTTTGGGTGGGTGGTACAATCAGAATACTTGTGATGAGTAGGTACTCTCACCTTGGCATCTGGAAGCATTTGTCTCCTGGCATGAATATCGGATATAAGCGGAGAGTATGTGATCTCAAAATAAACACCACGCTGCATACATTTCCTGTGAAAGTGGAATTAAGAACAACCACAATCGACATGAAAGACGCTCTAACAAGTAACAAGACACAACAATAAATATGGTAGATGAAACTTTCATGTCATATGTTGCTTTGAGAAAGTAAGATACTAGGAAAACTTGGAATCTCTCAAGATGCTAAAATGCTTACCTCCATATTCCTTGTTCTCAGCATCAACATAGGAATCTAGAAGCACAAATAGGCAAAATAAACAATTATCGTCCGCGAGCTCAAACATGTAAGATGTTACAAATCTGAACCTAAAATGAGTAGCAAAAATAAAAACTAAAAAATTCAGTATACATATGTAAATGTGAAATCTATAATGAACAACCAAAAAAATTATTTCAAACTGTATGCTGATACAAACCAAAACCTGAAATGAGCATCCAAATAATGATTTAACATCCAAATGTTTTTTTTTTTTTTTACCTTCTAAGGTGAATCGTGGCTCACAAGGCTGTTCAGTTTACTTTTTCCATTTCACATGTCAAACTTTTAGTAGATTTGAACCATTAATTAAGTAGGCCATAGTGGATTTTTGCTCCATAGCTCAATAATCCCATGCAGACTGTGTTCTTTTCTTTTTCTTTTTTTTTTTCCCTCATTTGCATGTTGACTGTGGACGTTTACTTTTCATGTCACGGTACCTATTTATAGGCTGCTACTCTGATGGTTTAAATAGCCCAGGCTATGGTATGGCCTCCCGATGTGATTTTTAAGCTAATGGACCCTCCATGATAGGGTCTCCCTGATGGTCTACATGGTGTCAACTGAATCGTGCATCCAAACACTCTAATTACTATCACTCTAATAATTAATCTTTCAAAGAAAGAAGAAAAAACATCTATATGACTAAATTGCTTTTAGATTTCCCACTCATGACAATGCCAAAATGTGCACAATAGTCGATTCTGACCTAGGAAAGCTGCAAA
Source organism: Magnolia changhungtana (assembly GCA_030180095.1). Taxonomy (NCBI): domain Eukaryota; kingdom Viridiplantae; phylum Streptophyta; class Magnoliopsida; order Magnoliales; family Magnoliaceae; genus Magnolia; species Magnolia changhungtana. The sequence goes on along the minus strand of JASAUF010000395.1, from coordinate 649,366 downwards.
ATATCCATGATTGCAAGAACTCGTCTATTTGCAACATAACCTAAAGATGAACTCATTTTTAGGAGTCTACCAAACATGGCCAAATACTGTTAAATCAAAGAAAGTACACCCTAAATTGACAAAGCCCTAAATCCAAAAAGCCCCAATTAAAATTATCCCAAATCGAAAACATTAGGGAATCTACACTGCAAATCCACAATTAGGGAATCCAAACTACAAATCCACAAAGCCCTAAACCCAAAAAGACCTCTGATACATGACTGTCTTCTCTTAGACAAAACCTCTACACTCTACAATTAGGGAATCGACACTACAAATCCCTAATTAGGGATTAGAAACTCAAATATTCCCAATACACAAATCATTGGACAATGTTACTTGAAGGATTAAAAAATGCCAAAAAATGCCCAAATTGATATGAATAGATAAGGAGAGAGAGAGAGAGATACCTGATGTTGTAGCAGAATGCTCCTTGATGTGCGGTAGATCAAGCGGAGAGGGAGATACCTGATGTTGCAGCAAAATACTCCTTGATGTGCGGTAGATCGAGCGGAGTGGGAGATACTTGATGTTGCGGCGAGCAGAAGCGAGGAGATAGAAAGAGAGAGTAGGGTTTTGAGAGAGAGAGAGAGAGAGAGCGAGAGAGAGGGAAGGAGAGGGAGAGGGAGAGGGAGAGGCAGAGAGAGGGAGGGAGAGGGAGAGCGCGCGAGAGGGAGAGGGCCGCAGACGGAGAGGCATTATATATACCACACCTGTTCTTCTTACAAATCAAAATCATAACAACCAAATTAGTGGACAAACTAAGGCATGAACAACTATTCAACAGTGAGTGTAAAGATGCATGTAGAAAACCGATTCCACCTAAAAAGTTGTACCCAAAACCAACATATGAACTTCATACAGTCAGCAGTTCAGTGGCATAGTTCTTACTTGTTGAAAAGAGGCATTATATCCAAACTGAGTTCAAAACACATTATATCCAAACTTCTTTGATTCCTATTCTCCAGAGTAGACCACCCCTTACCTTGCTATTTCAGATCCATTGTCTCTTATTTTCAGACATTTTAACATTCTTCAAAGTATTTTCAGAAACTAGTTTGACATGGACAGTTTCCAATTAGCTCAACTGCGTCAACTTGCTCGCACCTTAAGGTAAGTTCTGAATTGATTTTGAGATTTTAAATATTGTTCACAAGACATCTATTGACAAAGAATTCCTCAATTCCACCTAGTGGTTGATGGGAAAATGCTTACGGAGCTATTTGTAAATATATGTGACTTCATCTTCCTCAAATGAGAACTCTTCTCTGCGCACAACCGTTGAGAAATTACAAATCAAGCGAGAATAGAGACGGTCATCGTAACAAAGCTAGTCACCGCAAATGGTTAAACCGAGAAAAGAATGAATGGAGAGATTTAATAGATCACCCTCATAAATCTCTTCTTTCTCCCAAAGAACATCCAAGTAATAGCAACGCTTTCGATACTTTCTAAGAGCCGTTTTAAAATCTTGTTTCTGCAAAATGTACCATGGTAAATAAAATAAAGCAACCAAGTAGAATGACGAACGATAGTAAATGATGATAAAGATAGATCCAAGATTAAAGCAAGAGTAATCTTCATTGAAAGAGTAATCCACTTGTGGAGGGTCCACTTGTCCACATTCTGCAACTGTACAACATATGCAACTGCTGAAGTCAGATGCACCCTCACAAGCAAACATGCGTGTTGTATATACATGCACCCACACCAAATGCTAATACATAAACCATGAATCTTGTAATTTGAAATCATAATAGTCAAAGAGATTTGAAATCAAAAGAAAGCAGTGTTGCCTTGAGTATCAGTGACTTCTTCCTCACTTTCCTAATATAAAGATTGGAATAAAGAACCAGCTCCATATCAAATGGCCAATACTTTTTAACACTTCCATTCATACAAGCGAGAATTATGCAGTTCATATCAATGTTAAAGAAGCCATAAAATCAGCCAATACATTTCCTAGAACAGAACCTCATCAAGTGGGGACACAGGACGAGCAGCTATAAGACACGGAAATATGAACTGCATGAGAAGCCATTCTGGCATCACCTTTCCTAGGCAGGAAAATGGGCTATCTTGACCAGGTTCCAAAATATGCCAAAGACGATAAATATTGGGGAGCCAAGAGTCTCAAGATGGTGGGTCATAAAAGGAATAAAGCCCAAACATCATGCCTGTCGATGGGTACCCATATCTGTGGATGCTAAAGTATCCAAACGATTTATTTGGAACTGTCTAAATTTGGGCCAGATTCAGGTCAATGATTTGGATTCAATAGAAATTGGATTAGGCATGCATATTTATGTTATGGATCCAACTTTGAATCTAAATCCAAACATGGATCTCAAATTGATTCAGGATCAAAACATCATTTTGAATCCTAATTCACTCGAACCTGATGGGATACCTGATGCAAATTGTAGCCATGCTCATGCATGAGCACTTACAAAGTTTCATAGTGGGTTGTTCGTACACTAAAATGTGAAAAGTGATACGTGCGTTCTTGATGTACTGTGCACGCACGTTGCTACCATCTCTTGATGCACTCACTCCCTCTCTTCGGTCGACGACGATCACAATATTAGATACCCCATGTGTGGGGACTGTTAGCACCGTTAAGAAAAAAAAAAAAAAGAAAGACCATGAGAGGAAGAAGAAAAGCTCAATATATGAGACATAGCAGTTGATCTTTGGTAAAGAGGCTCTCCAGCTTCATTGGAGATGGAGGCTTGCTCCTCTCTTTTCCCTACAAGTGGAAAACACTTCTAGGCCATTAAAGGATAGAGTGAAAAACACCCCAGAAAACCCATCAGGGCCTGGAGCACTTTCTTTTGGAGTGCTAAAAGCTCTCTCCTTAATTCAGCATCTTTAGGTCTGAGAAGCATGAAATTGTCTTAGGCCTCTACAAGACTTGGAATGCTCACCAAAGATCCTTCCTATCACCCCCGTCCCCTGACTAGAGAAGTTCCTGAAAAAAATGACATTGCTTCTTTGATTTCTGACTGAATGTCAATCCATGCTCCTTTACCGTCTTTAACTCTTCTAACAGAGTTGAAATGGTGTTGACTGAGAACTGAAACATGAAAACTTTCGGTTTTCTGTCACCTTCCAAAAACCAGTTGGAGAGGATTTTTGGGTCCAGAAGACCTCTTCCTGCAACCAAGCTTGATCCATCGAAGGTCTAGCTTCTTTGACAACCAAGCCATTATCCCTGAGAGGGATTTTCATCAAAGAGAATTCCAGCTGGTTTCAACTTACATTCTGCCTCATGAACTCTTTTGTAGACGTTGCCGAAAACTTGAGGTTCCAAATTTTGGGACCACCCTTCAACCTTGTTTATATTATTATTATTATAAACGAGAACTGCTAGAGCCAGACCTTTACTTTCAACCTTCCAATACTCTTCCACCTTTCTCTTACTGCAAGAGCCAGACCTTTATTTTCAATCTTCCAATTCTCTTCCACTTTTCTCATAAGCGCTTCATGCAAAGTCCACATGTGCTGAAACCTAAATGGTTTTGGAACGTCTTCTTAGCTGCCTTCAATTTGGACCAATAAAGGGCTGTGATCTTAGTTAATTTTAGTTTGATGAGATAAATTAATAGACATAAAAGATTCAACCATGGGAACATTATAGAGAACCTGATACAACATGGCTCTGGGACAGCCCGAGTCATGCTAGTTATCACTCCATGTAAGTTGATTCCGAGAATAACCTGTATCCATCAGAACATATCTTTTCAGTTGTTTCATGAAATTCTTCTATCCGTGGAGGCTCTATTCATGTGTCAGTTGGACAACTAACCTTCACTTGGACTTGGGGCTACAATTGAACTTGCTCCAAAGAAATGAATTATTAATAAGGTTTTCAAAACTTGTGACTAGGCACTGACTTGAGCCTCAAAAAATATATTTTAGTCTTCGAGTCTACCACGATTCCATCTCTCAGGTGACTGTGATTTTCTTTTTGTTAAAAGAGTAAAAAAAAAGGAAAAAAAATGAAAAGTTATCCAAAAACATGGGTGAAAGTGCTAAACACTATCAGAACTTATGCAAGTAAATAGAAGCAGACAGATGTACATATGTCTGATCTGTAACAATCCATTGTACTTCTGGAATCTGTTTTAAACTTTCAAAACACTTTAGCTATATTCTAAAGTCAGCTGAAGATAGCTCAAAAGTCTCATATAACTCCCAAATACATGTATTAGGTGCACATTAAAAGAAACCATAGACACATGCGAGCTTTCAAGAATAAGCAAGGAAAAGGAAGCTGTGCATGCAAAAATAGATTCTTTACCAATCAATTGATATGTGATACTTAAGCTAGAGGGTCAAGTTAATTGCTGAATTTCTGGTAGAAGTCGGTCAGTCAGACTACTATCGATATGCATTGTTTTCTAACCTTCGAGTTTGATGGATTATTCTTCTTGAGGTGCTAGAAAAGTTAGATTAAGTGTTGGTTAGATTCTTAGCAATGTTTAGCCTTATGCTACTGGTTAGCTATGCACGTCTTTCCACTTTCTGTATTCATTGGGGAAGTTTTTCATATAACCTATTGGAACATCCTGAAGACTAGTTACACATGTGGGGAGAGGCAATGGCATTGCGATGTCTCAATAGGTAGGTAGTTTGTTACATTTGTTTGAAGTGGGAACTCTTTCACTTTATTTAATTTTATCAATTAATCGATTGCTTCTTGCTCAAAAGGAAAAATGTCACAGTGGCTAGGATTTCTTATTTTAATATATTTTGCAAATTTTTTTTTTAATAATTTGTTCAATCTGTTCTGAAATACCTGCTTTGGTTTGTTATTGGAAAAAAGTTACTTTACTGTTCTTTATGTTATCCCTCAATTATAGTGTGCACTGAGCATGTCAAGATATACTTGCTTTATGTAGGTGGAAGCTTTAGCAGTTCAATGGAGTGGGCGTTATCAGTGAGATTTCTTGTCCCACACAACCTCTCTAAACGAACGTTTAGATACAAAAAATTATATTATATGAAATTCAAAAAGCATATCAGATTTTTCCAAAAACAAAAAAAATTTACAAGTAAAAAGCCCATCTAAAGATTGGATGTCCATGCATAAAAAGCCCAAAAATCTCCAACCACGAGCAAATTCCCCATATTAAGAACAAAACGCAAACAAGTACTTCCAAGGCTCCAAGCACAGACATTCTCGAGTTCAAAACTTATTTGCAGTATCCATCTCTAAAACAATGAGAAATCGCAAGATAAGAAATCGAGAATCGATGTGTGAAATAAATGAGTGGAAAAAAAAAAGATGGGAAATCGACAATACAAATCCCTAAAAATGGCTTCAACAACGCAAATCCCTAAATAGGGATTTGTATTCGACACAGCATACCTGAGATGGATGAGAATCCGAGATCCGCGAGCAGCAGAAGACCGAACTGCAGCAGAGGGCCGAGGAGATAGAGAGAGAGAGAGAGAGAGAGAGAGAGAGAGGAATAGGGTTTTGAGAGAGAGATAGATAGGGAGAGTGAGAGTGAGAGGAGAGCGAGCGGAGAGCGAGAGGGAGAGGCAGAGGCAGAGGCAGAGGCAGAGGGAGAGCGTTCGAGGGAGAGAGGGAGGAGAGCACGAGAGAGAGGGAGAGGAAGAAGGAGAACACGAGAGAGAGGAGATCTCTAGATCGCGTGACGGAGAGAGAGAGAGAGAGAGAGAGAGAGAGCGACAGGGATGGAGAGAGATAGAGGGACGGTCGGCGCTCGAAGAGATTAGGGCTTCTTTTTTTTTGCTTTTATAGGGTGTACCCATTGCCCGCAGCCGGTAAAACTGGCTGCGGGTAAAGGGTTGGGCCATCGGTCGGCTTAGGCCCCTTCTGTTGTAGTGTTAGCTTTTGAGCATTCTTGTTTGTTACAAGAGAAGAAAAAAAAATAGTAATGGCATCCGAACAATGTTCTTCTCTCGTAACATGCGCCCTTCTTCATCTTGTCATCCTTCTTTTTCTCCCTCTTCTCATTCAATCTCATTCCACTCACCAACATCAACACCAAAACCAACAACCCTTTAAGTCTCTGGAAGGTTGCCACAAGGGCTAGACCATCAAAGGCCTCCATGCAATTAATCAAGCAATATCTTGAGATGTTTGGTTACCTCCCTCACCATCACAACAACAATACTAGTAGCAGTGATGACGACACGTTTGATGATTCCCTGGAGTCGGCCGTCAAGACTTACCAATCTCAGTGTCACTGGAACACTTGATGCAAATACGCTTCAAGACATGGCGTTGCCACGGTGTGGTGTCCCAGACATTATAGATGGACGTACTTCAATGTGTTCCGGGAAGAAGCGTCATCTTCGGTCCACCACACAGCACACAGTGGCCCATTTCACCTTCTTTGACGGCAACCCCAGGTCACCTTCTTCCAAGAAACACCTCACCTCTGGTTTCCTCCCTGGAATCCAAGTCATTGGGACACAGGACCTGAGGTCTGCCTGCTCAAACGCTTTCAATAGGTGGGAGGGCGTGAACAATTTCACGTTTGAGGAAACACAAGATTATAACTCTGTTGATCTTAAGATCGGATTTTTTAGGGGAGATCATGGTGATGGGGCTCCATTCAATGGGCCTGGCATTGTAATTGCACATGCATTTGCACCCACCAAGGGGTGGTTCCATTTCGATGCAGATAAGAAGTGATCCACTAAGCTAGCTAGTGATGCCTTTGATGTGGAATCCGTTGCGGTGCATGAGATCGGGCATTTACTTGGACTTGGGCACTCATCGGTGGGGAATGCTATAATGTTCCCCTATATTTCCATTGGTGTGAAGAAAGTGGAACTGCATGGGGATGATGTAGTGGCCACAACGTCGTAAATAAAGGTGTTTACCTCTTGGAGACTCATAATTTCTCCTCTACTATAGCATTTATATACATAAATATTTGAGTTAGATTTTTCATGTTTGATTAATAAAGAATAATGAGGTTGTAAGTTGTTTCTTATTGGAGTTGGGTTTATTATTTAAAAGGATTTTTTTATATAGATGAAAGTGTGTAAACATGCTTAAAGCCAAACAAATCAAATTAGATCTACTTTTAGGCATGTCACTACACCAAAATCGTCAAACTGGTACGGATAGAATTTTGATTCAGAAACGGCTCTAAGCCGTAACTAAATTGAAACGGTATTGAACCGTATTGGAATTGCTACTGTTATACACTGTTATTTCCATTGTTTTGTTGGTGTGTCCCAGTTGAGTGTTAGATCTTCTTATTTGGTATTATTATATTTTATTGTTTTATTTTGAAATAGATGGATGGAATAGATTCGATTAGTAACCTCTGAGTGGACCCCACATGGCCCGAGAGTTACATTACTGTAACCGCACCGCAGACTATCGAATTACTTTCATCATTTTCTTTCGCCAAAATGCCCTAAAATCCCTCGTTTCGCATCAACGCCATCTCCATCTCCCTCTCTCAATCTCCCTCTCCCTCTCGCTCTCTCAATCTCCCTCTCTTTCCATCTCCCGATCCTAACCCTCTCTCTCGATCTCCAATTCACTTGGAAAATCAGATATCCAAAAGCCTGATTTCTCCATTCACAACAACCGTCGATCATGCCTGATCTTTCGATTTTGATGTGCGGCAGTGATTTCGTTGAAATACAGGATTTCCAATAGTAAGAGCAATCGATTTTGTGGAATCTCGTTTTCCTAATTTTTTCAAGCATGGAGACTTTTGGTGCTCTGAGCTTGAAATCTTGCCCATGGATCGGTTTCGAGAGGATCAGAAAGAAACCGAACGGTTCCTTGCGATTCTCTACTGAGGAGAGGAGTCTTCAGAAGCTCAATCTGTGGGATTTGAAGTCGCGGAGCGCGTTTCGATTCAATCCATGCCCGTTGCCTTGAAGATTTCGTGCTCATATGAGAAAGCACCGGTATGATAAGCATCCTGTTATGCGTGCGATGTATTTTCTTTGGTTTAATTCAATTCTAGAATTTTATGGCTGATTTACTCTTATTAGAACTTCAAATTTGATTGCAATAGTTTTAAATCATCATAAATTTTAGATTTTTGCTTAGAACTAGATTTTAATTGCAGTAGTTTCCAAGATTTGTTGCAGTGAGATTGTTTCCAATGCATTTTTGTTGCCTTGTCTGCTTTGTATTCAGAATTGATATTTTTGGTTGGAGTTCCTCTTGAGGAAGTGTATGATGTTCAACTGGGCAATTTACTCGGTCTGACGAGCTGTACAAGTTTGGTGCTTGTTTTAATGATCGGAACGGTTTATGCAGTGGGTTAGGTCTTGAATTAGGGAGATTCCAAAATTCTCTTACATCTGATGATCCTAACCATCGGATTGAGGCCTCATCAGATGTGGACCTTGGTTATAGTTGTTCATTCACGAGCCACCTATTGGATCGGTAGGATCATTCGATGTGGGGATATCGAAGCATGACCCACCCATGATAGAGCTGGCATATATGAATGGCTTAAGACTGCTGAAATGTGAGCCTCACAGACCCCCAACAATGGTTTGAACAGAATATGGCATTTCTTTCTATTACGATGACTTACACTTATGCAACGGTTGGAAATCGAACCTGTAGGCAGCACCGACTTAATATTCCTGTTCACGGTAGAAAATTTGGGCACATGAGATAGTAGTTTGTGATTGGAACCAATAATCTGTTTGGGCCATAGATGTGCCATGGTAGACAATTTTCACTGATTGGACAGGTGGAGAAACCAATTTGCCAATCAGTGATGTAAGTGGTTGTAGAGAGTACATTGTCAAGTCACCAATTCAATTTGCAGGAAATCCATATGATCTTTACGTATTTGTTAGAGAATCTCTTAGGACCTGTTTGATTTTTCATCTCGCAAGTAATTACCTTGTAAATGGGTAATAATTATTTACCTAAGTAATTAACGCATCGTTCGATGCAGATGTTGACTAAGTCATATGGAAATTTTATTGTAGTTTGAAAGTCCTCTTTTCTGTTCATTGACATCTATTTTTGCAAAGACTTCGTAGGAATTGGGTACCTCTTTCATTTCTGCTGATGAATTTTGGCTCTGATTTGAAATTGTACTAAATTTTCTGTAATTATTATGTTTTGTCAACTCCGGCAGTGGAATCAGAGAGCTCTTATACTTCCGTTGATGAAGCTTTGATTTTTAAGGTATGAAATGATGCCCTAGTTGACTGCTTTTTGAGTCTGAAGTGAGGTTGGAAACAGGAAACTTTGTTCCTTAGTTGACATTATTGTTACATCTGAATTTGCAATGCCTCCTGCAGGTATTTTCTCAATGTCTATATACATTGAGAAAGGTGCTTACCCAATCACAAGGAAGCGCACTAAATAGGAGAACTCCACAAACATCACTACTTGTGGTTGCACCTAGCACATGTGGGACATCTAAGCTAATTGTAAGGTGTGACTGACTGTGTAGATGACCTGGTCCAGAAATCAGGTGGATCACTCATCAGGGAGCCACTTGTGTGTGTGAATGTGGACCATTGGGAAATTGTTTATGAATGTGAAAACTAAAGTAGCCCCTGTATTCTGCTATGCCTTTGAGCTTACGCTCTCACCTATCTGAAATTTCTCATGCATTTGAGAAACACGCATGCTTAATCTCGATTGTTTTATGTCTATGCAAATTCGTATGTCTTTTTGTTTGAATCAGGCATTTGTGGTTCTGATATCTGCTCTGATGTTCTACTGCGAATTGGTGTTGAAATTTTGAAATCTGATTTATTCTAATGGGTGGTATTCTTTTTTTAATGTTTCTGCAGTACACTGTGCTTCCAATCATAGCCCAAATCATCAAGGTACATTTGATTTGGGATTTTTTATATGGATGATTGATTAGGTGCTCTTGACTTGATGCATCTAATTTGGGCCTTTTGAATTGAGGGTTTTGATTAAGTCTTTTAATTATGTTCCTAACCAATCTCCAGTTTGTTAGTAAATTACCAGTCAAAAGAGAAAAGCAAGCTAGAAAGAAAAGGAAAAAAGGTAAAGGTTCTCAATCCATGGGGCCCACCCCACGTGAAATATAAGTAGGGCCACCAATTGTTATATTGGTTTGGGCTGCCTAATCAACGGTGGAATTGGTATATGGGCTGGGCTACTGTCCTTATGCCAATTTCTTGTTACAACACATCCACTGCACGTGGCATACATGAAAGTCCATTCTAACCGTCCAAACTATGGACCTCTCGTGGTTGCACTTATTACAAGATCTAGAATCTCTGGTTATGTTTGATTGAATTTGGGTCATTGAAATTTTCTCTTTTGACACTCATTTAATAGTCACTAGCATATTCATGTGATTTTAAGAACATGCCCCAATGGTGTGGATGGTCTGGATTTGCCATTTATGCATGTGGGTTCACCATGATTTTTGTGCCTTTCATCCATGTTGTCCACCCATTTTGACAGCTTATTTTAGGACATCATCAAAAAAATATAGCAAATTAAAAACATGTGGACCATACCATAAAAAAAAAAGTGTTGATTGAATACCAACTATTACAAACATCTTGAGCAAAGCTTGGCCCGCATCTAACCCGACCGGTGACACCTCTAACCTTGAACCCCAACCATTAATCTTCCTTTCTAATGTATGCTTTATCTCTTGTTTTTTTTTTCCCCCTTTTTTGTTAGTTTGTTAGTACAACCACTGTCAGTTCACACTTCACTGTTAGCGACCCACTAGGGAGTCGATACCAAGACCTTAGTGTTGAAACTAGGTAACTTTCACTCAGTCTACCACTTGAGCCGCAACAGTTAATCTTCCTTTCTAACGTAGCTCAAGAGGTAGATTGAGTGAAAGACACCTCATTTGAACACTGAGGTCTTGTGATATCCCATATGCTATTTGCAACAATCCGCTTGTGATACATCATTTGAAGTAGATTGTGATGTGTTGTGAAGGAATCCTGTGATATGTTGCAAAAATCAGACCATCTGCCATTATCTGTATGCCATCTATTGAGTATGTTAGGAGGTCTTTTGGGTTTTTCTAGAGGATCTGATTGATTCTATGCACAATATTCATCATTATTTACAAAAGGAAGCTAAAAACAAAGTGAGGCCGTGTTGTCGCAGGCTACACGGCCTTAAATGTAAAGCCTACATTTGGTAGTTTTCTACGCAGAAGTTGGGCTAAAAGGCTTTCTTCACATCATAATTTGTTGCAACTTTTTGACAGATGTGTGAAGTCGTGTGGGATGTTGCCAACTATTTCCCAACGGTAATAATTAGTGGAAGATGATGTGATAAGGTACTGGAGCAATTAGCTACTTTGCATGGAAAATGATCCAATTTTGGACCTGTTTATCTAAGTTATCGTGCATTGCATTTCCATACACTTGGCATGCATGTAGTGTTCATCTGCTAGGCATTGTCACGGATGGCACATGGCCCAACTATGCTAGTCAGTGCATCGTAGCTGCCGAGTGGACTTATGGGATTATAAATGTTCTGAAGACGGGTATTGATGCTACCAAGTTCCTTGCATATTAAGATAAGTTTACCAAATTCATTATGTAAACCAGAGCTTAAACACTCTGCAACTGAATGTTCAAACTCAGAGCTGTTGGATGGTTGTAATGAATTCTCTATATCTTGGATCCCCATTCACATTGAGTTTGTGTTAGCATTATCATCTATTTTGAAGTCTCTGGGCTACTTTGACCCCTTTCCATCTTGGTCACATTCTTGTTTTTTTTTTTTGGCTGACGTATATATGATCCAACTGATTCACATAAGTTGGATGCGGTGGATTCGCATAATATTGTGATGCATGGTAGAACTTGATAGATTTTATTGGCATAGGTATTTAACTGAATGACAAGTAAATGGCTGTGAATAGGACATTTCAGTGAATGAAATTTGCAACAGTTTCCAGAACTGAGTTCCAGACGATGAATTCAATCCTTTCATCATGAGTGTACTTGATTTTCCATTCGTCCATGCCAACCAAAAACCAAGATGTATTATCTCTTTTTAAAACTGAAAACCTCAATTTCCTTTTGAGAGGGCTCTGCTTCACAAACTGTGTTTTACAATAGTAACTTAATACAATGTTCTCATGGTTAATATCTCGAGAAAAGCTCATTTCTTGGAAATGCTAACCTTTTTCTACTGGTTTTCATTACTTTCAGCATCTCCACCAGGCATCAAGGTAGCATTTGCATTAGAGTGTTGTGGAATAAAACATGCCTTGTTAGATAACCTAATCTCTTATGCATTTGCATTACTTGCCAGATAACCTAAACTCTTATGCATCTGCATTATAGTGTTGTGGAACAAAACATGCCTTGGGTAAATAACTTAGCATTTCACAGTGATTGATTAATTCTAAATTGTTTGGAATCTTTTATGATTTGTGATATTTGGGATATTTTGATAAACATGATGCATAGGTGCAGTATATGCCCTTTGTTAATGGTTGGAACAATCAATAGTTGTGAAGCTAGTTCCATTACATTAACTAGAATTCTTTGCTTGCTTTACTCCTATTTTCAGGAAATGGTGAAGGGTAGTTCCATTACATCCACCAACCAGCTTGTTGAAGCTAGTTCCATTACATCCTCTAGCCAGCTTGTTGAACAAATGAATGGCTATTTAAATCAAATTTATTTTTCTTTAAGAAATATTATTGCTCCTTATGTTCAATTTTTGTTTTCTTGTGACACTTCTTTGCAGGTTCATCAACATAAATTTTGTTCAAATTATAGAAACCATACTAATGATAATTTTTATTTCTTTTTGTCCTTTAAATTATAGAAACCATACTAATGATAATTTTTGTTTCTTTTTGTCCTTTAAATTATAGAAACCATACTAATGATGATTTCCAACTTCATGCATATGCCGCTTTTGGGATTTGAAAGTTTAATAACTGGGGAACTCATTGTGGAGCCCCATAGTGTTCCCTCTCTTCTTTCCAAGTCATCAATATTCTTTTTTCCTATGGTGTGGCCTACCTAGTTTTTGGAATACTACATTTTTTAGGTAGTTCTTTCATCTTGACAAGGAACATTAGAAGAATGGTTTTAATGTAATCTACAGGTTTGTGGGAGATACGTGTGCATTGACAACTAATATTTTAATGGGGTGGATCTTATGAAAGTTCCACCCAAGGGGCTCTCAGTTTGTTAGCCTGGTTCTTTTTGGATTATGGGAGATATGTGTGCATTGACAACTAATATTTTAATGTAATCTATGAGTTTATGGCTAATGATGGGAAGATAAAGCTGAAGGCGTGCTTTAACCCATTCCTCTTCAGAAATACATTCTAGAAAACTTCAGAACTTTGGTCTGATTTCTAATTCTTGATTATACCTGCAATGCCATTCTAAATTAGCCTGGAAAGTAAGTCCAATTATACCTGCAATGCCATTCCAAATATCTTTTTACAATGTACATGATGCATTTCTCTTAAGAATCTAGAGTATTACATTTTGGATTTTGAACATTCCTCACAGAAATTTTCAGCATCTCTACCTTTTACTAGTTCTATATGCATTACAAGTTTCAGTTAAGATGATTGCCGGAGTTTCCTTGTTGAACTACCATAGGTGGTGTTCTTATGTTGTTATAGATTTCACAGGAGATGCATTTTCGTACCTAGCAAGTGAACAAGTTTGCCTCGCTTGGTCTAGAATGAGCTCCCCTCCGGTCAAGAGTGTATCGAGCATATCCAAAAACCAAGTGAGTCAACTAACAACAGTCCTCCATATGTATGTTCAATTGTCAGAATTTTTTCCACACTGTTTTGATAGTTGATTGTTGTTCTTTCAATCTATTCACATGTGTTTGTTCTTATTTTTTACTTGTTGCTTGTTAATTAGGTACATAAAAGGCCATCACATTGTGGAGCTCTTCATCTGCTTGACGGACTTTCATTGAATTGTCTTTTTTATTTTGAAGTCTTCCATTGTAGATTTTAGTTTTTACTATCAGGTTTGCAAGTCAGATAAATAATGTTTTTATTTTTATTTTTATTTTTTATATATATAAAGAAAGAAGGCTCCAACCTCGATTCCATTAATCACACAAATGTACAGCCGTGGAGATGGTTAGATAAATAATGTTTCAAATTACATCATGGTTGTTTTTACTATCTTTTGATTCTTAAATGAATATGGCTTAAATATATTTTATTTTATTTTATACAGCAGGTTTTTTTTTGTTTAAAATTGTTCTGAAATAAGAAAGAAAATACTGCTCTCAAATATGACCGTCGGCACCAGAACGGTTTAAAACCGTTCCTAAAATTCCGTTTCTAAAAATTGAAACGGTACCCAAAACGGTTCTGAACCGTTCCTAATTTTCTGCGACGCCTCCTTTAGGAACAGTATTAAACCGTTCCTGAATCATTTAGGAACGGTTTTAAACCGTTCCTAAATGACAATTTTGGTGTAGTGTGTATAAATTTACATGAACTTAAAAGAGCATTTTTTTGCTATTTCTATATTGTGGAATACATGAATCATCTATGCATCGATAACGGCGATTCAACATAATAATGTTAAAGGCATACCTGATTGAGAAGACATTCCCATTGCAATGATTTGCTGAGAAGGGATCTTAGGGCATGTTTGATTTTTCAGCTCAACTATAATTACTGTGTAAATGGGTAATAATTATTTACATAGGTAATTACCACATCTTTCCCAATGCAGATGTGACAACTTACTATTTTAACACTTAAAGCAAGAAATTTACAAAATCAATGTGGGGCCCATTGTGTTGTATGTGATGTATCAACACTGCTCATTTGTTATGCCAGTTGAATTTAGGGCATGAGCAAAAAAAATGAGGAAGATCTAAAGCTCAAGTGGACCACACCATAGGCAACAACGGGAATCTAACGCCTACCAATAAAAACTTATTGAGGCCCTTAAAAGTTTTGGATCAAGCTGATATTTGTGTTTTCCCCTTATCCATGTCTGTGTGACCCTATGAATGGGTTAAATGATGAAAAAACCTCAATATGGGCCCAGTGAAGGAAGCAACTTTCAATGGTAGATGAATTAAGGCCACTGTTTCCTTTTGTGTGGGCCGTTCGAGCATTGAATATGCCTCATGTTTTGGTTCATGCCCTAAAATGTTCTAATAAAATAGATGGACGGTGCGGATATATCAAATACATTACAGTGGGGTCCATAGATTTAAGTCAACATTTTTATATTAAGGTGGAATTACTCTCACATTTTCAAACCAAGTAAAAAAGTAATGATTACTTATTTACCATGATTTACATGTATAATGGAAAATCAAACAAGCCCTTAGTCTTCCGCACTTCACACCTTTAGGAGAACCTCTCAATGGGAATAGTGTTTTCTCTCTTATGTGAGTGAGGGGACTAAGACATGTATTTATATGAAAGAGGGCCAGAGAAGCTTATCCATCACCCTTTTCTCATCTAGGATCTCCACACTGTAAGTTTCCATGTGTAGCTTAATAATCGTGCATAGGAACCACAATTCAAGCGTTCTGCCCCAAACCTTTCTATAATAATCACAACTGTAATGGGGTCCATTGAATCGCTCAATCTGAATAATCCAATGGTCGATCATGTGTGGCCCACTTGATGCAGTCTTACATTTTTCACTTAGGTTACACTGATATCTAAAAGAAAATAAAATATTTTATTTTATTTATGAAATATAATATTATAAAATACATTTACTTTTGAAAGTTCCTAATTGTAACACCCACTACACCAAATTTGTTGATTAGGAATAGTTTTTTTTGTTTAAGTACGGTTTAGAGCCATACCTAATAGGAACACTTTTATATCAAAACCTTACCCCTACTCTGTAAGACTCGTATCCTAACCCGTACCATTCCTTAGGCTTCCGCGGTCCTCCCGGTCGAATTCTGGCGACCCACGAACTGTCATCAAAATAGTGCGTAACCCTGAGTCGTATCTCATATTCCAGAGTCAGCTCAATCCGAGACTTGTACCCTAGCGATCGTACCGTCGTTGCGGTTCCGACGACGTGTCTCGCGCGCTGAGGCGATACCTGGGTCAGGAGATGTGGGCCCACATTCAGTTCGAGGAAAACGCTGCACGTTGCAATCCCATGAGAATATATCTCATCAATAAAGTACACATCACACATCAAATGTTAAGTACAATACCATCCCCAAAGTCAACTCTCTCTCTCTTATAACCCTTACTTATCAAGTACACTGATCACTCACCCATCCCTCTCTCTTACAGCCTCTCTCTCTCATCTCTCTCTCATTCTCCCAAGCAACCTAACATCTAAGCATTCCATGGGAGAAGAGGAAAAGCTACTGTGGACTACCTTCCTACCACCCAACCCCACCCTCCAAAGATCATCTCGACCGTTGAATCGCATTCCTTGGAGCTCTAGAACGTGTTGGTGGAAAAAGGAAGAGGAGATCAAAGGTGGGTGTTCATAGTATTTGATTTTGATGTAGGGTCCACATGATTTGGGACCCACTTGATGAATGCATTGTATAGGGAGGGCCCATAGTGGCGGGGTCCCTCCCCTTCTCTCTCTCTCTCTCTCTCTCTCTCTCTCTCTTTCTCTCTCTCTCTCTCTCCCCTCTCTTTTTCTTTGATTGCATGGCCCACCTTGATGTATTATCCTCATCGTCCGATCTTGAGGTCCACCATGTTGCTGCCCATTTTTGGGACAGATCTGATGATGGAAAAACATAAATATCAGTTTGATCTAAAGCTGTTGGGCCACGCTGTCGTGGACCCCACCCTGATGCATGGTGTATCCATGTCGTGCTGCGTGAGGACCACCATGATTTACGGGTCTTATTACACCGTCCAACTTGCTGGACAATGAGGTCCAATTGATGTGGAATCGGATTGGTTAGTGTACCTCACACAGCTATTTAGCTGTTGTATGGATGTTAGCCCCATGTGGGCTACACTGTGATATATATGTTTTATCTAAACCATCCATTCAACTAGACGTGGCCCCACACCAGCTATGTAGCTGATGTATTTACGTCAGTAAGTGATGTGGGACGCCACTGAGATGTATGGGTCTCATCCACACCATCCACTATCTGGGACGGTGGGAACCCACCCATGATGTAAGTGTTATATCCAGTCCATCCATCTAGATGGTAGAGCCAGGCCACACGTGTGGCATCCACACTTTCCAGATTGCTTGCTGGATGGTGCTAGACAGTGCTGGACAATGTTGGATGGTGCTGGACAATGTTTGGACGATGCTGGACAATGTTGGACGGTGCTAGACAATGTTTGGACGGTGCTGGATAATGTTCAGACAGTGTTGATTTACATGTCCAATGTTTGAACATTGCTGATTTACATGTCCAACGTTTGGACAGTACTGATTTACATAGACAATGTTTGGTAGTGCTGATCATCATTAGTGAGCCATGTACCCCATAGAATGATAGTGTACAGTGATACACATGTTGCACCTGCAACTATTAAAATAATTTTTGGTGTAATCCAAGCTCTCTCTTAAGTCCCATTGATGCAGCTCGCTTATTGTATATGAGGCCCATTGGTGCGGCCCATTGATGCATCCCACTTGTTGTATATGAGGCCCATAGGTGCAGCCCACTTGTTGTATATTGAGGCCCATTGGTGCGGCCCATTGATGCGGCCCACTTGTTGTATATGAGGCCCATTGGTGCAGCCCATTGATGCAGCCCACTTGTTGTATATGAGACCCATTGGTGCGGCCCACTTGTTGTATATGAGGCCCATTAGTGCAGCCCATTAATGCGGCCCACTCGTTGTATATGAGGCCCATTGGTGCACCCCATTAATGCGGCCCACTTGTTGTATATTAAGGCCCATTAGTGTGGCCATTGATGTGGCCCACTTGATGTATATTAAGACCTATGGGTTACGACCCATTATGATGTATATTGAGGCCTATGGGTCGTAGCCCATTGTGATATATTTGGGGCCCATGGGTCGTGGCCCATGGTGATGTATATTAGGCCCGTATGAGTAGCCCATTGTGATATATTTCTGAGCCATGCGTTGAGGACCATTGTGATGTATTTTTGACCCATATGATGAGGCCCATTGTGATGTATTTTCAGCCCATTTGGTAAGGCCCATTGTGATATATTTCTGGCCCATTTGGTAAGGCCTATTGTGATGTACTTCCGGCCCATTTAGTGAGGCCCAATGAGATGTATTTTTCGGTGCATATATTGTGGCCCATTTGACATACATGGGGCCCATGTATTGCGGCCCATTATGATGTACATGAGGTCCATGAGCGAGGCCCAATGTGATGCATATGTAGCCCATAAGTGAGGCCCATCATGATGTGTATTAGGCCCTTAAGAGAGGCCCATGATGATATATATTGGGCCATTATGTGAGGCCATGGGCCCACTATACGTTTGACTCTATGTAGGCCACTCTTTGGGAGCGATGTTGGTTAAATGTCCACATTGATGGGCAATGATGGTTAAATGTCCTCATTGTGACCTTCCCTTAAGCCTTTTATTAGGCCGATTATCGATGTCAGTTAGCGATACCGATTATAAGTATGTGACAACATAGCATCAGGATACATGCCCATATACATCATCTACATGTTTGTTATGAGATGTGATTGACCATTGCATATGTCATTGGGCAGGTTGTTATGAGACTCCCTGATAGGCGGAGATTATCTCATATAAGCACACGATATGCGCAGGATTAATGTATGACTGGATTGTATGACTCATGCATCATGTATTTTGTGATATGATTACTGTACGCCCTAGCGATATCAGGGTCATAGCCTCCACAGGCATATCGTGAATGACCAGATGAGACACCAAAAATATTTGGTTCTATCATACGGGCGTTATAGATGTCCCTAGGTGAAAATCCCTAAACCTCCGTGGCCAGGAGATGCTCTAGCGTCGAGACCGAGTGGATATATATGAGCGCATAAAGGCTGTATACCAGTAGGTCGTGTCTCCCACTGTGTCATGGTCGGTTAGGAAGGGGTGTGACCTTACCCGCCTGAGTGAAGGGGCAGTATCTATGTTAAGTTTGACCAGCTTGAGGAATGGGTCCGCTATCGATAAGTCGGGTCCGATATTGGCAAGCGGGTAATGAGGTCTCTTCCACTTACCCAGTTATGCACTCGGATAGGGGCGGTAAGCTAGCGTAGAGTGTAATAGACCCCAGTGATGATCCCATAAATGTACGGTACTGACATGTGAACTTATTGAGTAGAAGTTGCATATTCATTCATTCATTTATTCATTATCCACTCGAGCTGGTGGTGCATGCACAATTATTTGTTACGTGTATCCTAACCCGTACCGTTCCATAGCTTCTGCGGTCCTCCCGATCGAATTCTGGTAACCCACTAACTGTTATCAGTAATTGCGCACAACCCTGATTCGTATCCCATATTCTAGAGTCAGCTCAACTCGAGACTTGTACCTTAGCGACCCCACCGTCGCCGCAGTTCTGACGCCGCGTCTCGCGTGCCGAGGCGATACTTAGGCCAGGAGATGTGGGCCCACGTTCTGTTTGAGGAAAACACCACCCGTTGCAATCCCAAGAGAATATATCTCATCAATTAAGTACACATCACACATCAAATGTCGAGTACAACACCATCCCCAAAGTTAACTTTCTCTCTTACAACCCTTACTTGTCAAGTACACCCATCACTCACCCATCTCTCTCTCTCTCTTACAACCTCTCTCTCTCTCATCTCTCTCTCATTCTCCCAAGCAACCCAACGTCCAAGCATTCCATAGGAGAAGAGGAAAAGCTAGTGTGACCCACCTTCCTGCCACCCAATCCCACACTCCAAAGATCAACTTGACCGTTGAATCGCATCCCTTGGAGCTCTAGAACGCGTTGGTGGAAAAAAGAAGAGGAGATCAAAGGTGGGAGTTCATAGTATTTGATTTTGATGTAGGGTCCACATGATTTAGGACCCACTTGATGTATGCATTGTATAGGGAGGGCCCATAGTGGCGGGGTCCCTCCCCTTCTCTCTCTCTCTCTCTCTCTCTCTCTCCCTCTCTTTTTCCTTGATTGCATGGCCCACCTTGATGTATTATCCTCACCATCCGATCTTGAGGTCCACCATGTTGCTGCCCATTTTTGGGACAGATCTGATGAAGGAAAAACACAAATATCGATTTGATCTAAAGCTGGTGGGCCATGCTGCCGTGGACCCCACCCTGATGCATGGTGTATCCATGCCGTCCTGCGTGAGGACCACCATGATTTATGGGTCTTATTACACCGTCCAACTTGCTAGATGGTGAGGCCCACTTGATGTGGAATCGGATTGGTTAGTGTACCTCACACAGCTATTTAGCTATTGTATGGACGTTAGCCCCATGTGGGCCACATCATGATTTATATGTTTGATCTATACTATCCATTCAACTGGACGTGGCCCCACACTAGCTATGTAGTTGATGTATTTACGTCAGTAAGTGGTGTGGGACGCCACTGAGATGTATGGGTCTCATCCACACCGTCCACTATCTGGGACGGTGGGAACCCACCCGTGATGTAAGTGTTATATCCAGTCCATCCATCTGGACGGTAGAGCCAGGCCACACGTGTGACATCCACACTGTCCAGATTGCTTGCTGGACGGTGCTGGACAATGTTCGAATGGTGCTGATTTACATGTCCAATGTTTGGACAGTGCTGATTTACATGTCCAATGTTTGGACAGTGCTAATTTACATACACAATGTTTAGCAGTGCTGATCATCATTAGTGAGCCATGTACCCCATAGAATGATAGTGTACAGTGATACACATATTTCACATGCAACTATTGAAATGATTTTTAGTGTAATCCAAGCTCTCTCTTGAGGCCCATTGATGCGGCCCACTTGTTGTATATGAGGCCCATTGGTGTAGCCCATTGATGAGGTCCACTTATTGTATATGAGGCCCATTAGTACGACCCATTAATGTGGCCCACTTATTGTATATTGAGGCCCATCGGTGCGGCCCATTGATGTGGCCCACTTGTTGTATATGAGGCCGATTGGTGCGGCCCATTTATGCAGCCCACCTGTTGTATATTGAGGCCCATTGGTGCAGCCCACTTGTTGTATATGAGGCCCATTGGTGCAGCCCATTAATGCGGCCCACTCGTTGTATATGAGGCCCATTGGTGCGGTCCATTAATGCGACCCACTTGTTGTATATTGAGGCCCATTGGTGCGGCCATTGATTCGACCCACTTGATGTATATTGAGGCCCATGGGTTATGGCCCATTGTGATGTATATTAAGGCCCATGGGTCGTAGCCCATTGTGATGTATTTAGGGCCCATGGGTCGTGGCCTATGGTGATGTATATTAGGCCCATATGAGCAGCCCATTATGATATATTTTCTGGCCATGCGTTGAGGACCATTATGATGTATTTTTTACCCATATGATGAGGCCCATTGTGATGTATTTTTGGCCCATTTGGTAAGGCCCATTATGATGTATTTCCGGCCCATTTGGTAAGGCCCATTTTGATGTACTTCCGGCCCATTTGGTAAGGCCCAATGAGATGTATTTTCTGGCCCATATATTGCGGCCCATTTGACATACATGGGGCCCATGTATTGCGGACCATTTGTGATGTAATGAGGTCTATGAGTGAGGCCCAATGTGATGCATATGTAGCCCATAAGCGAGGCCCATCATGATGTGTATTAGGCCCTTGAGAGAGACCCATGGTGATGTATATATGGGCCATTGTGTGAGGTCATGGGCCCACTATATGTTTGGCTCTATGTGGGCCACGCCTTGGGAGCAATGTTGGTTAAATGTCCACATTGATGGGCAATGATGGTTAAATGTCCTCATTGTGACCTTCTGTAAGACCCGTATCCTAGCCCGTACCATTCCATACGCTTCCGCGGTCCTCCCGGTCGAATTTCGGTGACCCGCGATCTGTTATCGGCGTTTGCGCGCGATCCTGAGACGTGTCCCGTATTCCAGAGTCAGCTCAACCCGAGATTTGTACCCTAGTGACCGCGCCGTCGCGGCGGTTCTGATGCCACGTATTACGTGCCGAGCCGATACCCAGGCCGGAGACGTGGGCCCGCGTTCAGTTCGAGGATGAATGTCGCGCATTGCAATCCATAGAAAATATCCCATCAATCCCATCAATCAAAGTACACATCACATATTAATGTCAAGTACAACCACCTCTCCTCCAAGTCAACTCCTTACAACAAGTACATACCATCACCCATCACCATCCCTCACTCCCATCACTCCACCTCACCACTCCTCTCTCTCTCTCTCTCTCTCACTTCTTCATTAATCTAAGTAACCCATGAGACTCCAACGTCCAAGAACCTCCATGGATAGAGCTTGTGTGGCCCACCTTCCTATCTCTCATCTCCACCATCCAATGATCATCTCCACCGTTGGAAAGAATCCCTCGGAGCTTTAGGATGCATTGATGGAAGAAGAGGTCCAAGAAGATCAAAGGTGGGTGAATCTTCATTGTTTGTGGGTGCCTTTTTTTGGGATTAGATTTGTGTTTTTGCATGGACTTGATGATTTGAGGGCCCATATTCGGTGGGACCCAAGTGATGCATGCATGTGTTGTAATGCAAGAGAGGGGCCCATAGTGGCGGGGCCCCTCCCTTAACCGCTCTCTCTCTCTCTATCTCTCTCTTACCCATTTTCCTGGCCCACTTGATCTGTACATGACATATCCAAATCGTCCATCCAGTGGGACCATCCAGCCGGCCCACCTTGCTAGACCGTTTGGGCCTCTATGGCCGGATGGCCATGTAGCCCCAGACGGCATGGAAAACGCAAATATCAGCTTGGTTTGGAAGTGGGGTGGCCCACTCACGTGGACCCCACCTTGATGTATATAATTATTGTGTGGCCCACGTGGATGGGTTCCACCTTGATGGACAGTCCCCAGATGAGGCCCACACCATGCGTATGTGATCCATCCAGGCCGCCCAGTAGGTCCAGCACCTCTGCTGACCGTCCAGTAGGTCCAACAATTCTGCTTGGCTGACCACTCACCACATGGTCCACCTTTCTATATGTGTTGTAAAGCCATGCTAGCCATCATTTGTGGGGCCATGAGTGATGTATAGGGCCCCTACACCTTGATCATATGTCTTATCCAGGCCGTCCGTCCGTTGCCAGGACGTGAGGCCCCACCTTGATGTCTGTTTACCCACACCGTCCAATCATTGGATAGTGGAAGAGGATTTGCTGGAGTACCTCCACCAGCTATACTGATGCTGGATTAAAGTCAGTAAGCTGTGGGGCTGCCTTGATCGCGGACCAACCTTTGATGTGTAGATCCAAGCCATTCATCTGTTGTGTCCCGTACAACAGGTAGCTGCTGCTACCGTACATGTCAGTAAAATGATGTGGGTCCTCTTGATATATATGTTATACCACACCATCCCTCCATATGGCATGGCCCACCCCACATGCGTGGGTGGGACCCACCTTGATGTATTTTGCATATCTGCATCGTCCAACAAATTGTTGGACAGTGGCCGCACCTTGATGCGTTTGTTTTATATCCTCTTGTCCATCTTTTGGGACGGTGGGCCCTGATGTATGTAGGGCCACCTTGATTTATGTGTTGGTGGGCCACGTGGATGTGGACCCTACCAAGATGTATGCATTGTATATCCCCACCGTCCAATCTGCTGGACGGTGGGATTCCACCACTGACGTATGTATTCTATTTGCCATCCACTTGTTTTGGGACGAGAGTCCCACCCCACACGTGTGGGGGTGGGACCCACCTTGATGAAAGTATTCTGTATTCCACCGTCCAGAGGTCTGGACGGTAGGCATTTAACAGTGATTATAATATTTTATAATATATACATATCTGACTTCTGTCAGTGTTAATATATAATATATTATATATTTATATATATACATTGATGGCCCCCACGTGGGACCCACCTGATGTGTAACATCATGAGGTATATGATATACCACACCGTCCATCCATTGGCAGGGTGGGCCCACCTTAATGTACGTGGTCTATATCCACACCATCCATGAGTGGGACGGTAGGGTTTTACCGTGATGTACATGGCATCCACTCCAGCCGTCCATTCATGTGGGCTCGCTGTGATGTACCTGTGGCACCCACCTGCCACGTGTGAGGAGGCCACCTTAATGTATGTGTTCATCTTAAGCGTCCAGGCAGAGGAACCCACTGCTGTGATGACGACAGTAGGTTCTGTGGGTCCCACGTGATGCATGTGTTACATTCAAACCGTCCATCCTTTTAGTCCGTGTGGGACCCACCCCACACGTGTTGCACGTGCAGAGGTGGGGTCCACCAGATAAGGTATGTGTTTTGTTCAATATGTCCATCTAGGTGGTGGTTGGGTGGGACCCTCTCTGATGTATGTGTTTTAGATATGTCGCCCACCTGTCCGCTAGCATGGACACCACCATGATGTATTTGTTTCATCCACACTGTCCAGATTGTGTTGGACGGTGCTAGACGTGTTTGGACAGTGCTATCCAAAGTTTATACGGTACTGATTTGCATGGACTATGTTTGGATGGTGCTGATTTTCTTGGACAGTGCGGATCATTATTAGTGGGCCATGTGCCCCATGGAATGATGGTGTACAGTGATACACCTGCTACACCTGCAGCTAGTGAAATGATTTTTGGTGTGGTCCAAGCCCCATTTGAGGCCCATTGGTGCGGCCTATCCATGGGGCCCATCATGATGTGTTTTTGACCCATATACGGGGCCCACTTGTTTTGTATTTAAGGCCCATTATGGTGTATTCATGATCCATTTTGGCGCGGCCCATTGATGTAGCCCACTTGATGTATATAAGGCCCTTGTGTAAGGCCCAATGTGATGTTTATATGGCCCATGGGTTGTGGCCTGTGTGATGTATTTGAGGCCTATGTGCAGGCCCACCTGTTGTGTATATGAGGCCCTAAGACGTAGCCCAATGTGATGCAATGTAACCCTTGTATGAGGCCCATTGCGATGTATATTAGGCCTTTGTGTAAGGCCATGGGCCCACTATATGTTCGGCCCTATGTGGGCCACTCCTTGGGAGCAATGTCGGTTGAATGTCCACATTGACGGGCAATGATGGTTGGATGCCCACATTGGGACCTTCCCTTAGGCCTTGTTAGGCCCATTCTCATCATTCCCTCAGTGGGTAAACCCAAATAAGTGGGCCCCATTCACTGTAGACGGATGACTTCGAACTATCGGATTTGATATAATTACGACCGAGTGTTGATCTTTATACTATAGTTGATCGGCTGATCATCTATGGACCCCGCTTTGTTTATCTGCTGATTATCGGTGCCATTGTCGTGACCAATTTTCCGACCCTGATTGACATGATCGATTTGCCGATTCTGATTACCGATCGATTCTGATTGTTGTGACTGACTGTCGATTCTGATTATTGATCGATTTCGATTATCGTGACTGATTACCGATCGTGGCCGAATGTCGATTCTGCTTATCGTGGCCAATTGACCGACTATCGACCGAGGCCGATTATCGTGACTGATTACCGATCGTGGCCGAGTGCCGATTCTGCTTGTCATGGCTTATTGACCGATTACCGATCGAGGCCGATTATCATGACTGATTACCGATCATGGCCGAATGTCGATTCTGCTTGTCGTGGCCAATTAACCGACTACCGACCGAGGTTGATTATCGTGACTGATTACCGATCGTGGCCGAGTGCCGATTCTGCTTGTCGTGGCCAATTGGCTAATTACCGATCGAGGCTGATTATCGTGACTGATTACCGATCGTGACTAAATGTCGATTCTGCTTGTCGTGGCCAATTGACCGACTACCGACCGAGGCCGATTATCGTGA
This sequence comes from Magnolia changhungtana, assembly GCA_030180095.1. Classification (NCBI taxonomy): domain Eukaryota; kingdom Viridiplantae; phylum Streptophyta; class Magnoliopsida; order Magnoliales; family Magnoliaceae; genus Magnolia; species Magnolia changhungtana. Next base: position 623,474 of record JASAUF010000395.1, on the reverse strand, counting down.
CTGATTACCGATCATGGCCGAATGTCGATTCTTCTTGTTATGGCCAATTGACCGACTACCGATCGAGGCAGATTATCGTGACTGATTACCGATCGTGGCCGAATGCCGATTCTACTTGTCGTGGCCGATTGCTGATTCCGATTTGTCAAGGCCGATTTTTGAATTGTCGAGGTCAGTTGTCGAGACCTATACGATGTGTATTCAGCCCGTGTGTAAGGCCTAGCATGATGTATATTAGGCCCATGTGAGAGGCCCATCGTGATGTGTAGTAAGCTCTTGAGAGAGGCCCATGGTGTTATATAATTTGCCCTTGTGTGAGGTCATGGGTCCACTATATGTTAGGATCTATGAGGGCCATTCCTCGAGGGCAATGTTGGTTAAATGTCCACGTTGTCGAGGTCGATTGTCGATGCCGGTTATTGGTACCGATTATGAGTATGTGTCAGCATAGCATCATGATACATGCCCATACGCATCATCTGCATGTTTGTTATGAGATGTGATTGAGCATTGCATGTGTCATTGGGCAGGTTGATATGAGACTCCCTGATAGGCGGAGGTTATCTCACATGAGCGCACGGCATGCGCAGGATTGATGTATGACTGGATTGTATGACTCATGCATCACGCATTTGGTGATATGACTATTGTACGCCCTAGCGACATCAGGGTCATAGCCTCCACAGGCATATCGTGGATGGTCAGATGGATACCGAAATGTTTGATTCTAGCATACAGGTGTCATAGATGTCCCTGGGTGAAAATCCCTAAACCTTCGTGGCCAGGAGACGCCCCAACGTCGAGACCGAGTGGATACATGAGCGCCCGAGTGCCGAGTGTTGAATACCAGAAGGCCGCACCTCCCACTGTGTCGTGGTCAGTTGAGAGGGGGTGTGGCCTTACCCGCCCGAACGTAGGGGGCATTGTTAGGCTGAGTCTAACCAGCTATAGGAGTGGGTCCGCTATCAACATGCCGGATAGGTATTGACAAACTATTGGCTAGGCGGACAGTGAGGTTTCTTACGCTCACTTGGACTGTGCGGCTGGGAGAGCGGCAGTGTCATTTGGAGTGTAATAGACCCCGGTGATGATCCCAGAGAGGAACCGTACTGATATGTGGACTTATTGAGCAGGAGTTGCATACTCATTCATTCATTCATTCACTATCCACTCGGGATGGTGGTGCACAACTATTTATTACACGTACCTTTACAATGGCCAGGATTTCGGTTGGGGCGCGCGACTAACCTGAGATCAGGAGTTTACCACATTGAGTTTGTCTATCCAAATTGAGGTATGGGACTAGTTTGGGTAGAAGTCCCTTGTGATGGACCCCATAGCCTGCGATACCACGTACTATCATCCCGACTTCACACTCCAGCATGGTCATTCCATTCACACCGCATATTGCATTATATCCGCGGCATATAGTATTTTGGGCTACCCGTGTCTCTGCATTTATATGGTTTAGATACAGCATCTGATATTTGACTCTTTATGATATTGTTCCTCATTTGTATAGTTGATCTGTATCGCGTATTCTGATATTGTTCCTCATTTGCATAGTTGATCTGTATTGCGTATTTTGATATTACTTGACTTATGAATTTGCCAGTATTTTCACTTACTCTGATAACGTATGATTCATGACCTTGCGTCTATTTCGATATTGTATGATTATGACATTGCGTTAAATACTTGACACTCACCTTGTACACACATTTACACCACCCTCTAAGCTTTCTATAAGCTCATGCACGATAGATGCGTGCAGGTGATGTTAGGTTACAGCAGTATTGAGCTTGGAGCGTGCATCGGTCTTCTGGAGCTTGATTATCAATTGATGTATTTTCCTTTTAGCATTATACTCAAATGATTATATTAGTGGATATGTGATGATGATGTTGCCTTTGTGAATTGGGTAATCTTGTGGTTATGCTTATTACGAGTTAAATGTACAAAAAAAAAATCCTCCTTGTAGGATCCCAGGATTGGAATCTGGCGTATGGATGCTAGGAGTCGAGAATGGGGTATTACAGAGGTTTTCGGCACCAGATTCGATGATCGGGATTCCTATGAATCCGATTTTCGGGTTTGGGGCCCGACACCTTCCCGTAGGCCCTTTGTTAGGCCAATTATCGATGCCGGTTAGCGATACCGATTATGAGTATGTGACAGCATAGCATTAAGATACATGCCATACGCATCATCTGCTTGTTTGTTATGATATGTGATTGACCATTGCATATGTCATTGAATATGTTGTTATGAAACTCCCTGATAGGCGAAAATTGTCTCACATGAGCACACGGTATGCGCAAGATTGATGTATGACTGGATTATATGACTCATGCATCACGCATTTTATGATATGATTACTGTACACCCTAGCGATATAAGGGTCGTAGCCTCCTCAGGCATATCGTGGATGGTCAGATAGAACATCGAAAATGTTTGGTTCTAAGATACGAGCGTCATAACTGTCTCTGGGTGAAAATCCTTAAACATCCGTAGTCAGGAGAAGCCCTAACGTCAAGATCGAGTGGATATATATGAGCGCATGAGGGCTGTATACCAATAGGTCGCGTCTCCCACTGTATCGTGGTCGGTTAAGAAGGGGTGTGACCTTACCCACTTGAGTGAAGGGGCAATATCTAAGTTGAGTTTGACCAGCTTGAGGAATTGGTTCGCTATCGATGAGCCAGGCCCGATATTGGTAGGTGGATAGTGAGGTCTCTTCCACTTACCCATGTGCGCTCAGATAAGGGCAGCAAGCTGGTGTAGAGTGTAATAGACCCCGGTGATGATCCTAGAGATGTACGGTAAGTGAAGGTGAAATATATTTTTCAGCCTTTTGACAATACGAGAGCTGTGTAAATGGAATTATTTTGTACTATATGAGTTATAAAAGCGGCATTCAATTGAAGAACATGTTTCACTACTCATTTTACCTCAGTTATTGTGAGAATTCCCTCAGTTTTTGACATTTCAGTTTCCATCTTCAACCTGCCCAACAGTTCTTGTTCTTGATAGTTTTTTGGTTGGTAAGGGGCTATCTTTGCAGCTAGTGTTCTAAATTGCAGCACATTATTGGTCTGCTTAAAGGAGTACATGGATTCATTCAGCTCTCTCCCTTTCTTCTTCATTTTTCTCAAGAAATTACATTTCCCTTACCTTGATGGATTCATTCAGCTTGTAGAATACCTCTCTTTCCTTGTAAGTTGGTTTTAATTTTCTTAGTTCATGGGTTGCTTACTTTTGCCCTTTTCTTTGAAGAATCAACGATTGAGGATAAAACTTAAGAATTGAAAAACAAGGCTGAGAGCATTGCAAAGATGGAAAAGATCATTTAAGAGAGGTAAGATAAGGTCACATTATTACAAAGCGAGATAGAGTTGCTTCAGGTGAGGTTTGATATAATGCTCACACAATTGCATTGCATCCGACTTAGTGAAAGTTTCCACATTTTGGCTCCTGTAACAATTGTGTGATTTGTGGTCACTGAGATATTGTTGAAATTTGAAGTTTGTTTCTGATTTATATTGAATTTCAATAACATGTATATGTTGTACGCTTTATTTTGGTTTCCTGTCCTGCAAAAAAATGGGACTGTAGATGCTGAGGGGTTGCTAGGGAAGGCTCATGCACGTGGTAGGGAACTTGAGAAGCAGGTTGTGGAATGAAAAATTCTATAGAAATTCAACAAAAAAGAAAAAGGAAAAAAGAGAGAAATTCTCTAGATGTTTCTGATAATCGATATAGTCTGTTCATGTTAATGTTCTTACAGGTTGAAAATCTTAAAATTTAATGGTTTTAATGTAATCTGCAGGTTTGTGGGAGATATGTGTGCATTGACAGCTAATATTTTAATGGGGTGGATCTTATGAAAGTTCCACCCAAGGGGCTCTCAGTTTGCTAGCCTGGTTCTTTTTGGATTGTGGGAGATATGTGTGCATTGACAATTAATATTTTAATGTAATCTGCAGGTTTATGGCTAATGATGGGAAGATGAAGCTGAAGGTAATGCTTCCAACCCATTCCTCTTTAGAATTACAATCTGGAAAACTTCAGAACCTTGGTCTGATTTCTATTCTTGATTATACCTGCAATGCTATTCCAAATCAGCCTGGAAAGTAAGTCCAATTATACCTGCAATGCCATTCCAAATATCTTTTTTCAATGTACATGATGCATTTCTCATAAGAATCTAGAGTATTCCATTCTGGATTTTGAACATTCCTTAGCAGAAATTTTCAGCATCTCTACCTTTGCTAGTTCTATATGCATTACAAGTTTCAGTTAAGATAATTGCCGGAGTTTCCATGGAGTGTTTTATGAGCCTGACTAAATAATAGGATCTGAAAATAATCTAGCTATCTTTGGCACTGCATGCTGAATGAATGATTTAAGTTGGCTTAAATGCTAAAATGTTGTTAACACAATGGCAGCTTTGTCGATGTGACCAGTTTCTTTGTTGGTTTTCCTCTTTTTCCCTGTTGCCTAAACTATAATTTTCATGTCTTTGGCACTGCACGCTGAATGAATGATCTTGATTGTGATTTGGGTTTTGTTTACTTGTTTTGGATTGATGGCTTTCTTCTATATTTCCCAAAAATCAAGGAATTGTTACTGATTTCCACTGTTTTACTACTAATGACCTCCATCCATTTCCTCTAGAACTTTTAGAAATTTAGTTAATTAAGTCTTCTTCCTTTTTTGTATAGACTTCTTTGGTAAGCTGAATTTGCAGTTAGTATGGCTTGCTAAAAAAGAACTTAAAAATAATATATATATATATATATATATATATATATATATATATATATATATATATATATATATAAAAAAGAAGTGGAAACTAATCCCATTTGCTTGAAAATAGGTAACTATAGATACTAATTATGCTAACCCATGTGTGAATGTGGCGGAACTATACAGTTGTAAACAGCGAAACTGTTTGGGATCCATAATCTGCCACCCACCTGTCTCACCCACCAATCTGATTGGGTGGTCTATATGTATCTTTTGCATTTATACAATTGTGGCTGCAATCATTGTAATAGTACATGTATTGTTTTCTCCTGCTACCTAGCATGTTGTTAATTTTAATGTTTTGTTTCTAAATTCAAGTGCTTCAAATGTGAGGAAATCATTTCTAGCTTTTACAGTTTTGACTTCATGGTTTGGGGTTTTGGATTACCTTTCCATTCTACTAATCTGTCAGTCGTATATGTATTTCTTTTTTCTTTTTCTTTTTTCTCGACTTCTGAAATGTTGATGGTCCTCTAAAAGGTCCTTGAAAACTGCTCCCTAGATAATGCCTTAAGAACGGTTCGGAGTGGTCTGTAACTAGTTTGAAGCAGTTACTAAGGCTTACACAACTCTACATGGTAGGTACTTCTCAGCTGCATGATTTTCTATTAGGGATTTACAATGTATTGTGGATGAGGTGAATGATTTTCTATCAGGCATTTAGGCGGGGCCATCAACTGCATTACTATAGACCAGTTCCTTTTCACCTGCATGAACTAACTGATGAACAAGCCAGCCTGATTTTTTTACCATGGTACTTGATGGACCTCACCTCATTTTTTGATTTATCCTCTTGATCAAAATGATAGTTAGAAATTCAATTCAATCATGATCCAAATGCAGCATTAATTGATATATGGGCATGGGTGTTGAATCTCAGATGATGAGAGCATGAAATTGTTGGAAAGTATATATGTAGTCTGAGAAGCTACAGACGCATGTGAATACAATAGTGGTCTTGGATCCTGCATCTTTGTTGAAATGAAATGTCTGGTTATCATAGATTGTCCAAGTGCATTTTTTAACAAAATAAAGCTCAGCTATCTTCTTTTCTCAACAAGATTAAAATTGATATGGGCATTATAAATTGGTGAATTGTCTCCATTTCATAACAGATAACAGGTCTACAAGTCGCCTTGTTGAACTACCATAGGTGGTGTTCTTATGTTCTTATAGATTTCACAAGAGATGCATTTTCGCACCTAGCAAGTGAACTAGTTTGCAAGCAGAACCAAATGCTCCTAAGGATATGCAGGATTGAAATGAAGACTGAAATTCCAAAGGATTGCCAAAACTTGAACTCAGAATGTAGTTTTGCAGTAAGTTCAGTAGAACTGTTATTTTTTTTTTATTTTTTTTTTTTATTTTTAAAGAGGATTGCCAAAACTTGAACTCAGAATGTGGTTCTGCAGTAAGTCAAGTAGAATTGGTATTTTATTTATTTATTTATTTTTAAAGAGAAGGTAAGCACTACGTTTATTACATTTTATGTGATAGGAAAACCAATCATTCTAACAGGCATCGGAATAGAACTGGAATAGTCCTCCTGGGGTATATAGTTAAATTGACTTCAAATACATGCCTATTTTGGAGGAGGTTATATCAAAAAGACTTTTTTGTGTCAAGGTTTATTTACCTTGCATTTTGGTGAATCTTTACTATCGATGGAGGCTTCTCATGTGCTTAAAATTGTATAATGTGCTGCTAAAATTTTATTGGCTTTTGCTCGTAATTGTACGGTTTTTTGGTTTAAGAAAACAATACTGTGGCGAAGATGAGAGGGAAATTGAAAATTTGCAACGGTTTTCAACCGTCCCTAATTTTTTGCGACGCCCTATTTCAGGAATGTTTTTGAATAGTTAAGTGAAAATTTTGGTACAGTTGCGAGGTCCTTTTTAGCCACGGTTTAAAACCGTTCCTAAAGACGGTGGTTAGTGAGCCCAAACTTTTCGATACTTAGTATTGGAAATTCTCAAGTATTACCATGAATCTATCCATGGTTGGGACTCTTAAACAACCTCAAATCTATCCTCGTGTGAATCCTTAAATGACCATGAATCTGTCCATTTAGATGGTACTTCGATGTTGAATCTATTCATTTTGGACCGTGATTCGGGATGTCAAATCTATATATTTTGGGTTTGTGCATCTGAACAAACCCATAAGGCCCTGTTTGATTGCCACTTTAAAACGAGTTCATCTCATTTTAATTAATTGTGCTTATGTATTAGAGATAGTTATTGTTAGTAATCAAGATTATTTTTAATCTTTCATATGTTTCCATGTTTTTTTTTTTTTTTTCTCATTTTGGCTATTATTCACTTCAAATTCTCATAAGCAAGCTAAGTCTTCTTGTTGGTTCATCCACACTTGAAATTGATTTTAGATGGCCATTTTATGTGGATCTCATTAGTTTTCTCTGGTATTTCATAATCATAGGGTAGAAGAATGGAAACCTATGATGAAGAGCCTCGTCAGTTTTTCAAGCATTCATCGATCCAAGTGTTGCTTTGTCCCCAATTTGTGGGAAAGAAACACAATGTGGCAAAATAATAGGTTTTTGTTTTTATTATCTTTCTAAATTGACTATTTTCATGCATGATTCGTATTATATGTGCTATGGAAATTTCAAGAATGTTTTGGAGTCAACTTGATGTCAACAAGTTGAATGGGAAACTGAAATGTGTGGGCTTAAAAGGTTAGTAGTGTTGTGGTATGTTTATGCATATAATGCCAAATACTTTGAAATATTGGCAAAACCAATAAAAGATAGAATATGATCTTGTAGTTTGTTGAATTATATAGGCTACCATTGGATTTCATTTTATTTAATGCTTTCATTGCCAGTCCCCAACCCAGATAAAGGAGGGTGGCATAAATCATAAATATGATTTTAAATTTTTAATTTTTTATATAGTAAATGCTTAGGGATCTAGTTTGCAGCCATTGCTACTAGTTCGTAGTCATTGGTACTAATCCCCAAAATGGTTTTCAACCGTTCTTAATTTTTAGCAACGCCCTATTTAGGAACAGTTGAAAATCGTTCCTCAAGGGTTTTAGAACAACTTTTAACCATTCCTAAACAGCAATTTTGGTGTAGTGATGCGTTGATCCAATGTCAATTATGGTCCTCTAACCCAGGATGTCTCTCCCATATTTATCCTAGTACCAGAGAGATTTAGATAGCCCTAGAAATTTTCTCTGGTAGGTGTCAAGGAATTCCACAACCATTCATAAGGATGGACTACATAGAGATGAAGAAGATGTGGAAGAAAGATGAAAAACTTTTTGATTTGCTCTCTGCATAATTTTCTCTCCATTTAACACACCCAAGGGGAAAGGATATTTAGGGTTTCTCATTTCAACTTCTCTAAAATAAGATCAAATAAATAAGGAGGAAGTTAGGGTTTCAAGATAATACCAGTATGGTACTCTGTCAACCTAAAATAGCTTTATAACCCACTATGAGGGAATTGCGTCGATCTGCCTCATTTATGCATATACTTATGATCTAATCCCTCCACTCTATGGCCATCTACTAATGATCATATACCATATAATTCAAAAGTGGACCATCAGATCTGGACCATCAAGTTATCATTAAGTGCGATCAAAGCAGTTTTAACGATTAAAATAAAACTTTAATGATTAAAAACCTTTAAAAGACCAATTAAAATAATCAGAGTGTTGGGTTTGGCAAAAAAATCACTTATCGAGTCTCTGATTTATCCAGATGAAAGCCATAAACATGTTCCTAGGAAAACTAATGGATCCCTTGTTAAACTGTGCAAGAATCAAGGGCTCTTGATGGAATTATTTAACTACATCCACTTTATTAGCTTATGCATGAACAGCGTAAGAAGAGTCAAAGTTGACCAATCAAGATTGTGACCCTTGCACATCCTCAAGTCTAAGGATTAATCATCTTTCATTCACCATCAAGTCCTGATCTCACGATCACAATCCAGGTTAATGGACCTTCAGACTATTGACTTGATCTTGATCCACCGATATAAGTGACCAAAGATCAAAACTCAGATCCTTTGTTCAGACTCCTATGCAAGGTAAGAGTAAGGTATAAATCGACACCAAGTTAGTTACTGATGTTGGGGACTATCCATCCTACCTAAGTTAGTCTCCTCACACAAGATGATTGTACATCTCATAAACTGATGTCCACATGCGTGTCCCATGTTGTGACGGTCATAGTCTAAAGGGTACTGAGATCCATGGACCACGACTTTCCTATGTTAATGACAGTCATGTCCAATCTCAAGTTTTGAAGGACTATTAGAAGAATCACTCCTCAACAAACCCATAATGAAGATTCAAGACAACACTATATATCGAGGAGGATCAATAGGATGTCCACCAAGGACTCATGGAAATCATGATCTATGACTGAAATCGCCCTAATCATATCCATACGGTTAATCGATTCGAGCTCCCATTGATTTTTTAAGGCACTGGCTTTGACAAGAAAGAGAGCTCAGTGATGCTCTGATGCCTGCACCACTTAAAAACCATGATTTCTTGTGTTTGATTGAACCTGACCTTCTCAAGGGGACATTCTCCCATAAGTTGAGTAAGCAGGAGGTCAAGATGATTCATGATATGATAATCTTGTTGTCAGCTTATGATCCGCATGCATTGTTCAAGTCTCATCACTTCGAAACTATGTGACAACGGCATAAAGAAGAAAAACATAAAGATTTGTAAGGCATTGAATTTCGTGTTTGTGGCTTCCTCATGCACAGGCTTAGCATGATATCTGGCTATAACATGACATTGGAAGTAGCAGGAATCAAAAGGGTAATGGCAGCCACTTTTTGCACCTTCCAAAAGAGTTCTGGGCTCAAGAGCTTCAACAAATTCTGGTGTCCCATCACCAACACCTTTTACATCCGATAGGTGAACTGAGCATATCTTTATGGGATCTAAACCAAATGGCCAGCTTTCTGACCCTTGGTTACCACCATGATGTGTTTTATTTGATGTCTTAAATCGAGTCAGATACAGGGTCTGTCGATGCCATCGACAGACTGTTCAATTGCACCTTCGATGGCATCAAACAATGCTCGATCCCATCGAGATTTTCTGAATTTTCTCAGGTTGGTCACTAGACTAACTGGGTACTTTCTCGATGCCATCGATGAGTGTTCAATGACATCGAAGATTAGTTCGATACCATTAAAGATGGCTTGATGCAATTAGAGAAAATTAGATTTTCATGTTTTGTCTCTGGATAGTTGAGGAGTTATTTTGATGTCATTGATGTGGCCTCGATGCCATCAAATGACTAGTTTTAATGACATCGAAGACCGTTCGATGCCATCGACAGTTTTCGCACAATTTTACGCAAAGTTGCGATTTTGTGGGATTTGTTTTCAATTTGCTTAGGACCATTCTATAGGCTATATATATGGGTGTAAGCGCAATTGGGAGGTATTGCTAGGGTTTCTAATTCGTTCAAGGGTTTCAAAGGGTATAACAAAGGTGAGATTCGAGGTTGTTCAAATCGGGTAAGTTGTTTCTCTTTGTAATATTTGGTTTCATAGTGATCATCTGTCGCTTTGTGTCGTGATTTTTTCCTGCAAGGGTTTTTCTACTTTAAATCGATGTATTCTCTTTGTGTTTGCTTGGTGCGATTGATTACTCTCCTAGATTCATCTCTGTGTGCTTCCGCGGTCCCCCGACATGATGAGTATGTCCCATGCAACTCAGAGCTGGGAAAGGTGATGCGAAGGGGCAGCTCTCTACATCACAAAGCTACTCTCGAGCTTTTTGAAGGATGGGAGAAGTTAGCCTTCAATAGAAAGATATATGTTCAATGCCTAGTTGATCTATTTTACCTGACTCTTCAGGTGATTGTCTGTCTTAGACTTGGTTATTTTACAGATGGCAACATTTCTTAGCTTGACTCGTCTCTCTTCCTATTTATTTCACAAATTCACATTGGTTTTTACTCTAGTTGGGTTTCAAAGAGGGGCTTAATACTGAGTTAAAGAAGGGAAAGCCATCTCCCACTTATTCTATGTACCGGTGAATTGACAGCATTTCTGGTGTACTAGCTTAGAATTGTCGTGCTGCCAAGCTCAAAGTATCACGACCTGATCCGGTCCGCTGCTTTCGTGATGGCCAGGTTGATGGCAGAGGAGGTGCCAATTTCCTCAGCGCTGACAATTCTAACTTCCATATAACCTGGACTAAACTAGGTGGCTACCAACAGGTGAGGCCCAAAGGCAACAAGTCCTTACTTTCCTCTACACTACCTATGCTCCTAGATCGGGATATACTTCCCATGGGCTTAGAATGATGAAGAGGGATTAGCCTTGAGAAGTAATAGGATTCCAATGATGTATTTCCACACGAGGTAGATGATAAGGGGTGCATATCCGAATATGATCTAGCATGTATTGAAGATGGAGAACATCGAATTTTTCATATTCCAGGTCGACAATTCAAATGAAGAACAGGGAAGCACTGACTACATCTATAACATGTATTAAAAAAGAACTTAATATCCATTCAGTCGTGTTGCCTACCATTAAGAGAAGAAAGTGATTTTTGGAGAGCCTCCAAGCTAGTTCGCTCCGTAGTTCAGCCTTCATACGCAATGCCAACAACGCTAGAACAGTGGTAGACTAAGTGAAAGATACCTCATTTCAACACTGAGGTCTTGGTATTGATTCCCTAGTGAGGGTGGCTAACAGTGAAGTGTGAACTGACAGTGGGTGTGCTAACAAGCCAAAAAAAAAAAAAAAAAAAAAAAAAAAAAAAAAAAAAACCAACACTAGAACTGTTGACTTGGACATTGAGAGAATTTGGCATGGGCCCTATCCACTGGTCCCACATATGGCGATAGGTCTTGAGTAACACCTTAGTGAGTGTTACCCTAACTGTGTGGGGCCCACCTTAATGTGTTTGTTGTATATTCATGTTGTCCATTTGTTTTTTATTTTTATTTTTAAAAAAATAAAATCTCATTTTAGGACTTTAACCCAAACCTTAAGAAGATTCAAATCTCTTATGGACCACACCACTAGAAATAGTGACAAATGACCATTAAAAGCTTTTTGTGGGCTACAAAAGATTTGAATCAAGCTTATCTTTGTATTTTCTCTTAATCCAAGTCTTCTTGACATTATCAATAGGTTCAATGGAAAATAAACATTACTAAAACCTTACAATGGGCCCTTTGGAATTTTTAATGGCGAGACACTCAAACACCATTGTTTCTTATGGTGTGGCCTACCTGATATTTAGATCTAATTAACTTTTGGTAACACATCCTGAAGTGGGCTGAAGAAATGGATGGACGGCTTAGATATACAACAAATCATCGAGGTGGGTTCTACCCAAGTAACACCTAATCTGCTCCCACTTATTAATGGATGAGGTGGCGAGCTATCCAATTCCTTATGGTAGAGCATCGATGTCAGGCATATGGTTTTGAACGGTCTAATTAGAAATCCTGATGATCCAACTACTAGTGGGTCACAATGCCTTATCTATTGGGGAATCGCGGAAGCACAAAGAGATGAATCAAGCAAAGTACTCCAATTGCACAATTAAATTCAAACAAAAACAATCTGAATTTTACGTGGAAAAATTCTTGTGAGAAAAAACCACAGCACAAAGCGACAATAATGCACTATAAAAGCATAAAATTACAAGAGATAGATATCACCGATTCGAACAAGCCTCGAATCTCCCTTACAAGCCAAGTTATACTCTTAAAGCCCTACGAACGAATTAGAAATACCTCTTAATACTCTCACATCCCAATCACACCCATATAGCCCATATAAGAATCACAACCAAAATAGGAAACAAATCCTACACTAATGCAATTTTGTGCACGCACTCGATGAAACCTTCAATGGGACTTTGAAGGCATCGATAGATTGTCAATGGCACCAAGAAAACACTGAAATGTTCCAGTGATAAAATATGGATTTTCTGATTTTTTTTTTTGATGGCATCGAGCATCCTTCGATTGCATCGAATGGTCTATCGATGCCATCGATAAACCCTGTTGTTTATAGATTTGAGACATAAAAAACAATCTCCACCATGTCTTCAATCTTCAATCTTCATAGCTCATTTTTCTTGTCTCTAATTATGCATTGGATCATACTTCCACCATCGCTTCTCATGCACACTCCATCTTCCTTTTATGCTTTCTCTAAGCATAGAGAAGCTTTTTTTTTTTTTTCAAAAGGAGAGTATATATTCTAAGAGATAACTACACAACTCATTCAGGCCGGGAGCCAGGGGAACAAACAGGCTCATGCAACAGCTTATTGTAAAAAGGAAAAATCGAAAAAATAGAAGACTATCTACTAGGGCCTAACCCTGATGGGGGGGCCACTCGAAAGGCTCCAAGACCAACCTTATCAAGGAAAATTGAGCCTCTGATCTTGGGAGGGAGGTCAGCAACGTGACGAGTCAAGAAGGACAGTTGGAGGTTGGACCTTAAACGGGCCATTCCATCCGCTGGGGCATTTCCCTCCTTGAAGACATGACTGAACGTGAACATCCTAGCTGCCCTTAGCCTATCTATCCTTAGGAGCCAGTAATCTCAGCGCCAGCTAGGCTCCATCGAAACATTGAGGAGAGCCACCACAATTCTAGATAAGCATAGAGAAGTTGCACATAACTTGAACTTCTCTCCAGGAACCACCTTAGTGAGCATGTCAGTCAGATTCACGCTCGTGTGAATTTTCTCTAAAATCATGCCTCCTTCCTCAAGTACCCATTGGATACAATGGTGACGTATATTAATATGTTTAGTACGTGAGTGATAAATAAAAATTTTAGCCAAATTTATCACGCTTTCGCTGTCACAATTAACTGACTCGACTTCCTGTTGAAGCCCAACCGATTTATCGTCCTCCTTAACCAAACACCTTCCTTGAATGCTTCAATAAAAATCATGTACTCATCTTTAGTTGTAGAAAGATCCACCACAGACTGAAACTTCGACATCCAACGGATCGCTCCACCCGCTAGCACAAATAAGTAATAGGAAGCCGGCCTTCCATTATCCACACTGCTCACGTAATCAAAATCCACATAGCCTACTAACTTGGCCCCTAATTTATCAAAAGATAAGACATAGTCCTGCATAAATCGAATGTATCAAAGTAGTTATTTCACTGCTTCCTAGTGTTGTTTATGGAGGTTAGACATGTATCTGGTAACAACACTCACTGCATGTGAAATATTCGGTCTTGTACAGACCATGACATACATCAAGCTGTCAACCACACTCGAATAAGGCACACAAGATATATCCTACTTTTCTTTATCAGTTTTAGGACATTGTTACGAACATAACTTAAAGTAAGTCGTGCGGGGAATACTGATTGTCTTAGCCTTATCCATCTCATACTTCATCAATACATTCTCAAGGCATTCCACATGAGATAACCATAACCTGCTCCTCTTCTCATGTTTGTGTATATCAGTGCCGAGAACCCTCCTTAAAGCCCCCAAATTTTTATCTCGAATATCCCTGATAACCGAGTCTTTAGTAAGTTGATCTTAAACATGTTGTGACTGGCGATAAGCATGTCATCGACGTAAAAAATCAAGATAATGAATTTTCCATCACCAAGTGTCTTGGAATAGACACAATGATCATATTCACTTCTGGTAAACCTCTGACTCACCATGAAAGAATTAAACTTTTTATACCACTACCTAGGCGACTGTTTCAGGCCATACAACGACATCCTTAACCTGTAAACCTTGTTCTCTGCCCCTTTTATTTTGAAATATTTTGGTTGCTTCATGTAGATTTGCTCTTCCAATTCCCCATACAGGAAGGCAGTCTTCACATCCATCTGCTCCAGCTCAAGATTGTATTAGGTAACCAATGCCAATACAAATCTAATAGATAATTGCTTCACAACCGACGTGAATATCTCAGTGAAGTTGACACCTTCTCTATGAGAATATTCATTTACTATCAATCTTGTCTTTTACATATCATATTTTTTCTTAAAGATCCACTCGCACTCGATCGCTTTACAGCTAACGGGAAACTCCACCAACTCCCATGTCTCGTTCTTGTATAAAAAGTTTATCTTATCATTCATCGCAGCTTTCCACTTTTCAGCATCTAGTCCATTAAGAGCCTCTTGAAGAGTGGACGGATCCCCCTCATCTGTAATGACGGCATATATGACATTTGAGTCATCCTTATATCTCGTAGGTAACCTACAATTCCTTGGCAAATTCCTTCTCACAAGTGGCTTCTCCACCTGCTCATGTACCTTTGTCCGCATCTCTGTGTTAGCCCGTGTCTCATTTCTGTCTAAATGAACGTCCACAACCAACTTTTCTGGTTTCTTGTGATCATCCTTACGGAACAAGAATCCTTCGTCGAATTTAATATCTTAACTAAGGATGATTTTCCGTGTGACCCAGTCATACAGCCTGTATCCCTTCACACCACCACCATAACCGACAAATATATATTTCTTGGTCCTTTAGTCCAACTTATCTCTCTCAACTGTCAGTATATGAGAGTAAGTATCACAATCAAATACATGTAGTTCTGAGTAGTCTACCTACTGACCACTCGACACTTCATCTGGAATCTTACATTCAATGGCCATAGAAGCGGAATGATTCACCAAGTAACAAGCCGTGTTAATGGCCTCAGTCCATAATTCATTGCCTAACCCGGCATTACTAATCATGTATTGGGCCCTCTTCAAGAGAGTTTGATTCATCCACTCAACCACATCATTATGCACTGGTGTGTGGCGCATTGTGTTGTGCCTCACGATCCCTTCATCTTTGTAATACCTATTGAATTCTCCATCATTATATGTCCTTAATACCTTCACCTTTCACCATGTCTATTTTTCCATCATTGCCTTCCACTTCTTGAAGTTGGTGAAAACATCAAATTTATTTTTCATAAAGTAAACCCAAACTTTCTTGGAATAATCATCAATGAATGTGACAAAGCATAACAACCCTCTACCACAGGTGACGGCCCCCATATATCAAAATGCACATAATTAAGAACACCCTTATAAATATGTTTACCAAACTTAAAAGATACCTTCAATGTTTATCATATATACGATGCTCGCATATATTAAAATCAATATTTTTAAAGAATTGAATTAAACATCGGTCAAAAAGTACCTTCTTACCCCACTTGCTCATGTGGCCCAAGTGAGCAAGTCATATATGTGCAGACGTGTAATATCCTACAGATGTTTCAGCTCCACCCGATGAAGTTCTTACGATCAACCTGTAAATATTTTTGTTCCGTTGTGCCTTATGAGTGCCCCTTTCGAAACTTTAAAGACATGATCAAAGCCAGGTGAATCTGCACCCAAGTGTCTCGATACACTTAGCGATATTAGGTTCTTCCTCATCTCAGGAACGTGTTTCACCTTAGTTAAGGTATGCTCCATGCCATCAAACATCTTGATGCACACCGATCCAACACCCACCACATTATAGGCATTATCATTGCCCATAAATACCTGGCCACCATCGTATTCTCTGTAACTGGTGAACCAACTCTAATGAGGAGTCATGTGATATGATGCCTCAATATCCAAAATCCATTCATCTTTACGTTCATCGTATGAGTGTCCGACTATGGACACTGACAACACATCATAACCACTCATACCTTCATCAGACTCTGCAGTATTGGCCTCATTGGAAGAAGGCTCCGAATTCTCTTTTTTTGCCTTAGGATTTTGACAATCCTTCTTCATGTGCCCAGACATCCCATAGTTCCAACACTTCAACTTTCTTTGCCATTGCCCTTGGATTTGAATCTCAATCAAGAAGATCTATTGTCCTTCTCAGAATTTCATTCCCTTGTAACCAGTGCATATGTAAAGGAACCTGCATCACCGCTTTTCTTTCACATTGCCTTCGACTAAAGGGCTGAGATAATGGTATCAATGCTAATGGTCGATCTACCAGTGCACAACGAGTCCTTGAACGACATATATAAAATTGAGAGAGAATTTAACAATATGAATACCTGATCCTCATCTTTCATCGTTTCCTCCACATCTGATAATTTACAAATTAACTTATTAAAGTTACTAATATGGGCCTCAACATTAGCCCCCTCTATCATCTTCATATTGAACAACTGAAGCTTCAAGTACAAGCGATTCTTAAAAGATTTATTCATATAGATGTCCTTTAATCTCGCTTATGTACTTGCTACATTTTTCTCTTTCATGACATTGTAGAGGACCTCATCCGTTAGGCATAATTAGATAGAGGTTCTCACTTTCTTATCCATTTTATTCCATTCATCATCTGTCATAAATTCTGATCGCTTCTCAAAGAGAGCATCGTCCAATCTTTGATGAACTAGGAGACCGGTCATCTTGACCTTCCATAGTTCAAAATTATTTTTCTCGGAATATTTTTCAACATCGAACTTTGGATTAGAAGCCATTGATATTATGCTTTCATATTCAATATGCTTCCCAATGCTATTCTCTAATACCACTTGTTGGGGAACCATAAAAGCACATATAGATGAATCAAGCAAAGTACACCAATCACACAATCAAGTTCGAACACAAATAATTCGAATTTTACATGAAAAAATCATTGCGGAAAAAAATCACAGCACAAAGCGACAATAATGTACTATGAAAGCATAAAATTACAAAGATAGAGATTACCAATTCGAATAAGCCTCGAATCTCCCTTACAAGCCAAGCTATGCTCTTGAAAACCTAGGAATGAATTAGAAAGAACTCTTAATACTCCCACATCCCGATTACAATCATATATATAGCCTTTGTGCACTACAAAAAAAACATTCATCAGCGGCATTTTTATCACAGGCGGCCACCACAAACTGCCACTGTAGATTAAAATCAGGGGTGTTTTTAGGTGGCCGCCAGTGTACAAAACGCTCCACCGTAGCTGATTGAAAAAGGAAATCCAAAACGCGCGCCCCCCAAATCCATCGCGCCCTTCTCCAACCTATTTTCTCCCAAAACCCTTTTCCGCTCCTCTCCTCCCAAATCCCAAATCCCGACCGAAACTCTCTCTCTCTCTCTCTCTCTCTCTCTCTCTCTCTCCAATGCATCTCGATCTCCACTTTCCACTCCGGCCTCTCTTGATCTGGCTTCCATTTTCGTTGGTGGTTGAAGACGTTCATTTTCAAAAGTTATGTTCACCAAAATCTCTATTTATATTGTTCATTATAATGTATTTTCTCATAACTTTGCTTACTAAGCTGACACTATCAACGTCGATTCGAAGGCAGATCCTGTCCGAAAGCAGCCAAAGGTAAAAGATGATATCAAACTTCCTGAAAAGTGAGCATTTCTTCTATCCTAAAACAGATTTTTTTGGGGGTTTCTCCAATTTTAACAACTTCATTGGCTGAAAAGATATATATGATTTGGGTTCTTTGCATGATTTGGGCATCCTTCGTTTTCCATCTTCTTCTTCTTCTTCTTCTTCTTTTTTGAAAAGGGGGTTTTGAAAGGCGAGGCAGGGGTCATGAAAGAAAGTACCAAAAGTTTTTTTTTCTAGTTGTTGTCATCTAAAATCAGGGAGAGGGGGTTTTTGGAAGAGATGTGATTCGGTCCGGTCCTGATTTGTTAAAGGTGGAAGGGAGCACTCATGCGAAGGTGGAGCACAGGTCTGGTCCGCTGGCGGGGGCGGAAGAGAGTGGGGTGTGCGCAGAAGGTTCAAGGTGGGGTTTTTTTTTCCCTTTCCCTTTCTTCTTTATTTATGATTTTTGTTTTTGGATGGTTGTCGGATGGTAGAGATGGGTTTTGAAACCGATTGGGTTTATGAGAACGGAAGAAGGTCGTTGGAACGGATTTTAGAGGGGTGTTAAAAGGGCCAGCAGGAGGTCTGGGAGATGGTGAATCGTCGAATCGGCAAAGATGGGTTTTGTTGGTGATTGGGTTCGTCGGAATGGAGGAAGGTCATCGGAATTAATGGTACTCATCGGGGCTCTGATATGATGAAGTTTTTTCAAAAACTGAGAGAGGGGCTTCCACACAAAATCAATATTAAAGAGAAATGCTTTGCTATTCTCATAAATTTTTTTAAAAAAAAAAACGATTTGGGCATCTTTTAATTCAGTGGAAATTGTAGATTTTTTCTTGATTGGATGAGTCATACTATTCTTAGAATGGAATCCGTACAGGTATGGTCCATGGTTCGGTTATCCATGCCGTTGATCTAATTGGTTCCACCGTAGATTGTTGATGTCTCAAAAATCTTCGCTAGAGGGAGAGTCCTAACACATACCCCATCTATTCATATTGAATGGGAAATGGGCATGGGATTGGATGGCCTGGATCTTCCCATCTGGCAGGTCGTTGGGCTCATCTCTCTAGAAAGATCGGGCATACTGGATAAATGGTCCAGATCAATGGATTGATTGCATAAATTGTGTAAGTGTCATCTCTTGAATTTTTCTTCTTGTTTTGATGGTATGATTGTCATTTCAAATGTGAATATGTTGTTTGGATGGTCAGGTATGAGATGTTGGGTGAGTTCTTTGATTGCTTGGAGAGTTCGATTTGGTTGGTTCGATTGAAGCGATCGATGTTGACCTTTGCAAACATCTGCCCAAAGATTGAATCTCTAATAGCCTGGTATCTTTTTAATCTCTTTACGCCATCTGATTTGGTTGTTTGGGTGATGTAGGATTGGGAATGAACATCCCTCTCCTTTTGTTGCCAAGAAAATATTGCTTAGCCAGCATATGTGAGGTGGGGTCCACCGTCTCTGATCTAGACGGTTTATTATTTATAATTGCTTTGTTTTCTCTATGATTTTTAGTTCTTCAACAGGCAGAGGCTGTTTACCACTATTTTCAATCCAACCCATCTTGCCAATGGAGAAGGCTCTACATTGGGCACTCTTATATTTGACATTGAATTGGTTAGTGTAAGGCATCCAAATGTTTTGCCATAAGGACTTTGCATTTGACAGCGAATCGGTAGGCATTATTCTTCAAACTTGGTCTCCCAGTTCCAAAATCAAAACTTTGTTGTTGAAAGAGGAAAGTGCAATTATCAGGTCACAATGTAGTGTTCTTCATTGCACAAAGAAGTGGTGTTTCTTCTTTCAATTTATTTGGGGTTGAGTGGGTCATGAAGAACAGATCACTGGTGGACCTTTATGTCATGATGGCAAGGTTTGGCCTTTCTTGACTAATGGATCTTCTAGAAGATGTTTCTTCTTGCCATCTTATAGTGACTGTAGGAGTCGAGAAATTGAAGAATATTTGATGGCAAAGTATTCTCAATTAAGTAAATAAGAACTTGTATTTGATTGTGGAATTGATTATGTTGCTTCTAAATGTCATGGCATTTTGAGAGGTGAGCTTTTCATGATTGGAATCAAATAATGGAAAACACAGCAGGGTGATTGTGGATAGTCTTTCACCTTTAGTCACTATCTCAAGAGTTTCAAGGGGATTCATGATCATTGGATTGTTTTTCTTTTGGTTAGTGGCGTGTTTTTCCTTTTCTTGAGAATTGCCCTATAGCATTCTTTTTTCTTTTCTTTTCTTTTTTGTCCTATTTTTCTTAATGATTTTTGGTTTATCTTTAAAAAATGTCATAATATTGGGGTTGTATGATTGTGTCAACTGAAAGAGAAGTCGAACAAAGACTTTTCAGATCAAAACCAAGAGGTGTCAGTGTCCTTGTATTTTCTGTTTTCAGAGTTCCATGCAATTGTCTTGGAAAAAGAAAAAGAATTTTGTAAGCATAAGGAATGTATATGTGTAAATCGAAAGGGAAGGCTAGTGTGTGACACTTAAAACATGAGCTTGTTTTGGGTCTCACGTGAGCCAAGATGAGATAAGTTTGTTGTCCTTCACTATTGTACATATTGTTTCATGGCTAAATGGCCTGGACCATTGATCTGGTGGTCTCCATGGACATACCATGATCCAGGTATGTACCGTCCTAACCATTTGATCGGTGGGCATGTGGCCCTTTTGTGGTTGAATTTGGACTTTTGCCAGTTTCTGTTTCCAATGCTATTTAACTTTCACGGATTTGATATTTGGTGGCTAAACTACTTGTGTGGAGTTGCATATTTGTGATGCAATAATTTGGTTGCTAATGGGAAAGATATGTTTGAAATCTCTAGATGAGATTTAGCAAATGAACTAGAATTATTGACTGTTGGAGTTTGGCCTTCATCTATGAATGTCCTAGTGGGAGAATGAGTTCTTGAAGTTGTTTTCAATTTGGATAGGAATAGTGCTCGGGTCCGATGGCCATCATTCTGGCGATTCTTTTCTTATTTGTTGGAATATCATTAAAATGGATGTTTTCAATATGGTTTGGGAAATTTTCCATGGAGGTTCGTGTTTACCTCCTCTTGTTGCTCTCATTCCAAAATATAATTGCTCGCCAGATTTTAGGAAATTTCACACTATTAGTCTTTGTAATTTTGTTGACTAACATGTTGGGTGCAATTATTCCAAACTAGTATAGGACAAACATTTATTATTATTATTATTTAAAGTCTGGAATAAGCGTTCTAGCATTGGAAATGTCATTATTAAACATGATATGGCAAAACCTTGTGATTTAGATGCACTTTACGATCATGAGGGAGTTTGGTTCTGTCAAGTTGGCTGGCCTAATCTATAAAGTGGTTGTCAACTGCTTTTTTCAGTGGTGGTGAATGGTGAGCTATGTGAATATTTCAAATTTACTGAAGGTATTTGTCAAGCAGATGCATCATACCCATTGTTCTCCATCATAGTTGAAGAGGTTCTGAGTAGAGGCATTAGAAAAAAGTCTTTGGCAAAATTCATGCTAATTTGTACTAGGCGAGTTGGACATGTTACACTCTATTTCGCTGATGATACTATCTTTTTACTTTGATAAATAAACAATCTTTGTCAGAAAGTTCATGTCAAGCCTCTTTCTTACCTCTTAAATGCAGTATGTTGTCAAAATCATCATCTTGCAGGCTACCAATTGCATAGTTATGATTGTTCAATGGAGGAAGTTTTTCGGCATTGTTGTTCTGTTATTTGGGATCACCTGATAAATGGTCTACATTGCCCAAAGGTGGTCTCCATCTGGCCAGTTGATTGGCCAAGCATCGTGTATAAATCACCTTCCCTTATTTTATTTATTTATTATTTTTTTTAAAATGTTGTTTATGTATTTATCTTTGGTTGTAAGATGCTTATTCAAAGTGGAAGTAACTATATAGAGTGTAGGCTCAGGGGTCCACAATGCTTACATGGATGCATGATCAAAGCTGCTCATCAAGTACTTTTTTTTTTCTTTCTTTCTTTTTGGTAGTAAGAGAATGAAATTGTGTTTTCAGGTTTGCCAACGACACATGTACGGTTGGGACTGTTAGTAGAAAATAGTCATTGGTGATAGTTTGAAAAATCAACTTCTCATTTGATAGTTGGAAATTAATGTATGCACGGCTGTTTGTGAGGATATATCCACTACAACACAACGAGTGCACTGTCATTATCTTTTAGCCACTTTCTATACAGCGCACCATACTTGAATTTTGAATTGCAATGTGTTGTTATGGTCTCTGTTTTTAGTAGGGTGTAGGAGGACAGACGATCTTGTTGATGGCTAGGTTTTCATGTTCATTTGGCTAAGTTTTAGAAACCTTTGGAGTAGACCCCATCAAGGGGTTTACAGATTTTCAGTATTGGCTTGAGTTGCGGTACTACTTTGTAATTCACGTGACTCTATTCCTCATTTTTAAACCGAGGAATTTGGGTTCTTGATGGTTTAGCTAGAGCTTCATTTTGGATCTCGTCTTTATTATGTTTATGCGTGTGGTGGAAAATGCAAAAATCTAGGCAGAAACGGTATGGATTTTTTTTAAAAAATAAATCCAATTTTTTTTAATGGCCGAGAGAGTTCTATATTACAATGGTTCTTTTAACTGTATAGCTAATTTCATTTTTTTTTTTGACATTGTTGTAGGAGGTAGCCATGATACGATTGGATATGAGTGAATATATGGAGCGGCAATGAAAGTAGTTGGCAAGATTAAAGTGGAAGGTTAGTTTTCAATGGTATAAACCGAATTTCATGATGTTTGGTGCAACCAACTGCACTCCTAAGCTACATTTATTTTCATTGGTACATAAATTGTGAGTAATAGTCTATCTTAAATCGATGTTAAAAAGTCCTAAGCCTTCTTAAAACATCTCAGGTTGTGTTTATGTTTTTATGAATCCTAACTTTTGAGTTTTGGAACATCTAAAGTTTGAGATTCTCATTACAGAAAAGTGTAAAGAGAGATAGGTCTTAGTTTTAAAGAGTTAGATCTTGTTTGATTGGTCCAAACAACAAGAACAGTTTCCTAAGGGCCTGTTGGATGCAAACTTTGAAGGGGCTTTTGAGGCCTAAATCCCTTTTTGATCCAAACAACAGTTGATGTTGTGCATTTAGATGTACTTTGTAGACCCTTGTCTCATCTCCTGCTTGACAAAGTAGGAGCTAAAAGCCAACTTGGCATAAACCAATCCAATTGGTTTTTGCTGAATCGATAAAAAAAAAAAGAAGAAAAAGCAGGCTTGAAACCCTTAAAAAAATAAAAATAATAAAAATAATAAATAAAAAAAACCCCTTTTTGAAACCCTTTTGAGGAAGTGTGTCCTAATGTGC